>CAJNDS010000987.1:0-45123 GCA_905221605.1 Symbiodinium natans
AAACCCTAACCCCTAAACCCTAAACCCTAAACCCTAAACCCTAAACCCTAAACCCTAAACCCTAAACCCTAAACTCAGCGGTGGTGGGCGGGGCTTCGCGCCCCCGCCCACCGAACCCGCTGCCTTTTCGGCTTCTGAAGGCATTCGCACAGACAGAGCACTTGCCACGTGGTCAAACACTGTCGCACTGTAACGTTTCGGCCGTGCCATCGCTAAGCATTGGGTCGAAGGCAGTACTGCCTATATATAATATAAACCCCAAAAGCTGTGGTAGGCCCAAAAACCTGTACCCAAATCCTAAACGACGAGGGTTTAGGAATAGGGTTTAGGGCCTAAATCCTAAACGACGAGGGTTTAGCGACGAGGGTTTAGGGCTAAATCCTAAACGACGAGGGTTTAGCGACGAGGGTTTGGGGCCTAAATCCTAAACGACGAGGGTTTAGGGGCCTAAATCCTAAACGACGAGGGTTTAGCGACGAGGGTTTAGGGCCTAAATCCTAAACGACGAGGGTTTAGGGCCTAAATCCTAAACGACGAGGGTTTAGCAACGAGGGTTTAGGGACGAGGGTTAGAGCTCAGAAATCTGGAAAGTTCGGGGGTCATTTCTGCCATATGAATTCTGTACTAAAACATCTTACGAATCGACCACTTTCCGGCCGATCCTGGGGCACCCCCCATGAGGGCCTAAATCCTATTCGCTAAATCCTACAGAGACGAGGGTTTAGACCCTAAATCCTAAACGACGAGGGTTTAGCGACGAGGGTTTAGGGCTAAATCCTAAACGACGAGGGTTTAGGGCCTAAATCCTAAACGACGAGGGTTTAGCGACGAGGGTTTAGGGCTAAATCCTAAACGACGAGGGTTTAGGGCCTAAATCCTAAACGACGAGTGTTTAGAGCTCAGAAATCTGAAAAATTGGGGGGTCATTTCCGCCATATGAATTCTGTACTAAAACATCTTACGAATCGACCACTTTCCGGCCGATCCTGGGGTACTCCCCATGGGGGCCTAAATCCTATTCGCTAAATCCTACAGCGACGAGGGTTTAGGGCTTAAATCCTAAACGACGAGGGTTTAGCGACGAGGGTTTAGGGCCCAAATCCTCAACGACGAGGGTTTAGGGCCTAAATCCTAGACGACGAGGGTTTAGCGACGAGGGTTTGGGCTTAAATCCTAAACGACGAGGGTTTAGCGACGAGGGTTTAGGGTCCAAATCCTAAACGACGAGGGTTTAGGGCCTAAATCCTAAACGACGAGGGTTTAGCGACGAGGGTTTAGGGCTAAATCCTAAACGACGAGGGTTTAGCGACGAGGGTTTAGGGCTAAATCCTAAACGACGAGGGTTTAGGGGCCTAAATCCTAAACGACGAGGGTTTAGCGACGAGGGTTTAGGGCCTAAATCCTAAACGACGAGGGTTTAGAACCTAAATCCTAAACGACGAGGGTTTAGCAACGAGGGTTTAGGGACGAGGGTTTAGAGCTCAGAAATCTGGAAAATTGGGGGGTCATTTCTGCCATATGAATTCTGTACTAAAACATCTTACGAATCGCCAACTTTCCGGCCGATCCTGGGGCACCCCCCATGGGAGCCTAAATCCTATTCGCTAAATCCTACAGCGACGAGGGTTTAGACCCTAAATCCTAAACGACGAGGGTTTAGCGACGAGGGTTTAGGGCTAAATCCTAAACGACGAGGGTTTAGGGCCTAAATCCTAAACGACGAGGGTTTTGCGACGAGGGTTTAGGGCTAAATCCTAAACGACGAGGGTTTAAGGCCTAAATCCTAAACGACGAGCTCAGAAATCTGGAAAATTGGGGGGTCATTTCCGCCATATGAATTCTGTACTAAAACATCTTACGAATCGACCACTTTCCGGCCGATCCTGGGGTACTCCCCATGGGGGCCTAAATCCTATTCGCTAAATCCTACAGCGACGAGGGTTTAGGGCTTAAATCCTAAACGACGAGGGTTTCGCGACGAGGGTTTAGGGCCCAAATCCTCAACGACGAGGGTTTAGGGCCTAAATCCTAGACGACGAGGGTTTAGCGACGAGGGCTTCGGCTTAAATCCTAAACGACAAGGGTTTAGCGACGAGGGTTTAGGGTCCAAATCCTAAACGACGAGGGTTTAGGGCCTAAATCCTAAACGACGAGGGTTTAGCGACGAGGGTTTAGGGCAAAATCCTAAACGACGAAGGTTCAGCGACGAGGGTTTAGGGCCAAAATCCTAAACGACGAGGGTTTAGGGGCCTAAATCCTAAACGACAAGGGTTTAGCGACGAGGGTTTAGGGCCTAAATCCTAAACGACGAGGGTTTAGAACCTAAATCCTAAACGACGAGGGTTTAGCAACGAGGGACGAGGGTTTAAAAAAAAAAAAAAAAAAAACAAAAACAAAAAAAAAAAAAAAAAAAAAAAAAAAAAAAAAAAAAAAAAAAACAAAAAAAAAAAAAAAAAAAAAAAAAAAAAAAAAAAAAAAAAAAAAAAAAAAAAAAAAAAAAAAAAAAAGCCCAGATATCTGGAAAGTTGGGGGGTCATTTCCGAAATATGAATTCTGTACTAAAACATCTTACGAATCGACCACTTTCCGGCCGATCCTGGGGCACCCCCCATGGGGGCCAAAATCCTATTCGCTAAATCCTACAGCGACGGGTTTAGGGCTAAATCCTAAACGACGAGGGTTTAGCGACGAGGGTTTGGGGCCTAAATCCTAAACGACGAGGGTTTAGGGGCCTAAATCCTAAACGACGAGGGTTTAGCGACGAGGGTTTAGGGCCTAAATCCTAAACGACGAGGGTTTAGGGCCTAAATCCTAAACGACGAGGGTTTAGCAACGAGGGTTTAGGGACGAGGGTTAGAGCTCAGAAATCTGGAAAGTTCGGGAATCATTTCTGCCATATGAATTCTGTACTAAAACATCTTACGAATCGACCACTTTCCGGCCGATCCTGGGGCACCCCCCATGGGGGCCTAAATCCTATTCGCTAAATCCTACAGCGACGAGGGTTTAGACCCTAAATCCTAAACGACGAGGGTTTAGCGACGAGGGTTTAGGGCTAAATCCTAAACGACGAGGGTTTAGGGCCCAAATCCTAAACGACGAGGGTTTAGCGACGAGGGTTTAGGGCTAAATCCTAAACGACGAGGGTTTAGGGCCTAAATCCTAAACGACGAGTGTTTAGAGCTCAGAAATCTGGAAAATTGGGGGGTCATTTCCGCCATATGAATTCTGTACTAAAACATCTTACGACCACTTTCCGGCCGATCCTGGGGTACTCCCCATGGGGGCCTAAATCCTATTCGCTAAATCCTACAGCGACGAGGGTTTAGGGCTTAAATCCTAAACGACGAGGGTTTAGCGACGAGGGTTTAGGGCCCAAATCCTCAACGACGAGGGTTTAGGGCCTAAATCCTAGACGACGAGGGTTTAGCGACGAGGGTTTAGGCTTAAATCCTAAACGACGAGGGTTTAGCGACGAGGGTTTAGGGTCCAAATCCTAAACGACGAGGGTTTAGGGCCTAAATCCTAAACGACGAGGGTTTAGCGACGAGGGTTTAGGGCTAAATCCTAAACGACGAAGGTTCAGCGACGAGGGTTTAGGGCCAAAATCCATAAACGACCAGGGTTTAGGGGCCTAAATCCTGAACGACGAGGGTTTAGCGACGAGGGTTTAGGGCCTAAATCCTAAACGACGAGGGTTTAGAACCTAAATTCTAAACGACGAGGGTTTAGCAACGAGGGTTTAGGGACGAGGGTTTAGAGCTCAGAAATCTGGAAAATTGGGGGGTCATTTCTGCCATATGAATTCTGGACTAAAACATCTTACGAATCGACCACTTTCCGGCCGATCCTGGGGCACCCCCCATGGGAACCTAAATCCTATTCGCTAAATCCTACAGCGACGAGGGTTTAGACCCTAAATCCTAAACGACGAGGGTTTAGCGACGAGGGTTTAGGGCTAAATCCTAAACGACGAGGGTTTAGGGCCTAAATCCTAAACGACGAGGGTTTAGCGACGAGGGTTTAGGGCTAAATCCTGAACGACGAGGGTTTAAGGCCTAAATCCTAAACGACGAGCTCAGAAATCTGGAAAATTTGGGGGTCATTTCCGCCATATGAATTCTGTACTAAAACATCTTACGAATCGACCACTTTCCGGCCGATCCTGGGGTACTCCCCATGGGGGCCTAAATCCTATTCGCTAAATCCTACAGCGACGAGGGTTTAGGGCTTAAATCCTAAACGACGAGGGTTTAGCGACGAGGGTTGGGGTTTAGGGCCTCATTTCCGCCATATGAATTCTGTACTAAAACATCTTACGAATCGACCACTTTCCGGCCGATCCTGGGGTACTCCCCATGGGGGCCTAAATCCTATTCGCTAAATCCTACAGCGACGAGGGTTTAGGGCTTAAATCCTAAACGACGAGGGTTTAGCGACGAGGGTTTAGGGCCCAAATCCTCAACGACGAGGGTTTAGGGCCTAAATCCTAGACGACGAGGGTTTAGCGACGAGGGCTTAGGCTTAAATCCTAAACGACGAGGGTTTAGCGACGAGGGTTTAGGGTCCAAATCCTAAACGACGAGGGTTTAGGGCCTAAATCCTAAACGACGAGGGTTTAGCGACGAGGGTTTAGGGCTAAATCCTAAACGACGAAGGTTCAGCGACGAGGGTTTAGGGCCAAAATCCATAAACGACGAGGGTTTAGGGGCCTAAATCCTAAACGACGAGGGTTTAGCGACGAGGGTTTAGGGCCTAAATCCTAAACGACGAGGGTTTAGAACCTAAATCCTAAACGACGAGGGTTTAGCAACGAGGGTTTAGGGACGAGGGTTTAGAGCTCAGAAATCTGGAAAATTGGGGGGTCATTTCTGCCATATGAATTCTGTACTAAAACATCTTACGAATCGACCACTTTCCGGCCGATCCTGGGGCACCCCCCATGGGAACCTAAATCCTATTCGCTAAATCCTACAGCGACGAGGGTTTAGACCCTAAATCCTAAACGACGAGGGTTTAGCGACGAGGGTTTAGGGCTAAATCCTAAACGACGAGGGTTTAGGGCCTAAATCCTAAACGACGAGGGTTTAGCGACGAGGGTTTAGGGCTAAATCCTAAACGACGAGGGTTTAAGGCCTAAATCCTAAACGACGAGTGTTTAGAGCTCAGAAATCTGGAAAACTGGGGGGTCATTTCCGCCATATGAATTCTGTACTAAAACATCTTACGAATCGACCACTTTCCGGCCGATCCTGGGGTACTCCCCATGGGGGCCTAAATCCTATTCGCTAAATCCTACAGCGACGAGGGTTTAGGGCTTAAATCCTAAACGACGAGGGTTTAGCGACGAGGGTTTAGGGCCCAAATCCTCAACGACGAGGGTTTAGGGCCTAAATCCTAGACGACGAGGGTTTAGCGACGAGGGTTTAGGCTTAAATCCTAAACGACGAGGGTTTAGCGACGAGGGTTTAGGGTCCAAATCCTAAACGACGAGGGTTTAGGGCCTAAATCCTAAACAACGAGGGTTTAGCGACGAGGGTTTAGGGCTAAATCCTAAACGACGAAGGTTCAGCGACGAGGGTTTAGGGCCAAATCCTAAACGACGAGGGTTTAGGAGCCTAAATCCTAAACGACAAGGGTTTAGCGACGAGGGTTTAGGGCCTAAATCCTAAACGACGAGGGTTTAGAACCTAAATCCTAAACGACGAGGGTTTAGCAACGAGGGTTTAGGGACGAGGGTTTAGAGCTCAGCAATCTGGAAAGTTGGGGGGTCATTTCTGCCATATGAATTCTGTACTAAAACATCTTACGAATCGACCACTTTCCGGCCGATCCTGGGGCACCCCCCATGGGGGCCAAAATCCTATTCGCTAAATCCTACAGCGACGAGGGTTTAGACCCTAAATCCTAAACGACGAGGGTTTAGCGACGAGGGTTTAGGGCTAAATCCTAAACGACGAAGGTTTAGGGCCTACATCCTAAACGACGAGGGTTTAGCGACGAGGGTTTAGGGCTAAAACCTAAACGACAAAGGTTTAGCGACGAGGGTTTAGGGCCTAAATCCTAAACGACGAGAGTTTAGGGGCTTAAATCCTAAACGACGAGGGTTTGGCGACGAGGGTTTAGGGCCTAAATCCTAAACGACGAGGGTTTAGGGCTTAAATCCTAAACGACGAGGGTTTAGCAACGAGGGTTTAGGGATGAGGGTTTAAAGCTCAGAAATCTGGAAAATTGGGGGGTCATTTCCGCCATATGAATTCTGTACTAAAACATCTTAGGAATCGACCACTTTCCGGCCGATCCTGGGGTACCCCCCCTGGGGGCCTAAATCCTATTCGCGAAATCTTACAGCGACGAGGGTTCAGGCCCTAAATCCGAAACGACGAGGGTTTAGGGCTAAATCCTAAACGACGAGGGTTTAGGGCCTAAATCCTAAACGACGAGGGTTTAGGGCCTAAATCCTAAACGACGAGGGTTTAGCGACGAGGTTTTAGGGCCTAAATCCTAAATGACGAGGTTTAGGGGCCTAAATCCTAAGCGACGAGGGTTTAGGGCCTAAATCCTAAACGACGAGGGTTTGGAGCTCAGAAATCTGGAAAATTGGGGGGTCACTTCCGCCATATGAATTCTGTACTAAAATATCTTACGAATCGACCACTTTCCGGCCGATCCTGGGGCACCCCCCATACAGCGACGAGGGTTTAGGGCCTAAATCCTAAACGACGAGGGTTTAGCGACGAGGGTTTAGGGCTAAATCCTAAACGACAAGGGTTTAGGGCCTAAATCCTAAACGACGAGGGTTTAGCGACGAGGGTTTAGGGCTAAATCCTAAACGACGAGGGTTTAGCGACGAGGGTTTAGGGCCTAAATCCAAAACGACGAGGGTTTAGGGACTTAAATCCTAAACGACGAGGGTTTAGCGACGAGGGTTTAGGGCCTAAATCCTAAACGACGAGGGTGTAGGGCTTAAATCCTAAACGACGGGGGTTTAGCAACCAGGGTTTAAGGACGAGGGTTTAAAGCTCAGAAATCTGGAAAATTGGGGGGCAATTTCCGCCATATGAATTCTGTACTAAAACATCTTACGAATCGACCACTTTCCGGCCGATCCTCGGGTACCCCCCATGGGGGCCTAAATCCTATTCGCTAAATCCTACAGCGACGAGGGTTTCGGGCCTAAATCCTAAGCGACGAGGGTTTACAACGAGGGTTTAGGGCTAAATCCTAAACGACGAGGGTTTAGGGCTTAAATCCTAAACGACGAGGGTTTTGCGACGAGGGTTTAGGGCTAAATCCTAAACGACGAGGGTTTAGCGACGAGGATTTAGGGCCTAAATCCTAAACGACGAGGGTTTAGGGGCCTAAATCCTAAGCGACGAGGGTTTAGGGCCTAAATCCTAAACGACGAGGGTTTAGAGCTCAGAAATCTGGAAAATTGGGGGGGTCATTTCCGCCATATGGATTCTGTACTAAAACATCTTACGAATCGACAACTTTCCGGCCGATCCTGGGGCACCCCCCCATGGGGGCCTAAATCCTATTCGCTAAATCCGACAGCGACGGGGGTTTAGGGCTTAAATCCTAAACGACGAGGGTTTAGCGACGAGGGTTGAGGGCCCAAATCCTCAACGACGAGGGTTTAGGACCTTTAAAATCCTAGACGACGGCGACGAGGGTTTAGGCTTAAATCCTAAAATCGACGAGGGTTTAGCGCGACGAGGGTTTAGGGTCCTAAATCTCTAAACGACTGTACGAATCGGGCCGATCCTGGGGCACCCCCCCATGGGGGCCTAAATCCTATTCGCTAAATCCGACAGCGACGGGGGTTTAGGGCTTAAATCCTAAACGACGAGGGTTTAGCGACGAGGGTTGAGGGCCCAAATCCTCAACGACGAGGGTTAAGGACCTAAATCCTAGACGACGAGGGTTTAGCGACGAGGGTTTAGGCTTAAATCCTAAACGACGAGGGTTTAGCGACGAGGGTTTAGGGTCCAAATCCTAAACGACGAGGGTTTAGGGCCAAAATCCTAAACGACGAGGTTTTAGCAACGAGGGTTCAGGGACGAGGGTTTAGAGCTCAAAATCTGGAAAATGAGGGGGTCAACGACGAGGGTTTTAGGAATGGATCACACCAGGATGCTTGGGCCCGCGCCATGCAGGATCCTGGAATCAAGTGCTTCTGCGGCACAAGCAGAATGGCTGCCGCGCTTCTAGTTTACTGCAGATCCGACTTCGTTGTTTGCTTCTGGCTTGTACTCCCTTGATACTTGTACGTGGCAATTCTGATTTGAGCAAGCTGCTTCTATCGTGCTGTTGCCTGCGCGGTGGATGGATCCATGCGTGCCGGGCTGCAGGATACACGTGCTCGACGGAAGATTATCGTGAATGTGGATCCACGGGCGCTGGGCTGCTGGTTTCTCTTGGTCAACGAAAACTTACACGCCGATGCCGCATGCATGCATCTTCTTTTACATCCAGGCTCGGTCTGGCTCATTCTGTCGTCCTGCGGTTGCATTGCTACGGGGATTGGATCCGCTCCGTAGCCCGCCAGCGCACAGGTTAGGTGATCTCTGCATTATTCTACCGATGCCGCTCAGAGTAGCGATGGCAGGCAATGCTTCCTTTGAATGGAGCCTACAAAACGCCAATCGCGATCATGTTGCACTCGCGAGAGGGCGACGTATAAAGCTACACGGATGAATGGTACATCCATCCAAATCGTTATGTGAGACAAAGTGGCACCTTGGATCTTGTGGAGTGTGGTACTGTACCCCAAACGCAACGGGAAGGCTGTCGTTCTTCGGCAGAAGCCATCCAAGTCTCGTGCGTGATCGGGTGAACGAGGAGAACTTGGCCGTGGTCGGTTAGGACCTGCACACCGCTGCGCCTCATGCACTGAACAGTGGCGCCCATCCCGTTGACGAAGCCGTGCTCCTTGTCGGCGTTCCTGGTGATCGTAACCCGCATGGACTGGTGCACCGGCATCCAAAAGGGCTCTGCATCCACCTGCGTCTCTCTCCAGAAGTTGTTGAAATTCTCTTGAGGATCGCACGGTATCCAATCCAAGATGGAATCATCCCGGAAGAGTGCTCGCAGGGCGAGTTGATTGATCCGAGCGGAACCCTTACGACTGATGGTCACGAAAGTCGTTTTCGGTGTTTCCTTCAGAATAGCACTAATTTGTTCGGCATCGAGTCGGTTGGCACCGGCTTTGCCGCGAAGATTTGCACGGTGCCCTCTGAGGATCTGCTTGAGTTGAGCGCCGCTAGGTGTGGCGCTGCGCAGCAGCTGCAGCTTCCACTTGAGTCGATCGCACTTGCAGCGGCGCATCTCGTGCAGATTCATGATGTGCATTTCTGACCATCGACGACTCTCCCTGGCCGTGGTGCCGTCCGCGCCCGTCAGCTGGCAGAAATCTCCGACGAACACGAGGGCCGGTCGACGATCGGCGGCGTCCCACAGTCGGAGTAGCCTGTCAAAGATCCACGTCGGGAGTTGGCCGACTTCGTCGATAATGGCCATGTCATAAATCTTCATCATGTCCGCCGTCGAGAGCTCTTGTTTGTGCAGCGCGAACATGCCATGCACGGTGTCGATGTCGAGGTCCGGATGGCGGGCCCCGCCTTGGGCTCCGGCATATTCGCGTCTCCCGTCGTTGTTTTTTTTTCTCGCCGAGACCGATTATAGTAGTCAGACTCATATCCGGTTCTAGAACCCTTATAGACACATCATGTTCAAGCGAGCAAGCTGCCGAGAGGACGATTAAACTTCCTCCGAAAGTGCGTCAGGTCGGAAACTGATTCGAAGTCACCTACACGCTGCATGGGCTATGAGCCTGGAAGCTACGACGAGACGCACGTGCAACATTGCTGGTGTCACTGGCTTTGGCGCAGGAAAATCGGTCACTTGCATCACGAGTGCTGGAACTTTTTTTTTCACACCTGCCATGACCCTTTGCGTCGAACCCTGAGAAAGGTGATGTCGTCAGCGGGAGCTACGCTCGCACCGCCGCAACACAAAATTCACCCCGGTTCTATCAAATCTGCTTCTCTGTCTGCGTAGTCTTGCCCTCGGTCCTTTCCTTGACCCGCTTCGACCTTGTGTGATGGGCTGACGTGTTCGGTCGCTCTGTCTTCTTGTTTTTGGTCTCGCTACTCCTCTCGCCGGTGGCCATGGCTGCGCCCGGAATGCCCCACGCCTCTTTGACGCTCCTCCTCTTCTTGATATAGCTTCCTCGAGCTTTGCGCTTCGGACGATTTGGGTCGCGCCGACGCTGTCGTCGAGCCAGGCGCATCTCGTAGTCTCGACGCGTGCTGGCGCCAGCGTGCACTTCCACCGCCGCAAGCGCTTCCTTGCGCTCGGGGGAGCGAAGACGACGGAGGTAATTCGTCACCAGACTGCCGCCGCGGACCCTAGTCAGCTTCTCGAATCTTTCCCCGCTGCAAAACACGCAGCGGCTGTCCGCGTCAGTGGCCGTTCCGGGGCCTCCGCTGGCATCAAGAGCCAGCACGCAGACGCTGTCCCGAAGCCCCTGGCAGGCGGTTCCGCCTGGCAACGGCGCCATCCACAGATGGTCGGCCCGCCGGTTGCTTCTGCCCCTTCGGAATCTCCCTATGTGGCTCTTGCCGCAGCCACTTCTTCGACAAACTGGCTTCTTTGAAGCGTCAGCGTTGCTTGTCGGCGTAGATGGCGTGGACACGGATGAAGAGGAGCCGGACGAGCCGGTCCTGCTGAGATAAGCATGGCAAGTCTTATTGCGGCCACCGCAGCATCAAAAGGCACACCTGGAGGAGGCGGCTTTTGTCACCTCGTCCAGCGGCGTGGGGGTTGAGCGCCTGCCGAGTGATTCGAGCAGATGGCGCGAGATCTCGCTTGTCTCTTCATCTCCGAGTGCCCGACACAGTCTCCTCGACTTTCTCTTCGTGAGGCCCACCGTAGCTGCATCTGTCATGAATTCGGAATTGGGCTACAATGATCACTCCCGACGCAAACTTACTACATAACTGCGCTTTGCTTGATGAAGCCCGGCCTCGGCATCAAGATGAGAAAGAGACCCGCCGACAACAGGCGAAGACGGGACATGGCCGAAGTCGAGCGTGCCCTGACTGCGTGCGCCATCTGAACAGAAATCTCAGTTCGCAAGCACAGCTCGGCCTGGACCAGGAGTATGGCAACGGTGCGAGACTGGTGTCTCTGATGAGCCACACGTGCTGCACACCCGGGGTATTTGAAGCATGCTGCGCAGTCGTATGAAGAAGAATGTGCTGCCCAGGCCCGCATTCGCTCATCCCTCGCTTTTTAGGCTATGGACAACATGAGTGCCAAGTGCTGAATGCTTTTTGCTTGATGCAGTCACGAAACGCTACAGGTGATGCTCGTCGATTACTACCTGTCTACTCGCCCACTCCGACATATAGCAGGACTGTTTGCAGCACTTTTAAGCGACGCACAGCAGGTCCTGCTCCGTGCCCTTTTTTTCGAGCCGCTGCTACTCACGGCTGCGGCCGCCTCGAGCGCACGCCAGCTTGAACGGAAATGGTTTTTTTTTTTGCGCGAACATGCAGAGGGACTTGGGCCCGTCGCCCCCGGTTTCGCCGGCCGAAACGTTGGACCTCCGCCTTGCGGATGGCCGCGATCCAGTACCTGGCAGGCCGCTACATGTCCACAAGTCGAAAAAGCGCAGGGAAGTGGTACCGGAGCCGCTGTCGAAACAGCGCTCGCAGCGCCGGGTCGGCGACCTCCCGTAGAGCCTGGCAGTGATCCGAGAGGATGATAAGTATATTCTACTCGAAAAGAAGTAGATACCGTGCATCCCCAGCCTGACGATGGATTGCGATCATGTCCACACTGGGTCCGAGGTGCGCGCGGATCCAGAGGGCGTAGCGGCGCCGAATCTGGCACAGGCACGTGTGGAGCAGCGATGACCTGACAGTATACTTACGATTCAGCACGGCCTCCAGCGACACGGGTAGCGTCGTGCGGTTCAAGGCCATTCCTGCTGTCTAAACGCAGTTCGACTGGAACACGAGGATTCTAGGAGAAGACTGACACTCAGGTCTGCGCGTCATGCTGAAGTGGTGGCAGCAGGCAATGAGTGCAGTTGCCGAAACCCTACCAGGGGCCAAGCGCTGCGAGACAAGAGGGCGCAGTGCAACTTATTGCTCGTCGTGCGCATGGCGCTACAAGGCGTCACTAGAAATCAGCACGGCGATCGCTCTCTTCTTTTCTGACCACATGCAGCAGGCTGCCATCGTGGCCGCTCCATCACCTGGGCAATGAGACAGCAATAACAATAGCAGCAAGAACAAGCACAACTAGGGCTTTCCGCCACAGGGGCTCGTCGTGACTCTCGTCCTCGTCCAAGGCATGTGGCACCTAACTGCACAGGACATGTTCGCAGCAGCCCTAACCATGCGCATCACATTTAAAGAGTAGAAGGACTGGACACTGCATTTAGACAAGTGCAGAGCGGTACCTGTGGCCGGATCCCCAATGCCAATTACCAATGTCGCCGTCGACTCTGAAGAGTCGTGAAGCATCCAGACCTGAGAGACACATCACTAGGACTGTCCAATACTGCTGGGCAGGTGGCTGCAAGTGAAGGTCATGCATGGCTAGGTGCTGCCAAGAGGCGGCAAAATGAGAGAAAATTTCGTGTTTCGTCCAAAACCTCCCGCGGCAGGAATCAAAGGCCTAAGTTAAAAACAGGAAACGTTTTCCAAAACGACATCTAGCATACTTACCCACAGGAGGTTTTGTAGGGAGACTGCGCCCCAACCTTAAGGGAAACACAAAAATCGACGCAAAAACGCTTAAAGTAGATAGAGAAAAACCGGGCCGTGGGGCACAAAACGGCGCGAAGCCAGGCGCGGGCAGGAAATCCGGGATCGCATCTTGCGGGTTCGTATAGGCATGGCTACTGAATCGTACAAGCGTGGCACCGCAACCAACGCAGAAAACACCAAAAACACGCAGTTTCTGGACCAGCAAGCGGTTTTTGGCTGCCGCGTCGGTCGAGGAAAACCGTAAAAAAACGCCTGGAAAACGCAGAAAACGAAACGGACCACACGCCGAAAAATTGGAATTTCGGCGTCCCGGGGGGGCCCCGGGACATTGTCCTGGGGGCGTCCCGGGGTGTCCCGGGGGGGCCCCGGGACATCTGTCCCAGGGCTGTCCCGGGAGGGCCCCGGGACATTTGTCCCAGGGGGGCCCCGGGACACCCCGGGACGCCCCAGGACAACCTGTCCCGGGGGGGCCCCGGGACAACCCGTCCCAGGGGGGCCCCGGGACAACCCGTTCAGGAAACAAACCTTTGTGGGGATTGGTGTGTGTGTGTGTGTGTGTGTGTGTGTGTGTGTGTGTGTGTGTGTGTGTGTGTGTGTGTGTGTGTGTGTGTGTGTGTGTGTGGTGTGTGTGTGTGTGTGGTGCGTGCGTGCGTGCGTGCGTGCGTGCGTGCGTGCGTGCGTGCGTGCGTGCGTGCGTGCGTGCGTGCGTGCGTGCGTGGCGTGCGTGCGTGCGTGCGTGCGTGCGTGCGTGCGTGCGTGCGTGCGTGCGTGCGTGCGTGCGTGCGTGCGTGCGTGCGTGTGTGTGTGTGTGTGTGTGTGTGTGTGTGTGTGTGTGAGGGTTTAGGGCCGAAATCCTAAAGAATAGGGTTTAGGAATAGGGTTTAGGGCCTAAATCCTAAAGAATAAGTTTCTGGAATAGGGTTTAGGGCCTAAATCCTAAAGAATAGGGTCTAGGAATAGGGTTTAGGGCCTAAATCCTAAAGAATAGGTTTAGAGCCTAAAATCTGGAAAACGAGGGGGTCATTTCTGCTATTTAAATTTTATCATAATTAACGCTGGAATCGGCTACTTTTTCCCGAATCCTGGGGTACCCCCCCACGGAGGCCTAAATCCTATTCGCTAAATCCTATTCCCAGGCCCGCTAAATCCTAAACGAATAGGGTTTAGGGCCTAAATCCTAAAGAATAGGGTTTAGCGACTTGGGTTTAAGGCCTAAATCCTAAAGAATAGGGTTTAGCGACTAGGGTTTAGGGCCTAAATCCTAAAGAATAGGGTTTAGGAATAGGGTTTAGGGCCTAAATCCTAAAGAATAGGGTTTAGGAATAGGGTTTAAGGCCTAAATCCTAAAGAATAGGGTTTAGGAATAGGGTTTAGGGCCTAAATCCTAAAGAATAGGGTTTAGGAATAGGGGTTCCCCCCGTATTAAAGGCTGTGCCCCGAATCTTGTTCGATAAGTATGAACCGAGCAGGAGTCAAGGATGGATTTGGCCAATATCCCTATCCTGAGGTTCTAGTTGGTTGAATACTATTCAAGCCGACATCCCCGCCCACGCGGATTATACGATTCGGCCAAAAAGCTTGCCCCGAAGTCCTCTTCGTTATATGTTAAAGATGTAAGGATGGGTTTGGCTAGTATTCTCTAGTTGCTTGAATCGCACGCCCACATTCCCTTCCCCGCACAGGTTATGCGATTCTCTTACTTTTCTTCTTCACTCAGATTACGATTAAATCACCGTATGGAATGGGCACGAATAAGAAGAAAAGGGTACAAACAAGTTTAGTAGGGTTAAGGGTTAGGTGGCAATCGATTGTATCGAACCAAGAGACGACATTCCCCCGCGCGGATTATACGATTCGCTCAACAGCTGCTGTTCGACGCAGGAGTGAACGACGGATTTGGCCAATATCCCTATCCTGAAGTTCTAGTTACTTGAATACCAGTCCGACCTAGCCCTCCTTTCGCCGCCGGCCCTCCTCTGACCCCCCCCTGGCTGCCCCCCCTTGCCTCTAGAAGTCACTTCGAGCCCCTCGCCGTTACCTTGCTCGAGGCAAGGCCCCGGGACTTGGGACCCCGGGCGTAGGTTTCCCTCGCACTGACACGCTTGCCTTATCCAATGCAACAACAAGGCAGAGGGCCTCAGCCCTCCTCCTAACCCCGCCTGGCCCCCCCTGGCCCCCTGGCCCCCCTGCCCCTGCCCCCCCCCTGGCCCCCCCCCCCACCGCCCCTTCTGGCCCCCCACCCTCTGACCCCTGGCCGGCAAGAACTCTCCAGAGGAACATTAAACTTGCCCTGGCCTCTAAAAAATCAGTCGCGAGCCCCTCGCCGTTACCTTGCTCGAGGCAAGGCCCCGGGACTTGGGACCCCGGGCGTAGGTTTCCCTCGCACTGACAAAAATGTAGCGTGTGCTTCGCTTTCTGCTGTTTGCCTAATCCAATGCAACAACAAGGCAGGAGCCTCAGCAAAAGGCATCCTTGGCCATGCCTTTACTCGCCGTTACCCCGGGACTTGGGACCCCGGGCGTAGCACTGACAAAAATGTAGCGCGTGCTTCGCTTTCTGCTGTTTGCCTAATCCAATGCAACAACAAGGCAGAGGGCCTCAGCAAAGGCCATCCTTGGCCATGCCTTTACTCGCCGTGCCCCGGGACTTGGGACTCGGGCGTAGGTTTCTTTAACACTGACGAAAATGTAGCGTGTGCCTCGCTTTCTACTGTGTGCCTTATCCAATGCAACAACAAGGCAGAGGGCCTCAGCAAAGGGCATCCTTGGCCATGCCTTTACAGCCCAACATTCCTACTTCTGCTTGCTTGGTGTGAAGAATTCTTCTAATCTTGCGATGCAGGACAGAGGGCCTCAGCAATAGGCATCCTCGGCCATGCCTTTGCATCGCTGCATAACTGCTTCTCTTCCGATGCCGCTGGCCTTGCCTGACAGTGAGAAAAGCCTTTGGCCTCGCCTGCGACTTTTTGGCGCCTCGCATGTGGTAAGAGCAAGCCTCTCCTCGGTGGGCCGCTGTAAGCAGCCTGAGGTCGACATGTTCTCCGGCTTCACGCCACTGCGGCTACTTGGCAATACTGCTGGACTCATTGAGGGCTGGACTGCCGGGCATTGTGCGCACGCAAGTCCTCGCGCAGTGCGCGAGGGCCTCTCGCAGGATTCTCACGTTTTCTCTTCGCTCTTTCTCTCGCTCTCTGTCCTCACGCCACCCCTCGGTCACGGACGACTCCGCCGCTTTAGGCCCTGGGCCCCATGCACTCTGTGGCTGTTCTTGCGCACTCCGGCTCAGTTAAGCTCCGGACGTGCCGCTTGGCGGGCCGCCGATGTTGTCTGAGCTCCGTGAGCCGCTCCTTTGCATGGGCGAGGAAGCATAGCGAGCATTGCCGGTTCTGACTGAGGCCGTAGCTTGGGGTCCCAGATGTCGTCGGACGGCGGCTTCCGTGAGGCTCGCATGGCCGCTGCCACTTGAGCTTCCTCCTGGCTGTCACCAAGTCACCAAAGATTTACAATTCACTGGGCGGGGTCACATGTGCCTCCTCCTGCGTGACGGCAGCGCTTCCAAAGAGGTCCTCCATGTCCGCCGTGTCCTGAATGTGCCACGCCATCCCTTGCACGCCCCGGCCTTTCTTGCTTTCCGGCCGGCCGTGCGCCCACCTCGTCGCTGGAGAGCTCGTCCGGGTCGGCCTGTCCAACAAGCCAAGTCCCCTAGCTGTCTTCTACTAGACCAGTCGCTCCTCTGCCAGAGCAGCCATGGCAAAGTCGACTTCCTGAGGACGCGCAACACTCGGCTTTCAAGCGCATACATATAGACTCAAACTGACGTGGCGAGATGCCTCGTCCAGTATGGGGCGCTTCGCCAAGGCCTCCATGTCCTTCCGAAGCGCGGTCCGAGCCTGCAGCACAAGCAATTTCCTCTTTTGATGCTATTTGCAGATGGGACCTACAACTACACCTGGCCTCTTCCTTTGCCCTTGCCTCGGCCGCTTTCTTCTTTTGCTTGCTCCGGTACTTGGCCTTTCTGTCCTTGTCTTTATTCCGGATCTCCTGGAGCTTGGCCTGCGCCTTTGCCTTCGCCTGCGACGGCTGGCGGCCGGATGCTGTTAATGAACTTACCAGCCACTGCACCTCGCCCGGCCTCCGCCGCGCCCTCTTCCTTTGTTTTTTTGAGCTCGGCCCTCGTCTCCTTCTTCTTGTCGTTTTCCTTCTCTTTTTTCTTGCGCCGAGCCTGGCGTTCCGCGAACAATTCCCACTCTCTTCTTTAATTTCATGCCAGGGCTGATGACTCACGATCGGTCGGCTCTCTCATGCTAATCCCGCTTGTGATCGTGCCTTCAAGGCTGTTGCAGCTTTTGCTGCCTCCTCCTCCCTCTCCTTTTTGGCCCTCTTTGCGGCGGCCTTTGCCCGCACCTCGCGTGCCTTTGCCTGTTTCTTTTCCTCCTTGCTTTGCAAGGGCGAACCCTTCCCGGACTGCACGCCGGTCTGCAGGCACCAGCACTTTTCAGACAAAGGCTAGACTCGACTAGACTGTGAAGATTTCTTGGGGTGGCCTTGTGCAACTCTGCATGGAAGCTCAGCCACCCGTCGATGAGGCTGCGGAAGGCATCGAGGGCTTCGCGGGGCACGTCCAGAGCCGCTGCCTGCGTGTGCCACGCGCAACATGAGTTCGATACACGTCTGCACCTAAGGGCCGCGCGAGAAGGTTGTAGAGGTCTGCGAACGTGGTTTCGTTCAGTTCTGCCGGATCGAGGCCCAGTGTGGTAATGTCGAAGATGCCTCAGCTAATACATGCCGGTGTGTTGTGTGTCGTTGCGCCCTGTAGGCAGCGCACGCTTGAGCTCTTTTCGAATTTCCTTCCAGGAGATGCCTCGCAGGGCACGATTCGGTCCATTTCGCGTGGTCGGAACTGCCGGTCGAGCCTCGAAAAGGCGCCGGCGCTTCGGGCGCGGGCGCTTCGGGCTTCGACTTCGCCTTCCGACCTTTGCAGACATCATTTGCACTGGCTATCCGATCAACAAGGGCGGCCCCGCACTTTTGTGCCCGCACCGTGGAGGGTGCCCATCGCGACCTGATCACGTCCACCACTTCTTGCGTGCCAGAGCAAAGATTCTTTGTGCCCACAGCGTGGGGGGTGTCCACCGCCTTCGATCGTATCGGGCTAATCTATATGAGACGTACACGATATAGATATATTTTTTTACTTATATTTTTACTTCTATGTATATTTGTGTATTTGTGCTTTTATGTGCATTGCAGCATTGAGTGACAAAATGCCGACCTCCGCACAGCAGTCGCAGGGCGCGCTTGGCCTCCACCCTGCGTTCCTCTCCATGGCATCATGGGTGACTCTACCGCTGCGTAGATGGGAGTTCGCGCGCCTCTGCCCTCTCCTCCCGAACTTCTTCATCCTGCAAAAAGCATGCCACATGGACAGGTTCGCTTGGCGCAGCTCCCTTGCACGCGCAGGCTTCCCGCTTTGCCTCGCAGGTAAGTCGGTTCCCTTCTCCGTCGCCTGCGACGTCGAGGGGCCAAGATCGGCCGTCCGTGTTACCCGTGCCCGACCTGCCTTCGTCGGACTCCTGGTCCTCCGGAGCAGCCACAGCAACTCCGTGACCTGCGGCGTCGAGGGCAGTAAAGATTTACCATCCGTGTTGCCCATGCCCGACCTGCCTTCGTCGGGCTCCGGGTCCTCCGGCGCGGCCGGCACAACCGGAGCGCCGTCGCCCCCGGGCGTCCCATTCTCCCCTGGTCGTGCCCGACTTGTGCCGGCACCACACACGTCTTTGTGGCTCTCGCCAAACGTGCCTGCACCGTCACGGTCGTGGGCGGCGTCCTGACAGCATGTTGCTTGAGTCGAAATAAGACTGCCCCGACTACCCCGGCCTCGGCCGGAGGTTGCGCTGCCTCGCAGGACGCGACTTGTCATTCATGCACACAGACTTCGACGCATTCAGGTCCGCTTTTTGCTTATTCAGGCCTTCTTGCCCCCGCCGCCGCTACGGACACCTGCCCGCGTGGCTCCGCTGTTCATCTCTCTTACTGAAATAAGTAAGTATAGAGATGTTAACCTTATGCGGACACCCGCGCCTTCCAGTGCGAGCACCAGGCCTCGTGTGCTGCATAGCTACAACGCCCAGCGAACGGGCTAGGAGGATCCGAGCGCCCGACACACAACCAGACCCCACTGCAGCTTCATGGTCGCAGCAAGGCGAGAAGTCGGGCTGGGTGCGTGCGAGGGCTTGAGTGCTTGTGGCGGCGTCCGTCGCGTTGGCATTGAGGTACGCATGGATCAGAATATTCAATTACATCCCGCGAACCGAACATGGAAGCAATCGACGATTTTGTCGCGTTTCGATACGTGCGATCTTGCGCAGCCCTCCTGTCCCCGGGTCGCCGATCATGACTTGGGAAATTGCAGCACCAGACTGCGATAAGCGCAGAGAAACTGCCGTCACAGTCTTGGACTCCGCGGGACGAAGACGCAGCCATGCCCGTCGACGCCCCCGGTCCCCTACGCCGGGTGCTCCCGCGCGCAGCCCCAACTTTTCATCGCGTGGACACCGCGGGGGGAAAACGAGCCCGGGGCCGTCAACCCCCCCGGTCCCCTACGTGGGGTACTCCCGCACGCAGCCCTCGCTCTGTTGTCTGAGCAAAAGGTGGAAGAAGGAGGACACCTGCAACGGCGCATGACAATCGAACGCAAGCGGCTGAGAACTTTCACTTAGTCGATCTGCAGCTCCTGGCGACGGCGGTGGGCCGCACGCGCGCGCCAGGACCGGTCTGGATACCCCATGCACACTCGAAGGGGAAAGGGCGAAATATGCCACGCGCCCGTCCCCAACGAAAAAAATACGAAATCGTCTTTGAAGTGTTTGTTTGGAACCAAACAAAACGGAATGAATGCTCCGAGAAGAGGAGGGTAAGCCCGAGCGAGAACAAGGAAGAATTTGGATACCCCATGCACGCGAAAAAGAAGCGGAAGCGGAATGCCCTCGCGTAAAATGGGAGTTCGTTTGAATGCACCGAAAAGTTCGACCACGCGTGGAAAAACGTACCATTTCGCCTTCCGCTTGCGTCACCAGGCACTGGCGGGTGTGCATGCAGGGTGCTCGTCAGCCCCAGGGGTCCCCGCATGCGCCAGCCCCTGGATCCTTCGCAAGTGGAACCCTGGGGTATGGTTTAATATTTTATAATTCAACTCTTGCCTTTTCGATTATCTTCGGATATTCTCCAAGGATTCTGATTCTGAGAAAGTTTATGAGAAATTCTCAAAACCAAAAATCATAATCTTCAAATTATCAACAGAATATATGTAAAAATTCAAGTCTTCCTTATTAGCAGTGCCAAGGTCTGAGGTGTCTATCTATATATATATATATATATATATATACATATATATGTATATGCACTTTTTTTTGTTTGATCGTCGTATTTCTTCCCGATTCTATCATCATGAAAGTCGTCTCTTCAAATATTCCTATAAGAATATGTCTACAAAAGCTGAATAGCAAATGAAGATTCCTCTGACCGAAGCCTGAAGCAATCTAGAATTTCGATCTTGTAACCTATTCAATATGGATTTGAATCCCTGCCCCTGGCATTTTACGACATCATGCAAAAGCAATAAACCTCAATAAACTCCCCAATGTTGTCCAATTATTTCCCAGAGCCTCCCACCAACTTATGCACTTCGTTCAAAAAGCGACGCCAAAACTCCGGTTCAATAAATATTATAAAATTCGGATGGCTAAATCACTATGCGTAATGAAAAATATGAAATGAAAAAGATAATTATGAAAGAAAGAGAGAAGACAAAATACAAGACAGTTTCCTAAAAGGAGTTTAGGAAACTAAACCCTAAAAGGCGGAGCTGGCTAAGGGTGGGAGCCGCCCTTTACGGGCGCGGGTGGGAAAAGAAAAACTGACGTGGCCGATACAAGGCCCCAGTCTCCAAAGGCCTCCAGCACACTCCGAAGCCGAATCGCGAACTCCCCTCGCACTTGTGCACCCAAGCGGCTGAACATCGAAGCATATTTCCTGCCTAAACCCTAAACCCTAAACCCTAAACCCTAAACCCTAAACCCTAAACCCTAAACCCTAAACCCTAAACCCTAAACCCTAAACCCTAAACCCTAAACCCTAAACCCTAAACTCAGCGGTGGTGGGCGGGGCTTCGCGCCCCCGCCCACCGAACCCGCTGCCTTTTCGGCTTCTGAAGGCATTCGCACAGACAGAGCACTTGCCACGTGGTCAAACACTGTCGCACTGTAACGTTTCGGCCGTGCCATCGCTAAGCATTGGGTCGAAGGCAGTACTGCCTATATATAATATAAACCCCAAAAGCTGTGGTAGGCCCAAAAACCTGTACCCAAATCCTAAACGACGAGGGTTTAGGAATAGGGTTTAGGGCCTAAATCCTAAACGACGAGGGTTTAGCGACGAGGGTTTAGGGCTAAATCCTAAACGACGAGGGTTTAGCGACGAGGGTTTGGGGCCTAAATCCTAAACGACGAGGGTTTAGGGGCCTAAATCCGAAACGACGAGGGTTTAGCGACGAGGGTTTAGGGCCTAAATCCTAAACGACGAGGGTTTAGGGCCTAAATCCTAAACGACGAGGGTTTAGCAACGAGGGTTTAGGGACGAGGGTTAGAGCTCAGAAATCTGGAAAGTTCGGGGGTCATTTCTGCCATATGAATTCTGTACTAAAACATCTTACGAATCGACCACTTTCCGGCCGATCCTGGGGCACCCCCCATGGGGGCCTAAATCCTATTCGCTAAATCCTACAGCGACGAGGGTTTAGACCCTAAATCCTAAACGACGAGGGTTTAGCGACGAGGGTTTAGGGCTAAATCCTAAACGACGAGGGTTTAGGGCCTAAATCCTAAACGACGAGGGTTTAGCGACGAGGGTTTAGGGCTAAATCCTAAACGACGAGGGTTTAGGGCCTAAATCCTAAACGACGAGTGTTTAGAGCTCAGAAATCTGGAAAATTGGGGGGTCATTTCCGCCATATGAATTCTGTACTAAAACATCTTACGAATCGACCACTTTCCGGCCGATCCTGGGGTACTCCCCATGGGGGCCTAAATCCTATTCGCTAAATCCTACAGCGACGAGGGTTTAGGGCTTAAATCCTAAACGACGAGGGTTTAGCGACGAGGGTTTAGGGCCCAAATCCTCAACGACGAGGGTTTAGGGCCTAAATCCTAGACGACGAGGGTTTAGCGACGAGGGTTTAGGCTTAAATCCTAAACGACGAGGGTTTAGCGACGAGGGTTTAGGGTCCAAATCCTAAACGACGAGGGTTTAGGGCCTAAATCCTAAACGACGAGGGTTTAGCGACGAGGGTTTAGGGCTAAATCCTAAACGACGAAGGTTCAGCGACGAGGGTTTAGGGCCAAAATCCTAAACGACGAGGGTTTAGGGGCCTAAATCCTAAACGACGAGGGTTTAGCGACGAGGGTTTAGGGCCTAAATCCTAAACGACGAGGGTTTAGAACCTAAATCCTAAACGACGAGGGTTTAGCAACGAGGGTTTAGGGACGAGGGTTTAGAGCTCAGAAATCTGGAAAATTGGGGGGTCATTTCTGCCATATGAATTCTGTACTAAAACATCTTACGAATCGACCAACTTTCCGGCCGATCCTGGGGCACCCCCCATGGGAGCCTAAATCCTATTCGCTAAATCCTACAGCGACGAGGGTTTAGACCCTAAATCCTAAACGACGAGGGTTTAGCGACGAGGGTTTAGGGCTAAATCCTAAACGACGAGGGTTTAGGGCCTAAATCCTAAACGACGAGGGTTTAGCGACGAGGGTTTAGGGCTAAATCCTAAACGACGAGGGTTTAGGGCCTAAATCCTAAACGACGAGGGTTTAGCGACGAGGGTTTAGGGCTAAATCCTAAACGACGAGGGTTTAAGGCCTAAATCCTAAACGACGAGCTCAGAAATCTGGAAAATTGGGGGGTCATTTCCGCCATATGAATTCTGTACTAAAACATCTTACGAATCGACCACTTTCCGGCCGATCCTGGGGTACTCCCCATGGGGGCCTAAATCCTATTCGCTAAATCCTACAGCGACGAGGGTTTAGGGCTTAAATCCTAAACGACGAGGGTTTAGCGACGAGGGTTTAGGGCCCAAATCCTCAACGACGAGGGTTTAGGGCCTAAATCCTAGACGACGAGGGTTTAGCGACGAGGGTTTAGGCTTAAATCCTAAACGACGAGGGTTTAGCGACGAGGGTTTAGGGTCCAAATCCTAAACGACGAGGGTTTAGGGCCTAAATCCTAAACGACGAGGGTTTAGCGACGAGGGTTTAGGGCAAAATCCTAAACGACGAAGGTTCAGCGACGAGGGTTTAGGGCCAAAATCCTAAACGACGAGGGTTTAGGGGCCTAAATCCTAAACGACAAGGGTTTAGCGACGAGGGTTTAGGGCCTAAATCCTAAACGACGAGGGTTTAGAACCTAAATCCTAAACGACGAGGGTTTAGCAACGAGGGACGAGGGTTTAAAGCCCAGATATCTGGAAAGTTGGGGGGTCATTTCCGAAATATGAATTCTGTACTAAAACATCTTACGAATCGACCACTTTCCGGCCGATCCTGGGGCACCCCCCATGGGGGCCAAAATCCTATTCGCTAAATCCTACAGCGACGGGTTTAGGGCTAAATCCTAAACGACGAGGGTTTAGCGACGAGGGTTTGGGGCCTAAATCCTAAACGACGAGGGTTTAGGGGCCTAAATCCTAAACGACGAGGGTTTAGCGACGAGGGTTTAGGGCCTAAATCCTAAACGACGAGGGTTTAGGGCCTAAATCCTAAACGACGAGGGTTTAGCAACGAGGGTTTAGGGACGAGGGTTAGAGCTCAGAAATCTGGAAAGTTCGGGGGTCATTTCTGCCATATGAATTCTGTACTAAAACATCTTACGAATCGACCACTTTCCGGCCGATCCTGGGGCACCCCCCATGGGGGCCTAAATCCTATTCGCTAAATCCTACAGCGACGAGGGTTTAGACCCTAAATCCTAAACGACGAGGGTTTAGCGACGAGGGTTTAGGGCTAAATCCTAAACGACGAGGGTTTAGGGCCTAAATCCTAAACGACGAGGGTTTAGCGACGAGGGTTTAGGGCTAAATCCTAAACGACGAGGGTTTAGGGCCTAAATCCTAAACGACGAATCTGGAAAATTGGGGGGTCATTTCCGCCATATGAATTCTGTACTAAAACATCTTACGAATCGACCACTTTCCGGCCGATCCTGGGGTACTCCCCATGGGGGCCTAAATCCTATTCGCTAAATCCTACAGCGACGAGGGTTTAGGGCTTAAATCCTAAACGACGAGGGTTTAGCGACGAGGGTTTAGGGCCCAAATCCTCAACGACGAGGGTTTAGGGCCTAAACCCTAGACGACGAGGGTTTAGCGACGAGGGCTTAGGCTTAAATCCTAAACGACGAGGGTTTAGCGACGAGGGTTTAGGGTCCAAATCCTAAACGACGAGGGTTTAGGGCCTAAATCCCAAACGACGAGGGTTTAGCGACGAGGGTTTAGGGCTAAAGCCTAAACGACAAAGGTTCAGCGACGAGGGTTTAGGGCCAAAATCCATAAACGACGAGGGTTTAGGGGCCTAAATCCTAAACGACGAGGGTTTAGCGACGAGGGTTTAGGGCCTAAATCCTAAACGACGAGGGTTTAGAACCTAAATCCTAAACGACGAGGGTTTAGCAACGAGGGTTTAGGGACGAGGGTTTAGAGCTCAGAAATCTGGAAAATTGGGGGGTCATTTCTGCCATATGAATTCTGTACTAAAACATCTTACGAATCGACCACTTTCCGGCCGATCCTGGGGCACCCCCCATGGGAACCTAAATCCTATTCGCTAAATCCTACAGCGACGAGGGTTTAGACCCTAAATCCTAAACGACGAGGGTTTAGCGACGAGGGTTTAGGGCTAAATCCTAAACGACGAGGGTTTAGGGCCTAAATCCTAAACGACGAGGGTTTAGCGACGAGGGTTTAGGGCTAAATCCTAAACGACGAGGGTTTAAGGCCTAAATCCTAAACGACGAGCTCAGAAATCTGGAAAATTGGGGGGTCATTTCCGCCATATGAATTCTGTACTAAAACATCTTACGAATCGACCACTTTCCGGCCGATCCTGGGGTACTCCCCATGGGGGCCTAAATCCTATTCGCTAAATCCTACAGCGACGAGGGTTTAGGGCTTAAATCCTAAACGACGAGGGTTTAGCGACGAGGGTTTAGGGCCCAAATCCTCAACGACGAGGGTTTAGGGCCTAAATCCTAGACGACGAGGGTTTAGCGACGAGGGTTTAGGCTTAAATCCTAAACGACGAGGGTTTAGCGACGAGGGTTTAGGGTCCAAATCCTAAACGACGAGGGTTTAGGGCCTAAATCCTAAACAACGAGGGTTTAGCGACGAACCCTAAATCCTAAACGACGAGGGTTTAGCGACGAGGGTTTAGGGCTAAATCCTAAACGACGAGGGTTTAGGGCCTAAATCCTAAACGACGAGGGTTTAGCGACGAGGGTTTAGGGCTAAATCCTAAACGACGAGGGTTTAGGGCCTAAATCCTAAACGACGAGTGTTTAGAGCTCAGAAATCTGGAAAATTGGGGGGTCATTTCCGCCATATGAATTCTGTACTAAAACATCTTACGAATCGACCACTTTCCGGCCGATCCTGGGGTACTCCCCATGGGGGCCTAAATCCTATTCGCTAAATCCTACAGCGACGAGGGTTTAGGGCTTAAATCCTAAACGACGAGGGTTTAGCGACGAGGGTTTAGGGCCCAAATCCTCAACGACGAGGGTTTAGGGCCTAAACCCTAGACGACGAGGGTTTAGCGACGAGGGCTTAGGCTTAAATCCTAAACGACGAGGGTTTAGCGACGAGGGTTTAGGGTCCAAATCCTAAACGACGAGGGTTTAGGGCCTAAATCCTAAACGACGAGGGTTTAGCGACGAGGGTTTAGGGCTAAAGCCTAAACGACGAAGGTTCAGCGACGAGGGTTTAGGGCCAAAATCCATAAACGACGAGGGTTTAGGGGCCTAAATCCTAAACGACGAGGGTTTAGCGACGAGGGTTTAGGGCCTAAATCCTAAACGACGAGGGTTTAGAACCTAAATCCTAAACGACGAGGGTTTAGCAACGAGGGTTTAGGGACGAGGGTTTAGAGCTCAGAAATCTGGAAAATTGGGGGGTCATTTCTGCCATATGAATTCTGTACTAAAACATCTTACGAATCGACCACTTTCCGGCCGATCCTGGGGCACCCCCCATGGGAACCTAAATCCTATTCGCTAAATCCTACAGCGACGAGGGTTTAGACCCTAAATCCTAAACGACGAGGGTTTAGCGACGAGGGTTTAGGGCTAAATCCTAAACGACGAGGGTTTAGGGCCTAAATCCTAAACGACGAGGGTTTAGCGACGAGGGTTTAGGGCTAAATCCTAAACGACGAGGGTTTAAGGCCTAAATCCTAAACGACGAGTGTTTAGAGCTCAGAAATCTGGAAAACTGGGGGGTCATTTCCGCCATATGAATTCTGTACTAAAACATCTTACGAATCGACCACTTTCCGGCCGATCCTGGGGTACTCCCCATGGGGGCCTAAATCCTATTCGCTAAATCCTACAGCGACGAGGGTTTAGGGCTTAAATCCTAAACGACGAGGGTTTAGCGACGAGGGTTTAGGGCCCAAATCCTCAACGACGAGGGTTTAGGGCCTAAATCCTAGACGACGAGGGTTTAGCGACGAGGGTTTAGGCTTAAATCCTAAACGACGAGGGTTTAGCGACGAGGGTTTAGGGTCCAAATCCTAAACGACGAGGGTTTAGGGCCTAAATCCTAAACAACGAGGGTTTAGCGACGAGGGTTTAGGGCTAAATCCTAAACGACGAAGGTTCAGCGACGAGGGTTTAGGGCCAAATCCTAAACGACGAGGGTTTAGGAGCCTAAATCCTAAACGACAAGGGTTTAGCGACGAGGGTTTAGGGCCTAAATCCTAAACGACGAGGGTTTAGAACCTAAATCCTAAACGACGAGGGTTTAGCAACGAGGGTTTAGGGACGAGGGTTTAGAGCTCAGAAATCTGGAAAGTTGGGGGGTCATTTCTGCCATATGAATTCTGTACTAAAACATCTTACGAATCGACCACTTTCCGGCCGATCCTGGGGCACCCCCCATGGGGGCCAAAATCCTATTCGCTAAATCCTACAGCGACGAGGGTTTAGACCCTAAATCCTAAACGACGAGGGTTTAGCGACGAGGGTTTAGGGCTAAATCCTAAACGACGAAGGTTTAGGGCCTACATCCTAAACGACGAGGGTTTAGCGACGAGGGTTTAGGGCTAAAACCTAAACGACAAAGGTTTAGCGACGAGGGTTTAGGGCCTAAATCCTAAACGACGAGAGTTTAGGGGCTTAAATCCTAAACGACGAGGGTTTGGCGACGAGGGTTTAGGGCCTAAATCCTAAACGACGAGGGTTTAGGGCTTAAATCCTAAACGACGAGGGTTTAGCAACGAGGGTTTAGGGATGAGGGTTTAAAGCTCAGAAATCTGGAAAATTGGGGGGTCATTTCCGCCATATGAATTCTGTACTAAAACATCTTAGGAATCGACCACTTTCCGGCCGATCCTGGGGTACCCCCCCTGGGGGCCTAAATCCTATTCGCGAAATCTTACAGCGACGAGGGTTCAGGCCCTAAATCCGAAACGACGAGGGTTTAGGGCTAAATCCTAAACGACGAGGGTTTAGGGCCTAAATCCTAAACGACGAGGGTTTAGGGCCTAAATCCTAAACGACGAGGGTTTAGCGACGAGGTTTTAGGGCCTAAATCCTAAATGACGAGGTTTAGGGGCCTAAATCCTAAGCGACGAGGGTTTAGGGCCTAAATCCTAAACGACGAGGGTTTGGAGCTCAGAAATCTGGAAAATTGGGGGGTCACTTCCGCCATATGAATTCTGTACTAAAATATCTTACGAATCGACCACTTTCCGGCCGATCCTGGGGCACCCCCCATACAGCGACGAGGGTTTAGGGCCTAAATCCTAAACGACGAGGGTTTAGCGACGAGGGTTTAGGGCTAAATCCTAAACGACAAGGGTTTAGGGCCTAAATCCTAAACGACGAGGGTTTAGCGACGAGGGTTTAGGGCTAAATCCTAAACGACGAGGGTTTAGCGACGAGGGTTTAGGGCCTAAATCCAAAACGACGAGGGTTTAGGGACTTAAATCCTAAACGACGAGGGTTTAGCGACGAGGGTTTAGGGCCTAAATCCTAAACGACGAGGGTGTAGGGCTTAAATCCTAAACGACGGGGGTTTAGCAACCAGGGTTTAAGGACGAGGGTTTAAAGCTCAGAAATCTGGAAAATTGGGGGGCAATTTCCGCCATATGAATTCTGTACTAAAACATCTTACGAATCGACCACTTTCCGGCCGATCCTCGGGTACCCCCCATGGGGGCCTAAATCCTATTCGCTAAATCCTACAGCGACGAGGGTTTCGGGCCTAAATCCTAAGCGACGAGGGTTTACAACGAGGGTTTAGGGCTAAATCCTAAACGACGAGGGTTTAGGGCTTAAATCCTAAACGACGAGGGTTTTGCGACGAGGGTTTAGGGCTAAATCCTAAACGACGAGGGTTTAGCGACGAGGATTTAGGGCCTAAATCCTAAACGACGAGGGTTTAGGGGCCTAAATCCTAAGCGACGAGGGTTTAGGGCCTAAATCCTAAACGACGAGGGTTTAGAGCTCAGAAATCTTGAAAATTGGGGGGGTCATTTCCGCCATATGGATTCTGTACTAAAACATCTTACGAATCGACAACTTTCCGGCCGATCCTGGGGCACCCCCCCATGGGGGCCTAAATCCTATTCGCTAAATCCGACAGCGACGGGGGTTTAGGGCTTAAATCCTAAACGACGAGGGTTTAGCGACGAGGGTTGAGGGCCCAAATCCTCAACGACGAGGGTTTAGGACCTAAATCCTAGACGACGAGGGTTTAGCGACGAGGGTTTAGGCTTAAATCCTAAACGACGAGGGTTTAGCGACGAGGGTTTAGGGTCCAAATCCTAAACGACGAGGGTTTAGGGCCAAAATCCTAAACGATGAGGTTTTAGCAACGAGGGTTCAGGGACGAGGGTTTAGAGCTCAAAATCTGGAAAATGAGGGGGTCAACGACGAGGGTTTTAGGAATGGATCACACCAGGATGCTTGGGCCCGCGCCATGCAGGATCCTGGAATCAAGTGCTTCTGCGGCACAAGCAGAATGGCTGCCGCGCTTCTAGTTTACTGCAGATCCGACTTCGTTGTTTGCTTCTGGCTTGTACTCCCTTGATACTTGTACGTGGCAATTCTGATTTGAGCAAGCTGCTTCTATCGTGCTGTTGCCTGCGCGGTGGATGGATCCATGCGTGCCGGGCTGCAGGATACACGTGCTCGACGGAAGATTATCGTGAATGTGGATCCACGGGCGCTGGGCTGCTGGTTTCTCTTGGTCAACGAAAACTTACACGCCGATGCCGCATGCATGCATCTTCTTTTACATCCAGGCTCGGTCTGGCTCATTCTGTCGTCCTGCGGTTGCATTGCTACGGGGATTGGATCCGCTCCGTAGCCCGCCAGCGCACAGGTTAGGTGATCTCTGCATTATTCTACCGATGCCGCTCAGAGTAGCGATGGCAGGCAATGCTTCCTTTGAATGGAGCCTACAAAACGCCAATCGCGATCATGTTGCACTCGCGAGAGGGCGACGTATAAAGCTACACGGATGAATGGTACATCCATCCAAATCGTTATGTGAGACAAAGTGGCACCTTGGATCTTGTGGAGTGTGGTACTGTACCCCAAACGCAACGGGAAGGCTGTCGTTCTTCGGCAGAAGCCATCCAAGTCTCGTGCGTGATCGGGTGAACGAGGAGAACTTGGCCGTGGTCGGTTAGGACCTGCACACCGCTGCGCCTCATGCACTGAACAGTGGCGCCCATCCCGTTGACGAAGCCGTGCTCCTTGTCGGCGTTCCTGGTGATCGTAACCCGCATGGACTGGTGCACCGGCATCCAAAAGGGCTCTGCATCCACCTGCGTCTCTCTCCAGAAGTTGTTGAAATTCTCTTGAGGATCGCACGGTATCCAATCCAAGATGGAATCATCCCGGAAGAGTGCTCGCAGGGCGAGTTGATTGATCCGAGCGGAACCCTTACGACTGATGGTCACGAAAGTCGTTTTCGGTGTTTCCTTCAGAATAGCACTAATTTGTTCGGCATCGAGTCGGTTGGCACCGGCTTTGCCGCGAAGATTTGCACGGTGCCCTCTGAGGATCTGCTTGAGTTGAGCGCCGCTAGGTGTGGCGCTGCGCAGCAGCTGCAGCTTCCACTTGAGTCGATCGCACTTGCAGCGGCGCATCTCGTGCAGATTCATGATGTGCATTTCTGACCATCGACGACTCTCCCTGGCCGTGGTGCCGTCCGCGCCCGTCAGCTGGCAGAAATCTCCGACGAACACGAGGGCCGGTCGACGATCGGCGGCGTCCCACAGTCGGAGTAGCCTGTCAAAGATCCACGTCGGGAGTTGGCCGACTTCGTCGATAATGGCCATGTCATAAATCTTCATCATGTCCGCCGTCGAGAGCTCTTGTTTGTGCAGCGCGAACATGCCATGCACGGTGTCGATGTCGAGGTCCGGATGGCGGGCCCCGCCTTGGGCTCCGGCATATTCGCGTCTCCCGTCGTTGTTTTTTTTTCTCGCCGAGACCGATTATAGTAGTCAGACTCATATCCGGTTCTAGAACCCTTATAGACACATCATGTTCAAGCGAGCAAGCTGCCGAGAGGACGATTAAACTTCCTCCGAAAGTGCGTCAGGTCGGAAACTGATTCGAAGTCACCTACACGCTGCATGGGCTATGAGCCTGGAAGCTACGACGAGACGCACGTGCAACATTGCTGGTGTCACTGGCTTTGGCGCAGGAAAATCGGTCACTTGCATCACGAGTGCTGGAACTTTTTTTTTCACACCTGCCATGACCCTTTGCGTCGAACCCTGAGAAAGGTGATGTCGTCAGCGGGAGCTACGCTCGCACCGCCGCAACACAAAATTCACCCCGGTTCTATCAAATCTGCTTCTCTGTCTGCGTAGTCTTGCCCTCGGTCCTTTCCTTGACCCGCTTCGACCTTGTGTGATGGGCTGACGTGTTCGGTCGCTCTGTCTTCTTGTTTTTGGTCTCGCTACTCCTCTCGCCGGTGGCCATGGCTGCGCCCGGAATGCCCCACGCCTCTTTGACGCTCCTCCTCTTCTTGATATAGCTTCCTCGAGCTTTGCGCTTCGGACGATTTGGGTCGCGCCGACGCTGTCGTCGAGCCAGGCGCATCTCGTAGTCTCGACGCGTGCTGGCGCCAGCGTGCACTTCCACCGCCGCAAGCGCTTCCTTGCGCTCGGGGGAGCGAAGACGACGGAGGTAATTCGTCACCAGACTGCCGCCGCGGACCCTAGTCAGCTTCTCGAATCTTTCCCCGCTGCAAAACACGCAGCGGCTGTCCGCGTCAGTGGCCGTTCCGGGGCCTCCGCTGGCATCAAGAGCCAGCACGCAGACGCTGTCCCGAAGCCCCTGGCAGGCGGTTCCGCCTGGCAACGGCGCCATCCACAGATGGTCGGCCCGCCGGTTGCTTCTGCCCCTTCGGAATCTCCCTATGTGGCTCTTGCCGCAGCCACTTCTTCGACAAACTGGCTTCTTTGAAGCGTCAGCGTTGCTTGTCGGCGTAGATGGCGTGGACACGGATGAAGAGGAGCCGGACGAGCCGGTCCTGCTGAGATAAGCATGGCAAGTCTTATTGCGGCCACCGCAGCATCAAAAGGCACACCTGGAGGAGGCGGCTTTTGTCACCTCGTCCAGCGGCGTGGGGGTTGAGCGCCTGCCGAGTGATTCGAGCAGATGGCGCGAGATCTCGCTTGTCTCTTCATCTCCGAGTGCCCGACACAGTCTCCTCGACTTTCTCTTCGTGAGGCCCACCGTAGCTGCATCTGTCATGAATTCGGAATTGGGCTACAATGATCACTCCCGACGCAAACTTACTACATAACTGCGCTTTGCTTGATGAAGCCCGGCCTCGGCATCAAGATGAGAAAGAGACCCGCCGACAACAGGCGAAGACGGGACATGGCCGAAGTCGAGCGTGCCCTGACTGCGTGCGCCATCTGAACAGAAATCTCAGTTCGCAAGCACAGCTCGGCCTGGACCAGGAGTATGGCAACGGTGCGAGACTGGTGTCTCTGATGAGCCACACGTGCTGCACACCCGGGGTATTTGAAGCATGCTGCGCAGTCGTATGAAGAAGAATGTGCTGCCCAGGCCCGCATTCGCTCATCCCTCGCTTTTTAGGCTATGGACAACATGAGTGCCAAGTGCTGAATGCTTTTTGCTTGATGCAGTCACGAAACGCTACAGGTGATGCTCGTCGATTACTACCTGTCTACTCGCCCACTCCGACATATAGCAGGACTGTTTGCAGCACTTTTAAGCGACGCACAGCAGGTCCTGCTCCGTGCCCTTTTTTTCGAGCCGCTGCTACTCACGGCTGCGGCCGCCTCGAGCGCACGCCAGCTTGAACGGAAATGGTTTTTTTTTTTGCGCGAACATGCAGAGGGACTTGGGCCCGTCGCCCCCGGTTTCGCCGGCCGAAACGTTGGACCTCCGCCTTGCGGATGGCCGCGATCCAGTACCTGGCAGGCCGCTACATGTCCACAAGTCGAAAAAGCGCAGGGAAGTGGTACCGGAGCCGCTGTCGAAACAGCGCTCGCAGCGCCGGGTCGGCGACCTCCCGTAGAGCCTGGCAGTGATCCGAGAGGATGATAAGTATATTCTACTCGAAAAGAAGTAGATACCGTGCATCCCCAGCCTGACGATGGATTGCGATCATGTCCACACTGGGTCCGAGGTGCGCGCGGATCCAGAGGGCGTAGCGGCGCCGAATCTGGCACAGGCACGTGTGGAGCAGCGATGACCTGACAGTATACTTACGATTCAGCACGGCCTCCAGCGACACGGGTAGCGTCGTGCGGTTCAAGGCCATTCCTGCTGTCTAAACGCAGTTCGACTGGAACACGAGGATTCTAGGAGAAGACTGACACTCAGGTCTGCGCGTCATGCTGAAGTGGTGGCAGCAGGCAATGAGTGCAGTTGCCGAAACCCTACCAGGGGCCAAGCGCTGCGAGACAAGAGGGCGCAGTGCAACTTATTGCTCGTCGTGCGCATGGCGCTACAAGGCGTCACTAGAAATCAGCACGGCGATCGCTCTCTTCTTTTCTGACCACATGCAGCAGGCTGCCATCGTGGCCGCTCCATCACCTGGGCAATGAGACAGCAATAACAATAGCAGCAAGAACAAGCACAACTAGGGCTTTCCGCCACAGGGGCTCGTCGTGACTCTCGTCCTCGTCCAAGGCATGTGGCACCTAACTGCACAGGACATGTTCGCAGCAGTCCTAACCATGCGCATCACATTTAAAGAGTAGAAGGACTGGACACTGCATTTAGACAAGTGCAGAGCGGTACCTGTGGCCGGATCCCCAATGCCAATTACCAATGTCGCCGTCGACTCTGAAGAGTCGTGAAGCATCCAGACCTGAGAGACACATCACTAGGACTGTCCAATACTGCTGGGCAGGTGGCTGCAAGTGAAGGTCATGCATGGCTAGGTGCTGCCAAGAGGCGGCAAAATGAGAGAAAATTTCGTGTTTCGTCCAAAACCTCCCGCGGCAGGAATCAAAGGCCTAAGTTAAAAACAGGAAACGTTTTCCAAAACGACATCTAGCATACTTACCCACAGGAGGTTTTGTAGGGAGACTGCGCCCCAACCTTAAGGGAAACACAAAAATCGACGCAAAAACGCTTAAAGTAGATAGAGAAAAACCGGGCCGTGGGGCACAAAACGGCGCGAAGCCAGGCGCGGGCAGGAAATCCGGGATCGCATCTTGCGGGTTCGTATAGGCATGGCTACTGAATCGTACAAGCGTGGCACCGCAACCAACGCAGAAAACACCAAAAACACGCAGTTTCTGGACCAGCAAGCGGTTTTTGGCTGCCGCGTCGGTCGAGGAAAACCGTAAAAAAACGCCTGGAAAACGCAGAAAACGAAACGGACCACACGCCGAAAAATTGGAATTTCGGCGTCCCGGGGGGGCCCCGGGACATTGTCCTGGGGGCGTCCCGGGGTGTCCCGGGGGGGCCCCGGGACATCTGTCCCAGGGCTGTCCCGGGAGGGCCCCGGGACATTTGTCCCAGGGGGGCCCCGGGACACCCCGGGACGCCCCAGGACAACCTGTCCCGGGGGGGCCCCGGGACAACCCGTCCCAGGGGGGCCCCGGGACAACCCGTTCAGGAAACAAACCTTTGTGGGGATTGGTGTGTGTGTGTGTGTGTGTGTGTGTGTGTGTGTGTGTGTGTGTGTGTGTGTGTGTGTGTGTGTGTGTGTGTGTGTGTGTGTGTGTGTGTGTGTGTGTGTGTGTGTGTGTGTGTGTGTGTGTGTGTGTGTGTGTGTGTGTGTGTGTGTGTGTGTGTGTGTGTGTGTGTGTGTGTGTGTGTGTGTGTGTGTGTGTGTGTGTGTGTGTGTGTGTGTGTGTGTGTGTGTGTGTGTGTGTGTGTGTGTGTGTGTGTGTGTGTGTGTGTGTGTGTGTGTGTGTGTGTGTGTGTGTGTGTGTGTGTGTGTGTGTGTGTGTGTGTGTGTGTGTGTGTGTGTGTGTGTGTGTGTGTGTGTGTGTGTGTGTGTGTGTGTGTGTGTGTGTGTGTGTGTGTTGTGTGTGTGTGTGTTGTGTGTTGCGTGCGTGCGTGCGTGCGTGCGTGCGTGCGTGCGTGCGTGCGTGCGTGCGTGCGTGCGTGCGTGCGTGCGTGCGTGCGTGCGTGCGTGCGTGCGTGCGTGCGTGCGTGCGTGCGTGCGTGCGTGCGTGCGTGCGTGCGTGCGTGTGTGTGTGTGTGTGTGTGTGAGGGTTTAGGGCCGAAATCCTAAAGAATAGGGTTTAGGAATAGGGTTTAGGGCCTAAATCCTAAAGAATAAGTTTCTGGAATAGGGTTTAGGGCCTAAATCCTAAAGAATAGGGTCTAGGAATAGGGTTTAGGGCCTAAATCCTAAAGAATAGGTTTAGAGCCTAAAATCTGGAAAACGAGGGGGTCATTTCTGCTATTTAAATTTTATCATAATTAACGCTGGAATCGGCTACTTTTTCCCGAATCCTGGGGTACCCCCCCACGGAGGCCTAAATCCTATTCGCTAAATCCTATTCCCAGGCCCGCTAAATCCTAAACGAATAGGGTTTAGGGCCTAAATCCTAAAGAATAGGGTTTAGCGACTTGGGTTTAAGGCCTAAATCCTAAAGAATAGGGTTTAGCGACTAGGGTTTAGGGCCTAAATCCTAAAGAATAGGGTTTAGGAATAGGGTTTAGGGCCTAAATCCTAAAGAATAGGGTTTAGGAATAGGGTTTAAGGCCTAAATCCTAAAGAATAGGGTTTAGGAATAGGGTTTAGGGCCTAAATCCTAAAGAATAGGGTTTAGGAATAGGGGTTCCCCCCGTATTAAAGGCTGTGCCCCGAATCTTGTTCGATAAGTATGAACCGAGCAGGAGTCAAGGATGGATTTGGCCAATATCCCTATCCTGAGGTTCTAGTTGGTTGAATACTATTCAAGCCGACATCCCCGCCCACGCGGATTATACGATTCGGCCAAAAAGCTTGCCCCGAAGTCCTCTTCGTTATATGTTAAAGATGTAAGGATGGGTTTGGCTAGTATTCTCTAGTTGCTTGAATCGCACGCCCACATTCCCTTCCCCGCACAGGTTATGCGATTCTCTTACTTTTCTTCTTCACTCAGATTACGATTAAATCACCGTATGGAATGGGCACGAATAAGAAGAAAAGGGTACAAACAAGTTTAGTAGGGTTAAGGGTTAGGTGGCAATCGATTGTATCGAACCAAGAGACGACATTCCCCCGCGCGGATTATACGATTCGCTCAACAGCTGCTGTTCGACGCAGGAGTGAACGACGGATTTGGCCAATATCCCTATCCTGAAGTTCTAGTTACTTGAATACCAGTCCGACCTAGCCCTCCTTTCGCCGCCGGCCCTCCTCTGACCCCCCCCTGGCTGCCCCCCCTTGCCTCTAGAAGTCACTTCGAGCCCCTCGCCGTTACCTTGCTCGAGGCAAGGCCCCGGGACTTGGGACCCCGGGCGTAGGTTTCCCTCGCACTGACACGCTTGCCTTATCCAATGCAACAACAAGGCAGAGGGCCTCAGCCCTCCTCCTAACCCCGCCTGGCCCCCCCTGGCCCCCTGGCCCCCCTGCCCCTGCCCCCCCCCTGGCCCCCCCCCCCACCGCCCCTTCTGGCCCCCCACCCTCTGACCCCTGGCCGGCAAGAACTCTCCAGAGGAACATTAAACTTGCCCTGGCCTCTAAAAAATCAGTCGCGAGCCCCTCGCCGTTACCTTGCTCGAGGCAAGGCCCCGGGACTTGGGACCCCGGGCGTAGGTTTCCCTCGCACTGACAAAAATGTAGCGTGTGCTTCGCTTTCTGCTGTTTGCCTAATCCAATGCAACAACAAGGCAGGAGCCTCAGCAAAAGGCATCCTTGGCCATGCCTTTACTCGCCGTTACCCCGGGACTTGGGACCCCGGGCGTAGCACTGACAAAAATGTAGCGCGTGCTTCGCTTTCTGCTGTTTGCCTAATCCAATGCAACAACAAGGCAGAGGGCCTCAGCAAAGGCCATCCTTGGCCATGCCTTTACTCGCCGTGCCCCGGGACTTGGGACTCGGGCGTAGGTTTCTTTAACACTGACGAAAATGTAGCGTGTGCCTCGCTTTCTACTGTGTGCCTTATCCAATGCAACAACAAGGCAGAGGGCCTCAGCAAAGGGCATCCTTGGCCATGCCTTTACAGCCCAACATTCCTACTTCTGCTTGCTTGGTGTGAAGAATTCTTCTAATCTTGCGATGCAGGACAGAGGGCCTCAGCAATAGGCATCCTCGGCCATGCCTTTGCATCGCTGCATAACTGCTTCTCTTCCGATGCCGCTGGCCTTGCCTGACAGTGAGAAAAGCCTTTGGCCTCGCCTGCGACTTTTTGGCGCCTCGCATGTGGTAAGAGCAAGCCTCTCCTCGGTGGGCCGCTGTAAGCAGCCTGAGGTCGACATGTTCTCCGGCTTCACGCCACTGCGGCTACTTGGCAATACTGCTGGACTCATTGAGGGCTGGACTGCCGGGCATTGTGCGCACGCAAGTCCTCGCGCAGTGCGCGAGGGCCTCTCGCAGGATTCTCACGTTTTCTCTTCGCTCTTTCTCTCGCTCTCTGTCCTCACGCCACCCCTCGGTCACGGACGACTCCGCCGCTTTAGGCCCTGGGCCCCATGCACTCTGTGGCTGTTCTTGCGCACTCCGGCTCAGTTAAGCTCCGGACGTGCCGCTTGGCGGGCCGCCGATGTTGTCTGAGCTCCGTGAGCCGCTCCTTTGCATGGGCGAGGAAGCATAGCGAGCATTGCCGGTTCTGACTGAGGCCGTAGCTTGGGGTCCCAGATGTCGTCGGACGGCGGCTTCCGTGAGGCTCGCATGGCCGCTGCCACTTGAGCTTCCTCCTGGCTGTCACCAAGTCACCAAAGATTTACAATTCACTGGGCGGGGTCACATGTGCCTCCTCCTGCGTGACGGCAGCGCTTCCAAAGAGGTCCTCCATGTCCGCCGTGTCCTGAATGTGCCACGCCATCCCTTGCACGCCCCGGCCTTTCTTGCTTTCCGGCCGGCCGTGCGCCCACCTCGTCGCTGGAGAGCTCGTCCGGGTCGGCCTGTCCAACAAGCCAAGTCCCCTAGCTGTCTTCTACTAGACCAGTCGCTCCTCTGCCAGAGCAGCCATGGCAAAGTCGACTTCCTGAGGACGCGCAACACTCGGCTTTCAAGCGCATACATATAGACTCAAACTGACGTGGCGAGATGCCTCGTCCAGTATGGGGCGCTTCGCCAAGGCCTCCATGTCCTTCCGAAGCGCGGTCCGAGCCTGCAGCACAAGCAATTTCCTCTTTTGATGCTATTTGCAGATGGGACCTACAACTACACCTGGCCTCTTCCTTTGCCCTTGCCTCGGCCGCTTTCTTCTTTTGCTTGCTCCGGTACTTGGCCTTTCTGTCCTTGTCTTTATTCCGGATCTCCTGGAGCTTGGCCTGCGCCTTTGCCTTCGCCTGCGACGGCTGGCGGCCGGATGCTGTTAATGAACTTACCAGCCACTGCACCTCGCCCGGCCTCCGCCGCGCCCTCTTCCTTTGTTTTTTTGAGCTCGGCCCTCGTCTCCTTCTTCTTGTCGTTTTCCTTCTCTTTTTTCTTGCGCCGAGCCTGGCGTTCCGCGAACAATTCCCACTCTCTTCTTTAATTTCATGCCAGGGCTGATGACTCACGATCGGTCGGCTCTCTCATGCTAATCCCGCTTGTGATCGTGCCTTCAAGGCTGTTGCAGCTTTTGCTGCCTCCTCCTCCCTCTCCTTTTTGGCCCTCTTTGCGGCGGCCTTTGCCCGCACCTCGCGTGCCTTTGCCTGTTTCTTTTCCTCCTTGCTTTGCAAGGGCGAACCCTTCCCGGACTGCACGCCGGTCTGCAGGCACCAGCACTTTTCAGACAAAGGCTAGACTCGACTAGACTGTGAAGATTTCTTGGGGTGGCCTTGTGCAACTCTGCATGGAAGCTCAGCCACCCGTCGATGAGGCTGCGGAAGGCATCGAGGGCTTCGCGGGGCACGTCCAGAGCCGCTGCCTGCGTGTGCCACGCGCAACATGAGTTCGATACACGTCTGCACCTAAGGGCCGCGCGAGAAGGTTGTAGAGGTCTGCGAACGTGGTTTCGTTCAGTTCTGCCGGATCGAGGCCCAGTGTGGTAATGTCGAAGATGCCTCAGCTAATACATGCCGGTGTGTTGTGTGTCGTTGCGCCCTGTAGGCAGCGCACGCTTGAGCTCTTTTCGAATTTCCTTCCAGGAGATGCCTCGCAGGGCACGATTCGGTCCATTTCGCGTGGTCGGAACTGCCGGTCGAGCCTCGAAAAGGCGCCGGCGCTTCGGGCGCGGGCGCTTCGGGCTTCGACTTCGCCTTCCGACCTTTGCAGACATCATTTGCACTGGCTATCCGATCAACAAGGGCGGCCCCGCACTTTTGTGCCCGCACCGTGGAGGGTGCCCATCGCGACCTGATCACGTCCACCACTTCTTGCGTGCCAGAGCAAAGATTCTTTGTGCCCACAGCGTGGGGGGTGTCCACCGCCTTCGATCGTATCGGGCTAATCTATATGAGACGTACACGATATAGATATATTTTTTTACTTATATTTTTACTTCTATGTATATTTGTGTATTTGTGCTTTTATGTGCATTGCAGCATTGAGTGACAAAATGCCGACCTCCGCACAGCAGTCGCAGGGCGCGCTTGGCCTCCACCCTGCGTTCCTCTCCATGGCATCATGGGTGACTCTACCGCTGCGTAGATGGGAGTTCGCGCGCCTCTGCCCTCTCCTCCCGAACTTCTTCATCCTGCAAAAAGCATGCCACATGGACAGGTTCGCTTGGCGCAGCTCCCTTGCACGCGCAGGCTTCCCGCTTTGCCTCGCAGGTAAGTCGGTTCCCTTCTCCGTCGCCTGCGACGTCGAGGGGCCAAGATCGGCCGTCCGTGTTACCCGTGCCCGACCTGCCTTCGTCGGACTCCTGGTCCTCCGGAGCAGCCACAGCAACTCCGTGACCTGCGGCGTCGAGGGCAGTAAAGATTTACCATCCGTGTTGCCCATGCCCGACCTGCCTTCGTCGGGCTCCGGGTCCTCCGGCGCGGCCGGCACAACCGGAGCGCCGTCGCCCCCGGGCGTCCCATTCTCCCCTGGTCGTGCCCGACTTGTGCCGGCACCACACACGTCTTTGTGGCTCTCGCCAAACGTGCCTGCACCGTCACGGTCGTGGGCGGCGTCCTGACAGCATGTTGCTTGAGTCGAAATAAGACTGCCCCGACTACCCCGGCCTCGGCCGGAGGTTGCGCTGCCTCGCAGGACGCGACTTGTCATTCATGCACACAGACTTCGACGCATTCAGGTCCGCTTTTTGCTTATTCAGGCCTTCTTGCCCCCGCCGCCGCTACGGACACCTGCCCGCGTGGCTCCGCTGTTCATCTCTCTTACTGAAATAAGTAAGTATAGAGATGTTAACCTTATGCGGACACCCGCGCCTTCCAGTGCGAGCACCAGGCCTCGTGTGCTGCATAGCTACAACGCCCAGCGAACGGGCTAGGAGGATCCGAGCGCCCGACACACAACCAGACCCCACTGCAGCTTCATGGTCGCAGCAAGGCGAGAAGTCGGGCTGGGTGCGTGCGAGGGCTTGAGTGCTTGTGGCGGCGTCCGTCGCGTTGGCATTGAGGTACGCATGGATCAGAATATTCAATTACATCCCGCGAACCGAACATGGAAGCAATCGACGATTTTGTCGCGTTTCGATACGTGCGATCTTGCGCAGCCCTCCTGTCCCCGGGTCGCCGATCATGACTTGGGAAATTGCAGCACCAGACTGCGATAAGCGCAGAGAAACTGCCGTCACAGTCTTGGACTCCGCGGGACGAAGACGCAGCCATGCCCGTCGACGCCCCCGGTCCCCTACGCCGGGTGCTCCCGCGCGCAGCCCCAACTTTTCATCGCGTGGACACCGCGGGGGGAAAACGAGCCCGGGGCCGTCAACCCCCCCGGTCCCCTACGTGGGGTACTCCCGCACGCAGCCCTCGCTCTGTTGTCTGAGCAAAAGGTGGAAGAAGGAGGACACCTGCAACGGCGCATGACAATCGAACGCAAGCGGCTGAGAACTTTCACTTAGTCGATCTGCAGCTCCTGGCGACGGCGGTGGGCCGCACGCGCGCGCCAGGACCGGTCTGGATACCCCATGCACACTCGAAGGGGAAAGGGCGAAATATGCCACGCGCCCGTCCCCAACGAAAAAAATACGAAATCGTCTTTGAAGTGTTTGTTTGGAACCAAACAAAACGGAATGAATGCTCCGAGAAGAGGAGGGTAAGCCCGAGCGAGAACAAGGAAGAATTTGGATACCCCATGCACGCGAAAAAGAAGCGGAAGCGGAATGCCCTCGCGTAAAATGGGAGTTCGTTTGAATGCACCGAAAAGTTCGACCACGCGTGGAAAAACGTACCATTTCGCCTTCCGCTTGCGTCACCAGGCACTGGCGGGTGTGCATGCAGGGTGCTCGTCAGCCCCAGGGGTCCCCGCATGCGCCAGCCCCTGGATCCTTCGCAAGTGGAACCCTGGGGTATGGTTTAATATTTTATAATTCAACTCTTGCCTTTTCGATTATCTTCGGATATTCTCCAAGGATTCTGATTCTGAGAAAGTTTATGAGAAATTCTCAAAACCAAAAATCATAATCTTCAAATTATCAACAGAATATATGTAAAAATTCAAGTCTTCCTTATTAGCAGTGCCAAGGTCTGAGGTGTCTATCTATATATATATATACATATATATGTATATGCACTTTTTTTTGTTTGATCGTCGTATTTCTTCCCGATTCTATCATCATGAAAGTCGTCTCTTCAAATATTCCTATAAGAATATGTCTACAAAAGCTGAATAGCAAATGAAGATTCCTCTGACCGAAGCCTGAAGCAATCTAGAATTTCGATCTTGTAACCTATTCAATATGGATTTGAATCCCTGCCCCTGGCATTTTACGACATCATGCAAAAGCAATAAACCTCAATAAACTCCCCAATGTTGTCCAATTATTTCCCAGAGCCTCCCACCAACTTATGCACTTCGTTCAAAAAGCGACGCCAAAACTCCGGTTCAATAAATATTATAAAATTCGGATGGCTAAATCACTATGCGTAATGAAAAATATGAAATGAAAAAGATAATTATGAAAGAAAGAGAGAAGACAAAATACAAGACAGTTTCCTAAAAGGAGTTTAGGAAACTAAACCCTAAAAGGCGGAGCTGGCTAAGGGTGGGAGCCGCCCTTTACGGGCGCGGGTGGGAAAAGAAAAACTGACGTGGCCGATACAAGGCCCCAGTCTCCAAAGGCCTCCAGCACACTCCGAAGCCGAATCGTAAACTCCCCTCGCACTTGTGCACCCAAGCGGCTGAACATCGAAGCTTATTTCCTGCACAAACCCTAAACCCTAAACCCTAAACCCTAAACCCTAAACCCTAAACCCTAAACCCTAAACCCTAAACCCTAAACCCTAAACCCTAAACCCTAAACCCTAAACCCTAAACCCTAAACCCTAAACCCTGAACCCTGAACCCTGAACCCTGAACCCTAAACCCTAAACCCTAAACCCTAAGCCCTAAACCCTTAACCCTAAACCCTAAACCTTGAACCCTGAACCCTAAATTCCCACCCAGGCCTGCTTAGGCCGTACCCACCCTTCTCTAGGGTGCCTGGACCCAGAAATCACCCGACAGCGATTAACACCATCGCTTGGACTTCCTGTGCAAGCCTAAAGAGTTGTGTTGAGCGTGAGCTGCACCTCCAGTGCCGGTGCAGTACCCCGCCTGGGGCACCCCGCCCCCCTTCTCCGATTCTCAAGTATTATTAAGAAACCCTAAACCTGGCGACCTGTTCCGGCAATTCCAAAAGTGGCTTCAAATTCTTCTGCAGGTCGCCCCTGGGCCCCCCTCCGGAGCCCCCTGGTGCCGGGCCCCTGGCGGAGCGTGTTCAGGGACCAGAGGGGCCGCAAGGCAGGTCAGCCTGGGCGATTGCTCAAAAACCCACTCCCAAACCTAAAAACCTGCTTTTTTGTGCCTGACCCCCGGCCCCCGCCCTGGCCCCCCCTGGAGCCCCCTGGCGCCGGGCCCCTGCCGGAGTGTGTTCAGGGACCGGGGGGGCCGCAAGGCAGGCCAGGCTGCCGACTGCAAAAACCCACAAAACGGCTCTTTCTGGCCCCTGGACCCCCCCCGCTGGGCCCCCCCCCTGGCCCCCCCTGGCCCCCCCTGGCCCCCCCCTGGCCCGCCTGGCCCCCCCTGGCCCCCTGACCCCCCCTGGCCCGGCCTCCCCCGACCCCCAACCCCCAATTTGGCCCCTCTGGACCGCTGTGTCTAGGCCCAGAGCCCCCAACTGCGAAATGACGTTGCTGGCACACGAATTTGCCGAGGATTTCGGCCCAAATTTCCGTGTCAGCTCGAAACGCAAAAGTTGGCCCGCCAGCGCCAGACATCCACGAAATTGAGCGCCAAGAAGGCATCTGCGACATGCTCTCTTTGGGTTTAGGATGACACGCAGAGCCCCGAAATGCAACATGACGTTGCCGCCATGGAATTTGCCGAGGTTTTCTAGACAAATTTCCTGTTGAGCTCAATGCACAAAAGTTGGCCCGCCAGGCACAACAGTTGGCCCGCCAGCGCCAAGCAAGCATCCGCGAAATTAAGCGCTAAACGCCTCCCTCCACCACCCAGACAGTTAAAAAAGCATCTCCGAGGGTCTAGGCACTCCGGCAGCAACCAACGGCTCAGCTTCCAAGATCTACAGCCTTAAACTTCAATCTTCCCCCCAAGCCCTCCACAAGCAAACAGATCTTCCTGAGTGGGTTGTCCCGGGGCCCCCCCCGGGACGGGTTGTCCCGGGGTCCCCCCGGGACGGGTTGTCCCGGGGCCCCCCCGGGACAGGTTGTCCTGGGGCGTCCCGGGGCGTCCCGGGGCCCCCCCGGGACAAATGTCCCGGGGCCCCCCCGGGACGCCCCCGGGACGGCTGTCCCGGGGCCCCCCCGCGACGCCCCGGGACGCCCCCAGGAAATTGTCCCGGGGCCCCCCCGGGACGCTGAAATTCGCAATTTTGGGGGTGTGGTCCGTTTCGTTTTCCGCGTTTTCAGAGGGATTTTGTGCGTTTTTCCAAAACCGACGCGGCGGCCAGGAGCCGCCACTTGGTCCAGAATCGTGTTTTTTTTTGGCGTTTGCTGTGTTGGTTGCGGTGTCACGCTTTTCGATTCAGTAGCCACGCCTATACAAACCAGCAAACTGCGATCTCGGATTTCCTGCCCGCGCCTGGCCTTGTGCCGTTTTGTGCCTCACGGCCCGTTTTTTCTTTATCTACTTTGGGCGTTTTTGTGTCGATTTTGCGTTGCCTTTAAGGTTGGGACGCAGTCTCCCTACAAAACCTCCTGCGGGTAAGTATGCTAGATGTTGTTTTGGATAACGTTTCCTGTTTTTAACTTAGGCCTTTGATTCCTGCCGCAGGAGGTTTTGGACGAAACACGAAAATTCATTTCTTTTTCCGCCTCTGGGCTGCACCTATCCATACTGTTGGTGGCTTCCATAGCCGTGGTTGCAGTGGCACCTGCTAGTTCCAGCAAGATTCTTGTGTTTCATATACATGCACACAAACACATGTAGCGTTTGCGTACTCTCCGAGGTCTCGACGCTTTTCAGTCGACGGCGACATTGGTGATTGCGGATCCGGCCACAGGCACCGCCGTGCACTTCTCTAAATCTCGTGCTTAATCGCTCTTTATATACTCTTTTGCCAGTGAAGGTGAGCTCGGCTGTGCTGTGCATGGTCCATGGCTGCTGCGCATTGTATCGTGCGGCCAGGTACCGTATGCCTTGGACGGGGACACGAGCCGCGATGAGCTCCCGCGCTGGCTGTCGGCCCGCTGCAGGACGATTTAAGGGGGTAGACTCGTGTGTTGGCGGTCGCAGCTGATAGGAGAAGCGGTTCCTCCCTCGTGCCTGATCTGCTTGCATGAGCACCGCGCTGTCCCGTCTGTATGCAGGACGCGCTGGCAGCGAGGCCGCCCAGGACCGGCGCAAGATGTTCGAAAGCGGCGGTGCAAAGTTGGCACTCGGAGCCTGTATACATTTGTGCTGCAATTGCCACATGTTTAGCCACGAGCAATGATGTCTTTGATCTGCATCATGCAGCTGCTCCGGATTCGAGTAGTTGCGGCCTTCGCAGCGCCACTCTGCATGGCGACCTCCAGCCTTCCAGAACGCGCCCTCCTCGTCAAGGAGCCTTGGGCCAGTCTCCTTGTCGCGAAGACGTGGGAGCTGCGAACCGAGAACTGCACCATCCGCGGCCGCGTCGGCATTGCTGTGCGAGGAAAAATCATTGGCGAAGTCAACATCACGGATGCAATGCTCGTCGCGCAGCGGGATGCAGGGGGCACGTTGCTGGCCATCCCCGGGGCAGAGCCGTACTTCCCACTGTTACCCGCCAACCGACCCCTACATCGCGTAGAGAACTTCGCCGGCCTCCGCTGGAAGCGTTTCTACGCATGGATTGTTTCCGATGCTGTGCGCTACTCGGAAGCTATTACTT
>CAJNDS010000988.1:0-45044 GCA_905221605.1 Symbiodinium natans
GTCGCTTGACATCAAAGATGCATTTCTGCAGGTTCCCCAGAAGAGACCTGTACACTGCAAGATTCCACGAGGAAAAGGAAGTCAAGCAGTACACGGAATGGAGGCCAAATGCTGGCGTCTTGGTCGTGTCCTTCCTGGACAAAGAGATGCTAGTCTTCTGTGGAGCGAATTTTGCGCAGAACTTTTGCAGCAAGAAGGCTATGAGAAAAGCATCGCGAACCCAGCGTTGTTTCGCTTGATCAAGAACGGCAAGGTCGTATCCGTTTGCATCGTACATGTCGATGACCTTCAAGTAGCAGGAAAGGCAGCAGTGGTGAAGCCCGTCCTCGAAGCTTTAGCGAAGAAGGTGAAGCTACAAGTAGAAGGACCTTTTCTGACAGAAGAAGATTATCGCAATGGATTTTCCAAGCAGTCTGTGCGTTTTCTCAAGAGAAGGTATAGCTATGAAGACGGAAAGTTGTTTGTCCGCCCTGACACCAAGTATGTCACCAAGCTCCTTGAAAAGCTACGCCTTGGATCGAGAAGAGAGAAAGCTACCCCTGCAGCAGGAAATGTTCAGAACACCGATGAGACAAAGGAGCTGGACGAGAACAAGAAGAATGTGTACCGAAGTTGTGTCGGTATACTGTATATCTTGCCCAAGATCGTCCTGACATCCAGTATGCAGTCCGAAATTTGGCAACTGGAATGAAGGCTCCTACGCAGAAGAAGCAGAAAGAGCTCGAGCATTGCGTGTTGTATCTGAAGAAGACTGCAGGCTATGCGGTTTGCTACACAGCAGGGAGACCTGGAACGGCAACCTTGCAAAGAAGCAAGAATTTGGAGCAAGATTCCGAGAATGAGAACGAGAAGAGCATCGAGAGTGGCAGTCACCTGGTTGAAGTATTTTCTGACGCCGACTGGGCCGGCAACAAGAGCAGCCGGAAATCTGTATCAGGAGGAGTCATCTTCCTGGACGGCTAGTATGCGTTTTCTTACTCAAGAACGCAGAAAACTGTGGCACTTTCCAGTGGCGAGTCCGAGTACTACGCACTCACTGGTGCTGTCGCAGAAGGAATTGGCATTCGAGAAGCCGTAGAGTTCCTTTCTGGCAAAGCAGCGCGAATGAAGGCGTACACAGACAGCAGTGCAGCGCGTGGCATTGTGCACCGGCAAGGTGTTGGTCGTATCAAGCACTTAGCAACGAGAATGCTCTGGTTGCAAGAGGTTACCAGAAACGGCCTATGCAGCGTGAAGGCAGTGAGCACTGTTTTCAACCCTGCCGACTTAGGGACCAAGCCCCTCAACGCATCGAGAATGAAGCTACTTTTGAACATTCTTCAAGTTCATGATGATCGAGAAGCAATCGGTCGCGAAGAACGAATGGCCGCAGAAAGCACAGCTACAGTCAGAAGATTGACAAAGGTATCCGGAAGCAGACTTGGTTTGACGTTATTGTCAGCTTTTGGTTTTGCAGTTGAATCTGCAGGTCAGCAAGAAGGAGATTTTGTAGCACGAAGATATTTTTGCATGCAGTTGATGAGTTTTGTGTTTGGTCCGTTTTCTACAGCTCAAGAGCCACCTCAAGAACTTCAAGAAGGTGAACAAGAAGTTTTACATGGTCACAGCAGCAACAGCAGCATGAAGTTTTCGCATGTTTTCACGAGCATGCCTGAGCTTGAGATGTTGATGCCCGTGTGCATGGCTGTGATTGTTGTTCTGGTGACGATCATTGTCTACTTGGCAGTGAACCAGAAGAAAGAAAAGAAGGGTGAGAAAGAAGAGAAGCCCAAAGAAAAGAAGCCTGAAGGTGAAGTCACAAAGAAGAAAGAAGAAGAAGACAAAGAGAAGAGCTCGCAAGGTGTCCTCGAAGACGACGAGACCGTGAAGAAGAAGTTCGACGAGCTGATCGCGAAGATGGAAGAGAAAGATCGTGCCTTGGAGAAAGAAAAGTTGAAGAGAGAAGAAGCAGAAGAAAAGGCGAAGGAAGCAGAAGAAGATCGTGATCAAGCATTTGCTTTGAAGGCGAAGGTGGTTGCGAAGTACAGTGAAGCCGAAGCAGAGAAGAAAGCCCTGGAGAAAGAGAAAGAAGATTTAGAGAAGCAGAAAGAAGCTTACAAGCAAGATGCCAAAGAGGTGAGAGAGCAGTTGAAGAAGGACTACGACATGATCACGAAGCACATGAAGAAAGAAGCAGAGGAGAGAAAGAGAGAAGCAGAAGAGCTAGAAGCAGCAGAACAAAGAAGAGAGGAGAAAGACAAGATCAATGCAGAGATCAGGAAAGCCAACGAGGAGAAGATTGAAGCAGCAGAACGACAAAAGAGGAAAGAGGAGACAGACAAGAAAGCCGAAGCAATGAGACAAAGGAGCAGGCAAAGAAGGCCCAGGAGGAGAAAGATGCCCAGGAGAAGGCAGCACAGGAAAGGAAAGCACAGGAGGAGAAGGAAGCACAGGAAAGGAAAGCGCAAGAGGAGAAGGAAGCACAGGAGAAGGAGGATGAAAGGAACGAGGCAATCGCGAAGGAGAAGGCGAAGAAGCAAAGAGCAAAGTTAGAGGCCTATGAGGAGATGAGAAGAAAGGAGCAGGAAGCCCAAGAAGCGACGAAAGAAGAGAAGGAGAAGGCAAAGAAGGAGTTGAAGGAAGCACAGGAGCGAAAGACCCAGGCGGAAATTCAGGCAGAGAAGGAACGAGAAGGAATGAAGGAGATTGAAGTCGTTGAAGTTGAAGATTCAGGATCTGAAGATGAAAAGCCCACACTAGGAGCAGAAGGAAAGAAGGATGCAGAAGGCAATGTGTGGCAGATCCACAAAGGAGCATTGTGGGTCAGGATCAAAGGCCAGTGGTATGATCCAAACTGGTGGACAAAGAAAGGATACAAGCCACCGCCCGACTTTGCAGAGTCGAGCGAAGAAGGAAAAGAAGAAGGAAAAGAAGAAGGAGGAGCAGCAGGAACAGAAGAAAGAAGAGAGCAAGAAGAAGAGCAGCCCCGAGAACCACCGCAGAGAGGAGAGAAAGGTAGCAAGAACACAAAGGGCAGATGGAATGTGGTCACGTTCACAGATTGTGGTTGGATCTGGGAGTATTGCAAAGACACGAATGAGTATCGAGCAGTTCGGCTCGATCAGAAAGGATCAGCGCAGGTGAAGGGAGCGCAGATCAAAGGTGCCGAAGACTGGAACCTCGTGACCAAGCACTTCAAGAAGACAGGAAGGTGGGAGAGCCCCACAGAAATAAGAAGAGAGAGAGATGAGCCTGAGGTGCAGCAAGAAGGAAACTGGCAGCAAGAAAGTTGGCACCAGCAGCAGGACTGGTACGCCGACGACGGTTGGAGCCAGAACTACTGGGAGCCAGACTACGCCTACTACCACTACGCCCCAAAGGGGAAGTACCAAGGCAAAGGGAAATGGAAGTATGGTGGTGGAGGCAAGAAAGGCTGGTGAAAAGAAGAAGCCAGCAAGAAGCATCGAGAAGGGTGACGACTGAACGCAGCGTGAAGCATGTATAGATTTTCTGAAGCTGTGTACATAGAAGTTCGAGCACCCCGAACATTGCACGAAGTACAAAGTAGGTACAACGAATGTTTTTTGAATAAGCAAGGACCCCAATACGCCTTGTGATATTCACACGAGTTTCACCAAGAAGAAAGTAGTTTCACGAAGAGTTTCACGAAGTAGGACTAGGAGTGTAAGGTGCAGCCAGGTAGAGGCAAGAACAGTTGAAGAAAGAAGATGGTTAGGTAAAAGAGAAGACCACACAAGAGCCATAGGCTGGCCACAGGGCTGAGACTCACAAGATGAGGACTCTAAGACAAGCCCGTGTAACTAGAAATTCGAGATTAGGAGTTTATGCATGTTTCAAGAAACAAAGCAGAAAGAACTGGGTAAAAGACCTTGGACCAGAGGAGACGAATGTCCCCAGTTCAGTACACTTGAAGTCCGAAACAGCTCTTCGTCTTTTGGCACAGCAGTGAGAATCACTGCAGGAAAGAGAACGCCCTAAAGCCTTCGACCTGTTCCGAGGCGGGGTGTTAAGTGTACAGCATGTATCCAGGTACAGTGAATGGGTGCAGTAGGAAAGACACCAAATGCCCTAAGGCATGTTGAGTCTGAGCAGAACGAGTTTGACACCGGAGGCTTAGGCTCAAGAGTCGAAAGCGAGAAAAGTTGTTTTGCCTTTAGAGCGTGGTAGGAAAAGTGAGCCATGATGTTCACCACGTTTTTCAACAGAACGTGGCTTCGGATGTCACTCGTTGCTACGCACTTAGATGGGCCATTGTTGAAGAAGCCGATGCTGACAGCTGAGAGATGCAGAAATTTTTCTTTGGGCCTGAGGCTGCGTTCTAGAGTAGAGGTCTCGTAAGGGGTGCTAAGGGACTGGCCTTAGGCCGTGTGCAAGCCAGTGGCGTGGCCACTGGCGGATGGTGTGTTCCTTGGCCCTGTTATGAGCGGTTCTGACAGCTCTGAGGATTTTTCTTCTTCTTCGAGCGACGACCGCGTTTTGATCCTTGCAGGGCCTCTGCCGCCGTTTCGGCCAGTTTTGTTGCGCCCCAGAGCCTTCTACGACGATCTGCTGCGTGATCAGGTTGCCGCTCCCACCGGCCTTTGGTCTTGGGTCGTTGACAGCAATTTGGTTGCCGTGCTTCTGAGCCAGAGCGAGGGCTCCAGGATTTTGCTGGCACTTCCTTTCCGCAGCTGGCCCTCGCTGCTCTGCACAGCCAAAGGTCCTCACGCTTGCTTTCGCGTATTGCTCACTTTGCCTTCTTAAGCATGTCCGATCCGGCCAGTGCTACTGAAGCCTCTGGTTCCGCCAGCAGATGGGTCGCAGTCGCGGAGCATCCTTTCCCGCCTGAGCCCCCGACCTTGCCTGCCTGTGCAGTGATTGCCCTCGAGGCCCCTGCGCCTGGGCCGCTGACTGTGCTTTCGGATAAAGGGGGGAGTTTAGGGAATGCTTCTGTTGGGGGGAGTTTAGGGACTGCTTCTGTTCTTTCCGACAATGTCTCAGTGTCCGATGGCGACTTCAACGTCGCCGAAGATGCAGGTGTTGGCCCACTGGGGGCTTGCTCTCCTGACACTGAAGATGACACCCGTCATCCTGATTCTGAGGGTTGTGCAGGTTTACCTCTCGAGTCCCGCGTTGACACCAGCTTCATTGATCAGATTGTTTGCCAACAGGTTGTTGCATCCCGAAATTTGACGCAAATCCGTCTGCCGTGGGAGCAAGGTCCTATGAAGTGCATTTTCAGTGATGATGCCGACTTTGCTGTGCAATCCCCATCCTTGGAGCCCTTGTTACCGCCAGAGGTGAGCACGCCTGATCGGCTGGTCGAGTGCTTGGAGCATGTGACCGACTTGAAGTCATTCTTTCAAACCACGATTTCTAATGTTGCTGACTGCGATATTAATGAGACCCTTGGAAGTTTGCTTCACATTGCAATCAATAAGTTGTGTGTCGTCGTGGAACGGTGCACAGGACAGCCGCCCGACCCTGAGGACATTGAGGCCAGGACGGGGCTCCGCAGCCCCTACACGTTGATCAAGAGGGCCAATTCCCTCCTCGCCTATCTTCGTTGGGTCGATGGTCAGCCCCTTGCAAATCTGTCCTTCTCGGGTGTGTTCCAAGAGACTCTTGTTTGGGAACATTTTCAGTACTTGAAGAAAGAAAACAAGCCTCCGACCAGCGGTTCGACGTTGCTTTCTGCCATGCGGTTCTTGCACTACGTCCTTGAGGTGGATGTGCAGGTATGCATTTCTAGCCGGCGCATCGTCGGTGCCAGTCAGCAGTTGGCTGCTAAGACCCGTTGGCTCAAGCAGGCTCGTGCATTAACAGTTGATCAGGTTCGCAAATTGCATGAACTTCTCGAAGGCAGTGACGACCCCCTGTTGCGTTGCTTCGCTGCATATGCCTTGATCGCCGTCTATGGACGATGTCGGCACTCTGACCTGCAGTGCATCTGGGACCTGGAGTGCGATTTCGATGGTGTTTCGGGCTTTCTGCAGATTCGAACAGGTCGTCACAAGACCTCGACCACCGCCAAGAAGAAAGCGCAGTTTTTGCATATCTTGGTCCCTGCACAGGGAGTGGTCTCTCGTCCCTGGCTGCCTCTTGCAATCCAGGCGTTTGAAGCTGTTAACCTGTGTTTAATTGGCAAGATTGACGGGCCCATTTTCCGCCCACCCCTTGATGCTGAGTGCTCTGCCCTCTGTGCTCGCCCCGTGTCCTCGCAAGAAGTGTCCAGGATGCTTCGTCAAGCCCTCGATTTGCCTGAGGACTCCGGCGTGTCCTCCCATTCCCTCAAGGTCACTGGCCTGTCCTGGGCATCCAAGGCTGGCGCGCGCGCTGGCATGGACCGTGATACTTGTGCTGTCTTGGGTCGGCATGCTCGCAATCAACTCACGACTGAGGTTGTGTACAGCCGTGACCTCAGCGCGGCCCCGTCGTTGGCCTTTTCTCGCTTGTTGCATCAGGTGGCTCTTGGGGTGTTCATGCCAGATGCTCCTTTGCGCGCTTTCTGGAGCGAGTCCTGTGAAGCCTCTCCTGGCCTAGCACCAATTTTGCCTGTGGTGCGACCCTCCGGAGCCATCAAAGTTGAAGATTCCGCCTCCGAAGCCGCGGAGTCTGCGCATGAGAGCAGCGAGGATTCCTCCGCTTCTGAGGCCTCCCGAAGCAGCAGCTCGGACAGTGGGACCCCTTCCTCAAGCCCTCCCCTCAGCAAAAAGGCCCGCCGCTTTCTGCCTGAGACACGGGATGAGTCCGACGTCTGGGTGATCCACCGTCGTTCCCGCAAGTTGCACTTGGTCCGCGGCCAAAGAAATCTTGATGCGTGCCTTCAAGTTCTTGCATGCGGACGTGTGCGCTCCGATGCGTACAGAGTTGCCGAGGATGCTGACCTGGATGCGGTCGAGTGTCAAGGTTGCCGGCGATGCATTTGACGGTTGTGGAAAAGTCGGGTCCCTCTGCTTGCGAAGGTAAGTAGTCGACCTAGGGTCTGCAATGAAGTGTTGCGCCCTCACAACTGTCATGCTGCTGTCTGCCTTTTTCGGTCGAGTGCACGGACAAGGGGGGGGGGGGTTGAGCATGAGTGAACGTGAGTCATGTCGGCTGCTTGTTCTCTCTCGCCCCCCCATCAAGTCGAGGTTGGTGACGACATGACCAATGCTTTCATGCCATGATTTGTTGTGTTGATTCCTGATTGACATCTTGATGTTCAGTTACACTCAGTCATGTGAAGTTGTTCGGGTGCATTCTGTCATGTGAAGTAGGTGCCCCTAAGTAGCCTCTCGAGTGCGCTGCGTGAGAGCCCCATGTCTGTGCTGGAGTCTGCCGCTCACTTTCAGGCGAGATGCAAGCTGTTCCGCATCGGCGAGCCCCTCATACGTACCTTGACGCGTCTGGGTTTTGAGACTCTTGGGCAGCTCGCTTATTGCGTGGGCCAACCAGGTCAACAGCTAGCCGATGATCAGTGGCATACTTGGGTCCAAACCTCCATCCCCGCCGCATCAGCCGGGGAAGCTGCGAGTGTACGCCGACTCGTCTTCGAGGCGCAAACACTTACCTTGGCAGATCTCAAGGACCAGGTTACCAACCCCAGTGCCTCTGCCGCCCGACCCCTTGCAGAAGCAGAGCGCGACAAACGCATGGCTGCTTTAAAGGCCAAGGTTTCCGGTGTGATCATAGAAGGTGATGCGGAGCCCAGCCGGGCCCTGTTGGAATTGGCCTGCACCATGAGTTCGCTGGATGAGATAAGGTATATCGCCCCTGAGAAATGCACCTCCCGCTTGAGCGAGGTAGCCCTTGCCAAGCCCCTCGCCCGTGTCGTCGAGCTGGAGCAGCAGCGGCTTGTTCTCAAGGACCAGGAGCTCCCGTGTGACGCCCAAGTTCACAACCCCTTGCTCCTCTCTGCAGCATTCCGTCGTCGAGGACTGGCGCTGGCATTTGCAGACGTGGTTGATTTTCTTGCACATGAAAAATACGTCAATGAGCTGATGCGACACCTGACAAACCCCGACGCCCTGCCAGGGGGTGCTTGCCAGCTGCATCAAGTTGTCGAGGCTGACCGCTTGGTTCATGTGTGGATGCTTGAGAAAGGAATCCGGCCCCGGCGCAAGAGTGACGGATCCCGCGCCATGGATGACGCTCTCTTTGAAGCGCTCTCGTCGTATCGCGTTTCCTTCGTCTTGATCCCTCGTGGAAGCACGGCTGCTGGGAGTGGCGGCGGTCGAGGAAGGAAGCGCAAGAAGACCAAAGATGACAAGGGCAAGAAGGATGATAAAGCTGAGAAGATTCCCCCTGCGCCCAAGGACCCACCTGCTCGCCCCCCGAAAGGTCCAGGCAAAGGTGCTGCCAACCGTGCGGCTGTCCCCAAGGCCATTCTCGACAAGGGTGGCAAAGCCCAAACGCCCGATGGCAAAGCCATCTGCTACGGGTTCAGCCTTGGGGAGTGCCGGGTGGCCAACTGCCCCCGTGCCCATGTCTGCGCGCGTTGTTTCGGCAATCATAGCCTCATGCAGTGCCAGCGCAAAGAGTGACTATCGCCAGAAGCCGCTTCGACCAGTGTCACTTCGAATTCGTTTTCTGCTAGCCAGCCTGACGTGGCGAAGATGTCTGACCTTCCCCCGCAGGTGCTGACTCCTGCCCTTTGCACAGATGAGTCTCGCGATCTCCCCGCTTCAGGCCAACCTGTTCTGGAAGTTCGCGAACGGGCTAATCTTTCTCCTGCATACAGGCCCCTTGGTGAGCCCGTGTCTCTGCTCCCTAAGTCTCCTCCCTCCCCTAGGCCCCCGGTTGCTCCCTCCTTAAGCACCTCTGTTGTTCCCACTAGCACTGCCGCGTCCGTCAGGTCACCTGGCTCTGCAAGTGACCTGCCACCCCAACCCGAGCCCTATGAGGGTTCGCTGGGGTCCGATGTGGGGCTTGTTGCTGGGTTTTGGGGGCTTCCAAGTTCCCCAAGAGCGCCCGTTCTTTTGCGTCCGAATTGCCATCCAAAAGAACGGACGGTTTCTGACAAAAGAACGGCGGAAAAAGGGCCCGGAATGGACCCGGTGGACCCCCATACCGAGCCCCGCCCTGAAGCACCTGTACGTGAAGCGACTGTGCAGGCGCCAGTCCGCGCTGATGATGCATCCTGTTCTGCCCCCAGGCCTGCTGTGGCTCTTGACTTACGTGAACAGCCTTCGCCCTGCCAGTGGGTCGTGGACGTGGCTCGTGCGGAGCATCTTGCCCGTGCCTCTGTCAACAGCCCTTCGCTTGACGCTGCCCGGCGCATTCTTTGCCTGCTTCCCTCTGAGGTCCCCGCACGGGGCCAAGCGCATAGCGCCTCTCACTCCTGGACCTGCGGCATGTGGACCTGGGGTGCCCGTGCGGGCGTTCGCGGCTTCACGAAACGTTTCCCCGCTGTGACACGTTTCTTTTGTGCTCTACTTCGCCAGCACTTCCCTGGCCACGCATTCACGAATGCTGCTGTGTTCACAAACCTGCGCGCGGAACCGCACGTTGACTCCTGCAACGTACCTGGTTTCCCCAACCTGCTTCTGCCAATCAGCCTTTTCCGGGACGGCGACGTCTGGCAAGAATCTCCAGTTGGCCGTGTTCCGCTGGCAGGGCACGATGCCCTGGGCATACGGCTCCGCGTCAGTTTGGGGCCCCAGACCTTAGACGCCAGCCGCCTGCATGCCACACTCCCTTGGAAAGGCGTTCGGTGTTTGCTTGTGGGATATTGCCTTCAGGGTTGGGAGCGGCTGTCCGAGAAGGAACGACAGGAACTCCTTAGTTTGGGTTTCCTTAATCCCGGTTCCCTAGTCCAGCCTGCCCCTGTGCGGCCCCTCACGCCCCCCACCCCGCCTTTAATTTTGGAGTTATTCTCCGGGTCTGGTCGCGTCACTGCGGCCCTGCGTGCACTTGGTTTTGAGGCTGTTGCCATTGACAAGGTCAAGAGCGTTGGGTGTGCCGCCCCGCCCTGGGTGCTCGATGTCTCTACGCCAGACGGCCTTGCCCAGCTGCTCCAACTTGTGCAAAACCCGCGCGTCTTGGGGTTGTTCGCCGCTCCGGCTTGTGGCACGTGTTCTCTGGCCCGTGGCATTCCGTGCTGGGACAGCCAGGGCAATCCGGTGCCTGTGCCCCGGCCTCTGCGGTCAGACCGTCACCCGGACGGTATGCCCGACCTCCCCCCCGGTGATGCTCGCCGTGTGCGCCTTGCAAACGAAAGCTACCTGGCGCTTCGACAGGCCGTGCGCCTGGGTGTGCAGCGTGGCATCTTGATTGCTGTGGAGAATCCGCGGTCATCCTTGTTTTGGAAGACTTCCTTTTGGCGCGACGTGGCTCCTGCTTTTCGCTATGTGGATCACCAGGCGTGCGCCTCTGGTGGCGACCGCCCCAAGTTCACCCGGATTGCCTACACGCACCCTTCTTTCGAGTCCTTGTGCAAGCTGTGTCCCGGCTGCCCTGCGCATGCGTCTTGGGGTGTCGACCCCGCGGCCCCCAACGGTTTCGCCACCAGTCGGGAGACCGCCTACCCTCGTCCCTTGGCTCATGCCATTGCGCAGTGCTTCGCGAGTGCCCTTCCCACTGTCGAGCCGCCGGGCCTCCAGCTTCCGGCGTTACGCAGCCTGGCTGGACTTCAACCAAAAGCTAGCAAGGTGCCAGCCTTGGTCCCGGAGTACAAGACCACTTGCGTGGTCCGGGGGCCTGCCGCCAGCCTGGTCCCGCCTTGCCAACCCATGCAACGCCTCGAGCAGGCTTGGCCGGTGCCTGCGGATTGTCAATGCAGCTTGAAGGTCATACCTCCCTATGCTCAGTTGCTGCGTCTCAGTCCGGTTAAAATGGGAAAGCAGGATGAGGAAACTCGTAGGCATGTTGAATTGGCGTGGGGCATTCCGTGGTCGCCAAGTGAATTCATTCAGTGTGCTTGCAAAGCTGTCCACCCTGTGGCCCAAGAAGCACAATTACCCAGCGAACTTCTTCAAGCCGTCGAAGTGAATTGCAATGCGACGACAGCGTCGGCCCTTGAAGGGAAGCGCACAGCTTGGTTTGAAAAATGGTTCAAACGGTGCTTGGAACTCAGGACAGACGAATGCAAACTCAAGGATGGCATGCATCCCGACGTCCGAGGCATCCTTGAACCTAAAAACCTTCTTGTCTGGCGCGAAATCTTAGATGACCTCAACTACCCTGACAAAACTGTCATCGAGGAGGTGATTTCAGGGACCGTGTTGACTGGTGAAGTTCCGAGTACTGGGCTATTCAACCCTGTTTTCAAACCCGCGGCAATGTCCGAGGACTTGTTGCGAGACACCGCCGATGAGGGCAGGCACAGTGTCTTCCGGAGTGTTAAGTCGCAGGGTGATTTGCTTGACCAAGAAGTAAAGAAGCAAACCCTTGAAGAACTACAGAAAGGTTGGTTAGAAGGGCCCTTTGATCCGTCTGAGCTGCCTAACGGCTCAGTAGTTTCTCGCCGGTTCGGGATCCAGCAAGGGTCAAAGGTACGTCTGATAGACGACCTCAGTGCATCGCACGTCAACTCGTGTGTCCAAACAAATGAGTCTCCAAAGCCCCATTCCACCGACGTTCTTGCTGCACTTGCCATTCAGCTCATGAGGTCCACCAATGAGCCACTCTTGGGTCGTACCCATGATTTGAAAGCAGCATATCGACAGCTGGCGGTGTCCCAGAGTTCCGCTTGGTGCTCGTACGTTTGCATCTGGGACCATGAGCGTGCCGCCCCCGTGTGCTTCAGGCTCAAAGCGTTGCCTTTCGGCGCGTGCAGAAGCGTTTATTCGTTTCTGCGCGTAGTGCATAGCATCTGGTTCATAGGGACTGTTGGGTTAAGCCTCCCTTGGGTTTGCTATTTCGATGACTTCATCACGATTTGTTCGGGCAGCCTCGCACACAGCACTGACGCTACCATCAAGCGCTTATTCAAGCTCCTGGGCTGGACACTGTCCAGTGACGGAAAGAAGGACTTGCCGTTCAGGAGGTCTTTCGAAGCTCTTGGCATCGTCGTCGATTTAGAGGAGAGCGCGAACAAAGTTGTGAAGTTTGCAAACACCCCATCCAGGGTGAGCGAACTCTGTGGGTCCATTGGCGACATACTCGACGCTGGTTCCCTCAAACAGCCTCTGGCCTTGAGGTTGAGGGGACGCATGCAGTTTGCTGACAGTCAATTGTTTGGAAGGTCCGCTAGGATGTGCCTTAGACAAGTCACCAAGCACGCCTATAGTGATGTGTCCGATACCTTGTGTGAGGATTGCGTTTTCGCTCTGGACAGGTTCAGGAAGATGCTTCTGGAGCACAAACCCAGAGTCTTGAACGGATCTTTGCGGGAAAAATTCGTCATCTTCACGGACGCCTGCTTCGACCCAGAGGCATCGGACTGGGCGTGTGGTATTGGTGGCCTGCTGTTCTCTGACAGAGGTAAACTCCTAGGTGCCTTTTCCGAGCAACTTGAGCGCTGGCAGATTGAAGCATTGACCGAGGGCTTTCGTAAGACGGTCATTTTTGAAGCTGAACTTTTGGCAGTTATCGTTTCGCAGCTTGTATGGGGACACGTCATCAGACATGCACCTGTGCTGTGGTTCGTTGATAACAATGCCTCCCGCGACATCGCGATTTCAGGCTGCACGAGGTCTGACAATGCACAAGCGCTTCTAAATGTCTTGCTGGAGAGCGAGGAGCAGTTCGATGTCAAAGCATGGTACGCCAGGGTTCCTTCTCCGTCTAACCCTGCTGACCATCCCTCTCGAACAAAGCTGGAGTCCTACGTTCATGGCAACACTTTGGTTGGTGCAGTTGACGTCCGTCAAACCCTTAAGGCTGTTTTCGAAAACTTCTTAAGGAAAAAGGTAAAAAGGTGAAAGTCGGATAATGTGGGGAGTCAGTGCTGGGTTCGTATTGCAACTTTGCATGAGGTGCCAAGTAGATCTACACAGGCTTTCCAAGGCAGAAGGTTTGTCCTTGCGTGGCATGAGGCCCGCATGTGCATGCTTGCCCACGCTTCCACGTGAAAAAAAAAAGGAATGTCCGAGTGAGTGCGTTACTGTAAGCGTTGCGCTCTCTGAACCACACCAAGTGTAGGCTCATGTGTCTTTGTTCTTTGTTGGCTTAAAGGTAAGCTTGAGTGGAGCACGAAGCTTGCTGTCAACTTGTTGATAGCGCCTTCGTGAGGAGCGAACGCTTAGGTTGCCTGCAACCGTGCCTTTAAGAAAAACAAAAAGAGTTTTCACAGTGCTTTCAAAATTTTCTGCATGCCCATCTTTCATGTTCTCTCTGCATGTCACCTTGACAGCTTGTATGCAGTCTTCATGCCCGGTAACAGTGGCTGACAGCTGAGAGATGCAGAAAATTTTCTTTGCCCGCCCGCCCATCCCAGTGGGTGTGACCGATCCGTGCCTGACGGATCCCGCCTGTGGATCTTCTTCTGCCTGCATGGCTTCCCTCATCCGGGGGAGTCAGTGCTGGGTTCGTATTGCAACTTTGCATGAGGTGCCAAGTAGATCTACACAGGCTTTCCAAGGCAGAAGGTTTGTCCTTGCGTGGCATGAGGCCCGCATGTGCATGCTTGCCCACGCTTCCACGTGAAAAAAAAAAGGAATGTCCGAGTGAGTGCGTTACTGTAAGCGTTGCGCTCTCTGAACCACACCAAGTGTAGGCTCATGTGTCTTTGTTCTTTGTTGGCTTAAAGGTAAGCTTGAGCGGAGCACGAAATTTTGTGTACAGGCAATATGCCTCTAGGGACGAGCAATGTAGAGTCTGCCTACGCAAACAAACAGGGAAAGAGCTCTGGTATGACAATGGGTTCGGCAGCATGCCAGTCTGCAAACTCTGTCATCTCAACCAAAGCTGCCCTGATGACCTTGCCCAGGCCATCAGCTGCATGCTGCCTTGCTGTGATGTTAACCAAGCACCACTCCTGCAATGTGCGGCAATGCCTGGTGCTCCGGCTAGAACTATTACTTACAGAGCAGCTATACCCAATGAGCACCAGTGTACTTTCATCCAAAGCCACTGCCTGCTCTGTGGGCTGGGAGCAAACACAACAGAGCATTGGCTTACGGCTTGTGTGGTCACCAAAGCCTCCCTCTTTATTGTCCTAGTCACATTGGGATATGCTGGCACTGCCTCGTTTGACTCCCTGTGTCACACTGCCCTTCCTAAGATCAATGTTGAGGGAGGGATTGACAAGAAATTCTGTGCCGTCCTATTAGCATGGATTGCGACCATAAGAAGATATACTATGGAACAGCAATGCACCTGGCACCCTGGATGGTGTGAGACACCGCAACGGGCAAAACACATCAGTAACATACCCAAGCTCGCGTCACGTCTTTGGAATACCATCCCGAGGATGTTACTTCCCAAAGCATTACCGGCATGGTGGGTTGACACGGAACGCTGCAAGCCCTGTTGCAACGACGGAGGACTCCATATTGAGGTCAAGCATCCCCTTTCTGCCTTAATTAAAGCAAGCGCCCAAGGTGTTACCGTCTCCCCCAGGAATGCCAATATAGGGGATGTCTTAGCAACATTAGATGCACAGCATTACTTGCTTGCACCTATGTATCAACAGACCCTTGGCGTCCCTAATGTTGCTCTATGGCCTAAAATGTGTCATTGCGGCAATCTGCACCTTAAAGTTACGGCATTAAGGCCAATCCCTGCAGGTACTCCACTTATTGTTGAGTTAAAACCTGTCAAAGATACCCACCTTGTTGCTCAATTTGACGGCAGCTGCCACGTGCAAGAAGGTATCGGTGGTGCGGGTGGTATCGTATGGTCGCCCGGACCAGTCCCGGTAATTCTTGAAACGATTGCCATCCCACTCCAGCCTTGTCCAGATTCTATGTTTGCGGAAATATGCGCCGCTGACGCAACGTTAGACAAGGCATTATCTCTAGCTGCTAGCAATCAAATTAGGGAGGTTATCCTTCAGGGCGACTGCATCAACATTGTAAAGCACTTTGCTGGTGCCTTGAGACTACATAGGGAAGACCTAGTGCGAAAACTGGACAACATGTGGCAAAAGTTAACGCACACACCCATTACAGTGCATTGGTCATACGCCCCTCGCGTCGGCAACAAAGTCGCTGATCACCTGGCAGGAATCGCTGCTAACAGTCTCCGCTACGAAGCACCCCTTCATGAAGATGTCTTCTTTGACTCGGGTGAGGGTCAGCCTCATATGCAAATAAACACTGAGTGCTTTCCGCCTATTCTGTTGCCTTCCAAGCAATGGCACCTGCAAGCTATACAGGACTTGCATTCCGGAGCTGAAATTATTTCTCTTGAGGCCCCCCCACTTTGGAATCCGGAACTGCTTTTGCGGTTTTGCCTCTACAATCGGATCAAGCCTCCCCCCGAGCTTGATACAACGTGGCCAGGGCTGGTCCAGTATCGAAGGCCATCTTTGCACCCACAGGGTAGATATTATGCCATGGTCCAGTATCGAAGGCCATCTTTGCACCCACAGGGTAGATATTATGCCATACGGCACTGGCAAACGAGTAAAAGGCTAACACGTTTCTTGGCCATCGGACCGAACGCAATTGAAATCGACATGAAAGGTGCGCATTATACGCTTTTGCGCCTCCTTACATGTCACAGCCCTACTCACCCACCCCTCCCAACGTTGCTTGAAGCCAGGGAGCTATTTAGTAGTCACCTTGCACGCGCGCCCAAAGCACAAACAGTGCAAACCAAGCACTTGTTGCAAAGAGCAGTTGGAATGGACAGCAATGCTTTCCTTCGGCATGTTTATGAAGGTAGTATTGCTGCTTATGCCATCCCCCCTGCCTTGGCAAGTTTTCTTGCACATTTGGTGCAGGCTAAAGCTACCCTCCAGGTTATGATCCAGCAAGGAATCCCTTTTTACCAACCGGATGCAAGGGTCAACAACAGGAATTGGGCAACTTTTGCACTTGAAGCTGCGGAAAGCTTCGTAATGCGAAAAGGGCTCGCTGCAATGCTCCCGTACTGCGCAGGCACAGTGCTTTGGGTACATGACGGGGTGTACGTCAAAAATAGAAACGCAGTTTCACCCTTCATCGAAGGGGCTACTGAAGCGTTAGTTCAGCTCATCCAGGTGGGGCAGCGCTGTCATCCACAGGTCACACCTAACCAGGAATTTGCTAACCTACAAGATGTCTTTGCTATTACCACCACGAAGAGTGAATTTAATGCGGCAGTTGATGCGTTAAACGCTGCGGGTATCGCGTGTCATAGCCCTGCTCTCCCAAAGCACCCAAAGGCAACCACCAACAGGGTGTCCAAGCGCCTTATCCTGGAAGTTCAGGATATACTAGAGGTCGAGAGGCAAAGAGACGATAAAAGGAGACGCGTTGATGTTACAGCTGTTCCGCGTAGGGGATTGTGGGTAACACCCCCCTCGTTGTGATGCGTGTAGTCCCCATTTCAACCACCCTCCCTCTTTCGTGATGGCGGCACCTTTGGCTCAGACCAGTTGTGAACGCCCGGGCACAACCAAACATGCTGGCCGCCACACGCTGCCTCCTGGCTTGGCGTTACCATGAAGCCATTGGTAGTCATTCCAGCACAGCTGACTTCGAACTCACAGTCCTCCCTGCTGCAGCGGGAGCGATCCTCGTGGCTCTCTTAGAGGAAAGCAAGTCGAACGAAGCCCTTTCCCCGTACCATAAGGATCGTTTATATCGAGGCGTCTCCTTTGGTAATCCACTGATCATTCACGAGATTGTCGAAGATCTGGATGAGGAAAAACTCCTACTTGCATGGACTCTCATTGAAGTCATTGCAAGGCTGGACGCTGCCACTCAACCTCGCGCTACCGTGTCAATGCTATGGAAAATAAGTGCACCAAATCTCCGTGCCATCTCGTGCGTTGGAGAACGTGCGCTTGCCCAATCACTTTCGGAGCACTTTTCTTTGACCCCCAAGTGGTCTTCACGAGTTGTCGGGGCTTTAATCGGGCACAAAACTGGATGGGGTAGGGTAGAGGCATTGCTCCAGGTCTTAACGCCAAGAGCAACAGTCATTGCCCGTGAACTGTGTGAGTGTGAACAATTCCCCTATCACTTCTTTGGCCGTGGTAGTCATACCTTGTTTCTTCTCACACAATAGATCCAGAGCCACGTTATTGGCTCTAATGCCCCTGGCTGGACCCACCTCACTTTGGCCATCTGTTCGCAGACAGTGGAGCTATGTGCCAATGTGTCCACTGAGTGAGGGTGTGGTTGCCCCTTGTACTTTGTGCTCGGTGGGCTTTATTGCCGCTTATGGCACTCGTACCTTTACGTGCTCCTCTGTTATTTGCTTCGTTGTTTGATCACTGCTAACATTGTGATCACCTACCCCTCCCCATCCGAATATAGTTGGCACATGCGTGACAGTTATTTTGCTCAAGCGCTCGTTATGGGAGCACTGACCCTTAACCCGCGCAATGGCCTTCTGTCTGGATTTGGCGCCGGATCATCTTAGGAAGATTCTTGGCTCTTCCATCCATACTTCGCCCTGCCTCTTCTCGTATGACAACAAATTCTGCACCGTGGAGTCCAGTATCGCCTTTTGCATTATGCAGCTGGCTGGCACGGTCTCCATTCGTGCACACTTGGATGCCGATGTAAAGTCCTCCGAATTGGTTGGGGCTGCTCTCCAGCTTATCCACCGCTGTTGGTCCAAGGGACTTGCCCTCCAGTTAAGGGAGATAGATGGATGCGGATGCCTTGAGTGGCAGCAATGGGGGTTGCAAACTCTGCGCGCTATGGGTTCGGTGAGTGTGGCGTGGCATAATGTACTTGCTGGCCACATCGGGCAGGCGTATATAATTGCGCTCCCGGTAACATTGCATGCATCTTGCAGAATTGCCACTACCACCCTGGGCAGCTACGAGGTGTTTTTTCTTCGGTTGAGCTCGCTGTCCTGTCTGCCTGTTTTCCGTCTTCATGCACCTCTTCTCGCATACCAAAGGTCACCTCCCACCCTGCTTGCTCGTGCCACCCACCATGGTTTTTGGCCTGGCGTTCTTAAACGCCCCTCTGGGCCCCTCCCAGCCGAGAATGGCACCGGTGCGCCACGAGTGCAAGAGTACCAGTTCACCACCCAAACGGCCTGCGCCTTTCACGAACAGGGTCTTGGTGCGACCTGTGCTTTCGTTGGCCAAATCGCCACCTTCGTCCTCGTTGAAGTTGGACTCGAGTTTGGATGTATGCTCAAGTACACCATGTGTTGCTCACCCTACACGCACGGAGAGTGGTACCTCCTCGACTCTACCCAACTAGGCGCTGAACTTCTTCCGCTCCTCCTGGAAAACATGGCCTTCCGACTTGATCTCAATCTGGTGCAAATCCAAGTAGTTGTCCAGGGACTGACTTTTGCTGTCCCTCTAGTCAGCTTTCTTGTTGATTGGCCTGTTGGCACGGTCTTTATTGCTGTTGCCTTCCCCTCCTTTGAGCACATGGTAGAGGCGCATCCGGTCCTGGTAGGGTCTTACTTTAGTAGGCGCCTCTGTATTGTCAATCCGCCTGATGGGATGCTCCCTCTCAATCTCACAATCGATCCAATGCTGCCGGTCCTAATGCTGCAAATACTAATTGTGCAACACATGCGGCAACGGAGTGGTTACCTTGAAAGTCGGGCTTTCGTACTTTGCGATGAACAGGGCTTTGTTGCGGACACGTGCACCAAAATCCAAACAGCGTTCCATGAGGATGCGAGGGTGCTTCTTAAGTACAAGTGCCTCACCTTCGAAGGTCACCTGTTTAGATTGGTCTCCGCCTCCCACAGCCTACTTTGATGCTAGGACGGCTGGCTTTGCTGCATTGGTAACGCCTTCTTGCCGCCTTTTGGCTCACACTAGCGTAGTAGTGCTTTGGCTCATGGGAGTCTGAGGCTGCCCCGCGACGTCACTCTCCTGCCGCCACACTATACGACTCGTTGCCTTGCGGCCCAACTTGAGCATGTCAACAGAGGAAGATTGCCTTGACAGCGACCCAAGGCAGCTTGAGTACGCCCGTACTCTTGCTCTGCCGCAAGCTCTGTCCTTGGATTTGTCCCCCGTGGCCTTGACGCTGGTCCTAGGCAATGACCCTCTAATTCCTCTTTGCGGAGGTGGAGAGGACCCTGTGCAAAGACTGACATCGTCAGTCGCGCAACGCCTTCTTGTGGATCTCTGCAACATCAAGGTTGTTCTTGCCCTGCCATTGCAGAGTGTTCATGGCACTGAAAATGCCGCTGATGCCTTCCAGGCTTGGCTTAGTTGGAGCATAAGACAAGAAATAAAGATCGGCCAGGTCTCGGACGGCTTAGACTTTCATTGGCACATGCTTCATTGGTGCCAATTGGCTATCCAGTCTGTGACCTGTCTTGCATCAGTTAATTCGCACTGGTTCCGACTTCTCTTGGAAGGTCTGAGGGGAATGTCCTTCTTTGCGATTCCCACGGGGGAACACGCCGGAGCGTTCTTTGGAGTCACGCCTCTTGACGAATGCACTTACGACGTCCATGCAGTTGGAGACTTCCCACTCGCGAGCCTCCGCTTCCTCCGACTGCGTTCACCGTTTACAGCTGACTTTGCCAATCAAACTCCTGCAAGGCAGCTCCTGGGCGGGCGACTTGCTCATGAGCATCATTGGCCTGCCCAAATGGATTCTCCTCACCCGCAGGCAGAGGGCCACTGTGGCAGTCTATGGCCTCGCACACAGTCCACCTTGCAGCGTCACGTGCCTGCCCCTTGGTCAGTCCGTGAAGCAGCTTCTCGTTGTAGGGTAAGGTATGCTGGCCTTGTTGCCAATCTCACCCTTGTGCGCGTTACTCAACATCAAGGTTGTATGATTCAAATCGTTTGGTGCGTTGCCCCCTTTCGACAAGAAGCTCTTGAAGGGGATACTCTCCAACTTACCACTCAACTTTTCCCTGCCTTATGTGCTTTGTGCCCGAACCGCCTGCAGCCAGATCTCCTTGGGGTCTTCGCTGTTTCGCAACTTAGTCACCTACCTGTCCCTCCGTGCTGTGCCCTGGTAGATTGGCCGGTGGGCACACCGTTCACTGTATATGCCTACAATGATCTCCTGGCTGTAAGGGCTGCGCATCCACCCGTCACTGTTGGCTGGCCGTCCTGGCACCTGCAGCTCCTCAACCCAAGCGATTGGAATGACCTACCTTGCCCTGTTTTGGCTTCTTGTAGCTGGCCTGTGTCCCTGTTGATGGTCAAATGCGTGCAAGCGATGAGAAAACGCAGTGGGCACCTCGAGTGTCGATCTTTTGTCCTGGCCTGCGTCGGCAGTACTCCGAGCTTTTGCTCCGAATGCAAACATACTTCTGAAAATGCAGTAGGGACCCCGCCCCTTCACTAATGCTTGGCCTTGGAAGCATGAGGGTCTCGTTCTCCAGTTTCACACTGCTTTCGCGGTTTTGCATTCTAGGGAATGTGTTGGCGGGACTTTTTCATGGGTGCTGTGCAGTGCTGGCTCAGGTCAACTCTGTAGATCCGAGGTAGTCCACCGCCTTCCCCTCAGGAAGGCATCACTGACATGGTTGAGGCATCCAGCCCTCAAATCCATATGGAACGTCTTGCTCCGCTGCTTGTGATTGTCTCGCAGTTGAGCCCTACGTCGGCCTACTGTAGGCCCGCCTCCAGGCACAGCGATAGACACCTTCACGACTGCCCATTGGATGCATTGCGTTGTATCCTCTTTGATGCGTGCACTGTGTGCTTGAGCCTGTGGTTAATTATAGAGCCGCGCGAAGGCCTCTCCGAGCCTCCACAAGTGTACCTCTGGCGGCAACAACAGTCGAATTGGGGTTGTTGTTATACTCGCCTCCCTCACGTCGCTCCTGGAGTCGAGAATTATAGGGTTGCCCTCCCATCCCTGAGGGAAACCGCGAGAGTGGCTGCTGTTTGTCGGCGCTGGGGAGGTATCATCGGGGCTTGGGCATCGCGCAGGCGTTTTGTGACATCGACGTCAACCTTCGCCAGTACACAGCGTGTTGTGCCCGTCGTGCGTGTGAACTGCACCCATTTCAAATTGCAGCTTCATGTTACGGAATTGATGGACTTGGGTGTCGCGCGAATGCGAAACAATGCTATACTCTTCCCCTCCTCTAGCCAGGCTAGGACCCCAGTCACTGGGCAAGTGGAGGAGGACGGTTGAGTTGCTCATGCCACGTGAGTGCGCCCGCACTCACACGGCGGTGTAGGAACCTGCATCTCTTCTCAAGGCAGTAGATCCATTTACGTTCTCTGTACAAGTTTGACGAGCAGTGACCCCTCACCGCAATTTCCGAGCAGGGGCTCGGTGAAGCGGCTCAGGAGCTCCCGTTCGGGTTGCTCCCTTGCTCCCGAGTATTACCTGCGGAGAATCTTGTGAGGGTGCGGGAGTGATTTGATGTTGGGTACGTGAGTCGTGCGCCCGCACTCACAGGCCCTAGTCCCCCGCATGGATTGACAGTTTGTTCCTGTGGCTCATAGCCCTCTCAGCCGCGAACATAAAATGGTATTACCTGCTAACTTGCCCCCTTGTTCTGTGCCGCCAGGGCTCACAGGAGCAGGCGCCCGCTTGCCCTCCCCGAACTAACTGCCCGGCATGGCTGCTTCGTTGGTCATTGGTGGCAGCCTTTACACTGCTGTCAATGGAGATGGCGACAGTGACTGGGAAAGATGCTACCCTTACGAACACCCGGAGATCTTTTCCAGCGAGCCCATCCTCGAAGGCCACGGCCACACTTGTAGTGCTGGCTGGATATCGCTCACCAAGCTCCTCGTACTGCAAGGAATCCGCGATGCCTCGGCAGCCCAAGGACGTCCTAATCAACGGACCCTCGCCATGGTTGCTGCGGCCGAACTCGCGCACTCTGTTGGAGGTCATCGTGCCTGGCTTGCACACCACCTTCGAGATCTTTCGCAGGATTTGAGGAACGAGCTTGCCCAGGAGTACGGGGCGTTACTGGCTATGTTCAGACGTCCGCCTGGACCACAGCAGAATGCCCTTTTAGCCTGGGCCAGGCCAATCATTGTGCATCGCCAGGAAGATTTTCCAATTTACCTCATAAAAGCGCATTTGGAGCAGCATCTTTTGCTTGCATGGCGTTTCACTGCCGATAAAGTCAATTTGCTTTTGCAAGCGATGTCCGATGCTGTCCCCAATGATAATGCCGTCATTCTGGAGTGGGTAGCGTGCTTCCTCGATGAACGTATTGCTACCGACATTCTCGAGCATTTAGATGACGAGACCATGCATCTGCTTGAGGACAATCGGCATTCGGATAGTGACATCTAACGCTGACCTTGTGCGAATACGGAACAAACGGCGGCCTAGTACATCGGTCGTTATCCATGGTCATGCGGCATTCCTGTAATGTCATGCTGTTGTCTTGACCGATTTGGAAAGTTGTAACCATTGATCATGTTATACTGCTGATGTAGTCTCCAACTGAAGGGAGCTGAGTCAGGGGAAGTTGGGAGCAAGCTTGTTGTTGTGTGACATTCTTTGCGCTGGACGGCACGGCTCTCAGGCAAGACTGCCCAGTCTTCCTCTACCTTGCCCCATCAATTGGGTAGGCTGCCTCTTCTTCGCCATGGCATTGCAAGAGCCCCTTGGCCTGGAGAACCTGCAGCCTCCTCCATTGGTCGCCCCTCCGCTCGTAGCTGGGCGTGAAAACACCTGGATTACGGCGAGCCATGGCAGTTCAACCCTCCCCTTTGTTGTATCCCGGCCGAGTGCGGATGCAGGGGAAGCCAACTCGATAGTGCTTCTCCTCCCTGGTTGTGGACATTTCTATGTGGAGAATATGCACCCACTGCCTTGGCAAGGGGCCATCGAGTATCTGTGGAGCAACCTGGCTTTCAAAAAGGCCGTCATTGCCTGCGCATGGCCTGTGGCGGGACAAGCAGGCTCACCGCCTGCCTGGATGCTGCCTGACGGTGCTGCCTGGACCAAGGCAGTGTATACAATGGAAATTCTACCGCTCCTACTGGCCGTCCAACGTGATGCGAGCCCTCGCATCTCCTTGCCCACATATCTCATGGGCCTTGGCTCTGGAGGAACCATCACCTACCAGATTGCAATTTCCGAGGCCCATGCGACCTTCCGGGCTTGTGTTTGCATGGGCCCCATTAGGCTGCCTTCTTTGCTGCCAGCCCCCACGGGCGGGGAGACACGAATTTTAGTCTATGGCGGACGAAAGGACGTAGAGACCTTTCAGCACCACCTTCGGATGTGCTACTCGGTGCGGGGCAATCATCGCGTGCCTCCTGTCACAGAAGCCCTTTCCGAAGACTCACACTTTACCGCCTTCAAGGGCTACGGACGCACGCAGTACCCCTGGGCCCCCGGCCTCACAATCCGCCAGGTGGTTATCGGCAAGGACCCGGAGCATGTGGTGTGGCCTGCATTGCTGAGCGATCCTGATTGGCTGCTGGCGGACCATATCGAGCTCCCGGAGTAGTCGTCGGGGCAGGGTAGAGAGTGCCTTCCTTTTTCCATTTTAATCGATTTATGCGCGCCGGCCCTTGTGTTGCCGCTACAAACAGACCAGCAACCGAGGTACGCCTGCATTCTGGTGCTACTACTGTGCACGGACAAAGTAAAGGATGCCATCGTCTCCAGGTCATTGCTTTGTACATGCAGCACATTGCAGCCACAAGTAACAGCCACCTGCGATGACACGCTGCACCCCTTTTCAGGTTGCGCGTTGGATGTGCCCTGGCTCAAGCTAAGGGTGGCTGGCTGACTGAACGAGGAACCCATTGTGTAGAGGGTTGTAACGCTCCTGACTGGTTTTTTCTCGCCTTTCTGCTTCTTCTCTCCTGTGTGCTGTGCTTTTTGTTTGGTCCTCCCTTTCCTGGAGTCCCTCCCTTGTTTTTGTAAGGGCTTTCCAGGGATCTTGGTGTCTGGAGGTTGCCTCGTGGTTCTCCGCTGCCTGTGGGGTAGTCACATGAGTTTGGCCTGCCATGTTCGGTGAGTGATGCCATGGAGTCGTATGCCTGTCAACCGTACGCGATCCGGGTTGGAGCGCAAGTGCTCCAAGTCCACGTTGCCAGGAGAGGGCAACTCACTGCACTTGCCACTTTAGGGACCAGTGATGTCGCAATGACCAGGCAGATGCAAGCCGGCGTCATCCTGCCTCACGAACTCGATGCTGCCGGTTGGTGCCGATACTTTCCGCCGGAAATACAACCCTTGTTGTGTCTGGACCATTCTGCCTTTTTGAGAAACAGCAACGCCGTCTGCTTCGCCCGGCAACCCACGGTTCGCTGTTTTCTCCTGCATGCATGGAGGCCAGGCATCGGCATCATGCCGCATAGCAGTGCCCTCATGGGGCGAGCGGTGTCCACGCACAGTGCTTTGCCTGGTGACGCGATAGACCTTCCCCCTTGGGCGAGTGTTGTCACCGAACAAGGAGCGGGTAGGGAGACAGCCCTGTCTCCCGGGCCCTGGCAAACTCCATCACCTAATCCACCTAGGGTCTGCTGGCCGGATAATAGTCCTCGCCCTCCCATACCGCCGATTCCTCCACGTGTTGGAGAATACCCAGTGGGTGAGGTCAGTAGGATCGAGCCGCGAATTCCACATGGGAGGCCACCTCCCGCGCCAGTTGCAGCCGACCTGCCACCTTGGCAGGTCCCTAGCCACCCAGGTCCACAGGTCCTTGCGGCGACCGCAATGCAGGCTATATGCCAGCTTCGCACTCTCAGTGCTGACCATGCGCCGGGGCCTCAGGAGCCTGAGGATCTCGCGCAGGCACTAGAAAGTAATCAGAATTTCCCTGAGCCCACCCCTAGCGGCGTACTGCCATTGAAACTGGCCTCGGGAGCCATTTCCGGCGAACCGCCTGAGCCGCAAGGTCTCCACCCAGAGATTGACTACAATGCATTACTCGGCTGCCTACTTCCACAGCTCCGGGCTGCTGAGTCCGCAGGAGGCCATGTCCTGCTCTTGGTCACGGATAGTCGCTGCTTCTTGTCTATTCCGCACTTCCCCTTTGTCCGGCATTTGGTAGCACGCATGCAGTGGGAAGGCCCGTTTAAGGAGAGGTGGTTTCCCAAGATAGCTTCTGTGCACTTTACGTGGGCGGGGCCCGAAATTCTGGCAGTCCTCAGAGTCCTTGCGCCAGGGGTGGTCTTGATGTTGCTTGACCATGACACCTTGTTCACTGCCAGGTGGGAAGCAGAAGAGCTGCGAAGGTTTGCAGTCCTCGATCTACTGCCCAATACCCTCTCGACGGAGTCACTGGGCAGCATGGAAGTCGAGACGGACGAGACACAGCCCTGTGGCTCGCTTCCAGCCTCGCCGTGGAGTTGCTCGCCGGACGGGTCCATACCGTGTGGGGCCCGATCGCCAAACTCAATTGGCATGGTTTGTGCGTCCGAGGACCAGCTTGAAGCAAATGGGGGATTGGTCCTCTTCTACCCGAATGCTCCGGACGGCAAACATCCCCGGCCCCCTCGCTTCTGCATCCCTGGCAACGTCGCTAGTGCGGTGACCTCAATTGGTACTGCGTTGAGCCGAGCCCTGCAGCTAGTCATCATGCCCAGTGAAGTGCCCACTCCATTGCCTGGTATGCATGAGCAGGTGCCGTTGGACCAGATCCATTATCGGCAATGTCTACGCAACACCCCTCTTGCCGGAACCACTGCTCACAAGCACTCTGACTTTGTGTTTGCGTGGGCACTTTTAGGAAGATACATACATGAGGTTGCGTGGAAAACGGCCGACCTTACTGCTGGCCGGCCAGAGCCAGACATCCAGTTTGGCGCCTCCCCAGTCAGGCAGGTCAGAGGGGTCAAAACATGGGGACAAGGCCCATATGAACAGGGATTTCTTCCCTTGCTCATGGGTTACGGCGGCTCGCACTCCCGTTTGGCAATCCTACCTGGTCCTGACTTATTCATGGCGAACCGATACGCCGAGGTTATACCCCCTCCTTTTGTGCATGGATATGGTGCCAAAGGCAAAAACATCTTGCCGCAGTGGGGGAGTGTGGTACGGCTGCCTACTCTACCCGAGTCGGTCTGGGGCAACGGGGACACCGTCCCTCTGTGGGCCTCTGTTGGGAAAAAGGGCAGTGGACCAGTGCGGCTCCAGCTCTTCCCTGGGGTCCTCATGTTTTGGAAGAAAGATGCCCTATCTTCCTGCAGGGCCACCCCGAAATGGCGCAGTCGACCCAATACCCCAACTGGGCCGCTTGCTCTTCTTGCTGCCGCTGCGCATGCTTGGCTGGCCCAGGCGGATCTGCCGTGGCCTCTCTTCGCTGCAGACATAAAGGTCACGCCGTTGGGCCTCAGTCAATACTGGGATGATGGACTAGCCATGCGTGTGCAACAAGCCCTGGCAGCCTTTGCCTTTCCTGCCTACCAGTACCCGCCCTCAAAGCCTCACCTAACCCCCTCAGGGGAATGTCGGTCGCTCTTCATTAGCGGGATGAATGGGAAGGCCGAGAATACTCCCCCCACTGTGTCGGGTAGCATCATTCACACAGCCAATTCCTATGCACTCACTGGCTTAGAAATGGAAACAGTCCGGGACAACCAGGGCAAAAAGGTCCGATATGAGGACACACAACGCCCGTTGTTGCTTTCGACCAGCGGTAATGCCGCACATGCATTGTTGCTCCTGCCCCAAGCCGCCCAGCTATGGGCACGTGCTCTGTACCCTCAGGTCGAAGGATGCGGTCTGCCAGCGGCGGTTCGTGCTAGAATCAGCTCGGTAGAAGCCTCCCTGACAATGTGCCCTGCCCTGGCTCACTTGCACATGCCACATACTGCTGCGCTGACCGCTCTGCATGTGGGCCTCGCCGCGGGTAGAGCTGGCGAGTGCAAACTGTGCGTTACGGGTTTCTCTGCTGGGTCGTATACGGGCGCTGCTGTGGCTATCGCTTGGCATGAGCGCCAAAAGCTTCCTGACTGCAAGGGCGATTTTGTCCACATCAAGGCACGTTTGGGCGGCGTTGCCATGCCACGGGCCATGCTGCAATATATCCTGGGTTCGGAATTGCGGCACGCTGTTAGTCTTGTCCATCATGAGAGCGACCAGCTTTGTATCTTCCGGCCCAGCCAGGCAGCAAGGACGCAAGCGATTGGCGCGGGAGCGCGTCTCTACTACTTCACTGGACCTGAGTCACTTGGCAGTGGTGGACACTCTTATGGTCACTTTGTCCACAGTGAAGAGCTATTCCAGCTCACGCCGGGGGATTATGTGCATAAGGAATTGACTAAAAAGATTTGCGGCTTGGCCGACCCCCGGATGGATCGCACAGTGCGAGCAGGTTTGATGGGGGTTGCGTGTGGCTCTGTCCAGCTTTCGGATAAGTCTAAAACTTTCATCAACTCCGTGCTGGGACGGCAAATCAGACGCCCCGATATGGAGGCTTTTCTCCGGATACCTTCCGCTGAGAACCGGAGCATTGCAAGTCTCCGTGCTGACTGTACCCAAGTCCTCCTGACGGATGCCAAGCCGCATCTGGCTGATTTGCCGCCCCCGTATCATGAACTTGGTCCCACGATGAAACTAGTTTTGGGTATGTGGCTCCCCCACCTGTCGTTAGAGCGCCTGGTTGACATGCTGGGTTATCAGTTTTTAGCCATGGCCTCGGAAGCAGAAATCGAGGAGGAGCCCTCGGAACAGTATCACTACCCAGAGCAAGCTGCGGTCAAGCGGGCCGCCACCCCTGTGGCGATAAAGCCCGGCACGCATACATGGCCAATCTGCCTTCTCCATCGAGTTTACCCAAGGGCATCGGTCATGCTCCTTACACCGGAGTTGGCGGATGTCCCTGACTGGGCTACAAAGTGGTTTGCTGTCGCTGGTAAAGTGCCGGCCAAGGGCACTGCTTTGCTGGTTACCTTGAGAGAAGACAAGGGGGATGTGGCCTACCCAGGCATGTTTATAGAGCTCCTTGCCCCGAAGAAGCTTTTCACCGGCCCTGGAGAAAGTAAGGCCATGCAGCCAGTCAATATAACCATTGCCCTGCTCTTGACTGATGAACAGCACAACCAATTCGCGCAACGACCCTCACTGCCGAGAGTCAGCCAGCTTGAGGTTCTGCCCGGAGGAGCCTCTACCCCGCTTTGGGATGCTCTGTTACACATGCCTAGGGAAAGGCAGCATGTTGCATTGGGCGTTCCGCTAGAAGACTCGCCTCTTGATGCCATCCGGCAGCCACAGTGGTTGCCGGGCTTTCTCACAGATTTAGTGCTTGTCCTCCTTATCGGGCTAGTGGTGAGAGGGAACTGGCACGACACATGGGCACAGCTCATTCACCCGGAGGTCTGCCAAGTCTTCAGAGGCAAGCACGAAACGCAAGCTGCGCAGGCATCGCTTACTGCGGGTCCGGGGGCTTCCAACCCCTTGCAAAGCTTCCTCAACCTTTGGCTTGCGGAGGAACAATCCTATCGCAAAGAATGGACGCCGACGCTGCTGAGTGGCGTGTTAGCTACGCTGCCTGACTCTCCGCTGCCCGGCCAAGAGGACGCCCGGACTCCTGCGCTGTGGCATGCGGAGTGTCTACGCCTGTCCCATGACTCGTTGAGCAACGAGCACGATCCGAGGACTCGAGCCAGCATCTTTGCGCTCGCGGTTGGTCCCGCCTTCCTTACGTGCCTCTGTGATACCTTTTGGGGGGCGGACGGACACCTGGCAGCGCTGCTGGGAGCGTGCTCGTACGGCCTGGCCGCTAATCGTACTTCTGTATTCATAACGGGTGCGCCCGGCAGCGGGAAGACACGATCCTGCGCGTTTCTAGGAGTACTCCTTGCGTGCCTGACGAGCCGGCTCACCCTGTACACCGCTCATGGCAATGAATCGGTTCGGGCCTATGTCGAAGCGGTTGATAGGCTCACGACTGCTAGCAATGAATTTGTTCGCAGCCGCATCGTTCGCATACCGGGTAACAAGGAGAAGGACACACATAAGCTCCCTTTTGATGTGCACGATTTGTACCGGGGGCTACTTGTAGCCACGACACATGGTACGATTGTGGCAAGGCTTAGCTTTCCCTACTCGCAGCTCATTAACCGTCTAAAGGATGTTGAGTTGCTCCTCCGAGATGAAGCCCAGCAATTGGGCACACCTGGTTCCAACACCATTCTGGCGCACATCAAGCATGCACTTGATGTCATGATTGGCGACCACAGACAGCCCGCTGGAGGATCGCGACCCAATTACCACTTCGTCACGGAGTTGTTGGAGCAAAAGATTTGTGGTCTCAATGCGGTCCCTGCCGACCTCCACACGCCAGCCACCTTGCCTGCGGCCCTTTTGCGGCAAACGGCCCAAAGTTCCGGCCCGTGGAAAAAGGGACAAGGCGAGATGCCCTCTTGGGGCAAGCCCCACCGTTCCTCTGGAGCGTCTGAGGTGTTGTTCTCAGCGGTCTCGATGCTGGAATCGATTCTCTGTATAAGCATCGTCAAACCGAAGCAAGCCGAGACAGTCATGCAGGCCGCCGGGCTGAAGGCCATTGTCGGACCGGCTGTCAACCTCTCGCTCTGTTCATCCATGCGCCTCCCTCCTGAGATTGCTGCCATTCTATACGCATGTCGGTACTCGGAGGCGTGCCGCTTCGAGCTGATAGGCAGGGTCCCTCGGCTACGTATGCCACCAGGTCCCACGATGCAGCACCTGCTCGGGCGGCCACTGCGTAGCCTTGCAGGCAGGTGGATGGAAACGTGTCGATGGGTACGGGTGCAAGATCAGGATGAGACCCAAACCAAAATAGGCAGAAGCTACGACCTCAGCATGGTCCTGGCGGACATTGTGCTCACTTTTGGGCACCAGGTCTATCCTGACTCCCCTATCGGGATGGTCTCTCAGTGTGCCAGGATTGTTACCCAAATGAAGTTTATGCTGCAGTTGAGTCTCCCCGCAGACCCACTGGGCGATGACGATATGAGCCTACTTGAAGCCTGCCAAACCGCGGAAGACTTCCCGCTGACTGGCGCGCCCAACTTGGAGCCTTGTGACGTTTCGGACCTTCCTCATGAATCGCATAGGGTCCCTTAAACGCTTCTTCGGCGCTATCACCGCGGCCTGCTCCACTGGCCCCACATTTGGGATATGTGTCTTTGTGACATGTCGGGCTTCTGGATTTCTGTTTAGTAGCGAGGCAGGGTTTGCCCGAGCCACCTCCTCCTTCAGGAGAGGGCTTGGGGCTTTGGTTTTCGTGGCACCGCACTACTCTGATGGTATAGGTGCATGCTTCCAAATGGCGGCCTGCGCAACCGGGGCCTAATTGAATGCGCTGAATATGTGCGCACACAAGCCAGCTTGTGGAGCATGGATGGCCCTGGCATTGCAACGGCATTACACAAGCAAGCCTTCCGAGAACGGACAGTAGCCAGCATCGTGTTGCCTGCGGAACGCAAAGTTGGGCTGGACCTCTTTGAAACACCACCCCTGCATCAAGCGTGGGCTTTGAAGGCCACCTGGGGAGATAAGCGGGAGGTTTTTTACCGCACACTTCAGCAAGAAGGATGGGGGAGTCCCTCTTTCACCTCCAACTCCTACTCGGGCACCATTGTTAGTCTGCAAACGCGCGGCTTCGTCCTGGAGCCCCTGCCCAATGCTGTGTATTGTGTCCCCTTCCAGCCGGTGAGGGAAGGAGATGGGGTCGCCCAGTACCTCACCTGCTTGCTAGGGGACACCAGCATTAGGATGCCGCCCAAGCGGGGATCTGCTCAACGCGCTGACCCGGCTTTCGAACACAAGGCCGGCATACTGCGAGCCCCCCGTGGTCTTCACCTCCTACCTGTTCGTACGGGTAAGGCTGCCTCCGAAACTGCGATTGATGTGGACTCCCCGGGAAACAGCCCTGTGCCCGCGGGTAGTAACAGTCCCGACGTGGTAGTTGCTACTGCAGTCGAGGTTCCTACGCCGCAGCAGTCGCCAGCCCAAGGCGAGGCTACCACCAACGCGCGCCATGGCGAGCGGTGGGGTACACCATGGCTCAAGCCTCGGGCCGCGGGGGGCTCCATTGCGGCAGCTGTCAGCCCGCCTCCGCCAGCTAAACGGGACGTTTCCCGAACCCCTTGCGGCACCCCAACGCGGGAGAGAGGACCACTGACGAAGGAGCCTGCAACGAAAGAGCCTGCGGTTGTGCCGGCCGCGAGTCCTATTGCTCTGGATGCTTGTGTGACGACTCCCTCTAGTGAAGTTGATCACAGGATCGGAGGGGGTAGCGCCGCCTCGTGTCCACCCCGGAGTGGCGGCAACATTAGGGACCCGCCGCCTGGCGTACGACGTCCACCCAGCCCCCGGACACGGCCCACGCACACAGCATCTCCGGATGAGGCGTCACAGCCCCCTTGCGCTAAGTCTCCCACGGACTCACTTGGCCTGACGGAACCAAAATCGTATCTCCCTATGCCTCCCCATGGCCTGACGCCCATCCCCGCCAGGCCTGTGCCCGCTGTCCAAGCTCGCAAGGAAAGTCGGCCTCTCGCTTTGGACAAAGACGGCTCTCAGCAGCTGGAACCACCAAAAGCCAAGCCTCGAGGGCCTAGCGAGCCCAGCGGCACCCGCGATCCCAGCGCCCCAGCCTGCGCACCCATCATGCAGAGCAACACAGTCTCGGTCTGTGATCTCATGTGGCGCGCACTTGCAGCGGGACATCACTTTGGTAAGAATGTCAAACCTCGGCCCTACATGAACCTGCGTGACTCGCAACACCTCACAACACACTGCCAGCAGCTTCGGGCATATAGGGCCTATGAGGTGTTTTTGAACGGCGTACCGAACCAGCTGCAAGACTCGGATATGCTGATCGGAATCGCTGACACGCTACTGCATCTGTCTGAAACGTTTCCGGCAGCGTATTTGAAGGTTTATGACCCTATCATCACGCAGTGCCTTAGATTGTCGGGGGCATTGCAGCATTTCGACCTTGCTGAAATGTTGGATTGCCCGGTCCCGCAGCTGGACAAAGCAAGGCTTCCAGAGTCCCTGGTGGGGTATGGCTTTCTTACCACAGCGCAGTACATCGCGGATCTTTTCTCTGCGGTGTCGGACTTGCCGAGTGTCATCAATGCCAGTTTTCCTGCAATGCTCAGCTACGCTGACCCAGATTATTGGCTGGGTGCACTTCTGCTCGCATTCGAGTCCCACCAAAAAGGTCCCCTGGAGCGTACTGCAGGGCTGCCCATTGTTATTGGTTTTCCTGAATCTGACAATAAAATTACTGACCTGCAGATCAATGTGCCGCCTGCAGCCATGGTGGCCTTCTTGGCTGGCCGCGCTTATCGGTGTCCCAAGTGCCCTACTACCAAATATGTGATGGACGCGCACAGTGGACTGCCACAAGTCACTGGCCAAGCCTCCCAAGAAGCCTTGCAGGCATGGGCCGCAGCTGCTAAGCACACGGACGTGGAAACGGCCAGGCTTGCCCAGCCCAGCCTGAATACGTTCCTAGGCATCACGCTGCAGGGCACAGAGACACTTGGGCAAAGGCACTATCAAGAATTTAGGCCGGACCTCCCCCCTGCCCATTTCCTTGACGCCATCCGGCTTGCTCTTGCGGCCTCGGTGGCCAACCAAAACATTGAACATTTTTGGTCAGTTTTTAACTTGGAATGGCCTGACACTTCTCACAGAATGGCTGTTTTTCTACGGCGAGTGTTGCCCCTAGAGTGCTTGCTCTCCTCGCCCTGTGCTGCGCCTGTGGAAGCGAACACTGCAGCAACCTCGCCGGAGGTCGTCAGCATCTCTTCCGAAACTAACGAAGGCTCTCCCTGCCCGATGGATGACATGTCGGACGCGGAGGACGAACCCGAGGCACAGGTGAATGATTGGCGCTTCTCGGAGCTGCGAACCACTGACCTTGCAGCTTTGCGAGAAGTGGATGTCTCCGCCCCTTTCCGGCTGCCAGTCATCTTTGATGCGCATTGGAAAGGGATCAGCACCACACCCACCAAGCATGGGCCCCAACGTCCCCAAAATGCGTGGTATGACGCAGCCACTGCTCATTGGGCTGCCATTAAGGGGCTCATGCGAGCCAAACATCCAACCAAGCAGCGACTCAACAGCTTCTGGTTTAGGATGTACTGTCATGGCACCCCCAAGGACCCTGATCCTTCGGCCCTGCGTGCTGCAGTTACCTCCTTCCCCTTTCAGTATAAGGACGAAGGTGTTGTGCAGTACAGGCAAATCCAGGAAGCTGTCCGGGTGATGTGGCTCGCGGCCCAAACCTCAATGACAAGATACATGCGTATCCCCATTCCGGACGGCATCCCTGAGTGGGGGGTTGATGAGCAAGAGCTGCCTCCAATGCAGGTCATGCCCAGCCGTACGCGTTCCCATACCACCTCAGCTGGCCATCGCTCCCGGCGTCCGGACTGGGATGGCTCCTGGCAATAGACAGCAAACTGTCATCTGAGGGCTCCTACTGACGCCATGCGAACGCGCCATTGAGTCCTTTCATGGCATGCTGCCTAGCGTGATGTGAGCCCTCACATCTCCTCGCCGATACATGCCGCAAGACTACCTCGGGATATTCTTGGTTTGGCAACCCTCTCGTGGTCTATGCCACGGATTGGATCGTGCTTGTCTTTTGTGTGCTTACAGCTTGCAGCTGTGAACACCCTTCTGGGTCGGCCCCGCGGTGTGCCTGTGGGAACGGGGGGCCTTTCTTTCGTGGTTGCTCCACTGGCCATCTGCCACGGACTACCCTGGACCGGTCCTGCCTGGATGTTCCAGCTTTGTCATCGGTAAAACGGCCAATCTTCCTTTCCTCTGCCCCCTCTAGGTGGGCAGGTTGCCTGCTTCTATGTGCTACAACCGTGTGTGAACCCCTCGGACTTGAGTGTTGACCATCTCTCGTCTGGACGGTGACACCCCCTTGTCGTACAACGGCGTCATGCCAATTGGGAGAGACCAGCTAGGGGATGCTGCTTCTGGGTTGTGGACACTTCTACGCGGAGATCAGGTTTCCACTTCCCTGGCAATGTGCCATCGAGCACCTGTGGACAACCTGGCCTTCACGAGAGCCATTCTCGTCTGTGCTTGGGTTGCTGCGGGGTTCCCTGCCTGCTTGGGTGTATATCTCTGCTTGCGTCAAAGCAGCCATACATGACTACCTCCCCATCGGTAGGTGGCCAAGCGTGATGTGAGCCCTCACATCTCCTCGCCGACGTCTGTCGGTTTGGGCATGGAGGGTCTGATTCTGGTTATTGAACCCTCAACCCTCACCGGCCAAGGAGATAGTTGCTTGGCCTTGAGTGCGAAGTTTCGACTGGGGGACTCTCCCGCTTCCTGCGGCAGGTGGGGTCCCCGCCTGCTTGGGTTTACCTGATGGCTCTGATTGGAACGAAGCAGTCAAGCCTGCTTTGGCCGTCGGACGAGACTCTTGTGAGTCAAAAGAACGTTGCGCCTTGTGCTCGGAGAGGCTCCACTGGCTGACCACCATGGAGTGCTCTGGGCTGGTCCTACCCTTTGTTCTTGCCGTTAAGTCCCCACTGGCTGACCACCATGGGGCAACTTTATACTTCGGATCAAGAAGGTTGACACCTGCAACGTCCCGTGCCAAGGCACGACTATGCCCCACCTGTGATGGCGGACTTGTGAACCTTCTCGTGAACGGCCTTGGCTGGTGCTGAATGTATTCGCATCGGTGGCTGCATGATGGTGGTTTTGTGAATCTGGCAACGTCGCATTTTGCGACGCACCTGCGCACTCGGTGCTACATGTGTGCTCCCGGCCTCTTCGACGATTTCGAGTACTGAGTGCACAGGGTGACCTAGCAGTTCGGCGCGCTGGCTGTGGACACTTCTACGTGGAGATTATGCACCCGCTGACTTGGCAGGGAGCCATTCCCCACTTGTAGAACAACCTGGCCCTCTTGAGACTCTAGAGGGTCACCCTCGTCTGAGCTTGGCCTGCGGCAGGGCAAGTGGGCTCCCCGCCCGCGTGGATGTTACCTGAAGGCTCTGATTGGATCAAAGTAGCAATACCATGGAGATCCTTGCACTTCGGCACCAATGTGATGTGAGCCCTCCCATCTCCTTACCGACGTACCTCGCGGGTTTGGGTTTGGAGGGACCTGATGCGTGCCGATGCGCAGGCCAGCGCCAAGGTTGCGTGGCCTTGTGTGAGATGCCTGGACTGGGAGTTTCCTCGTTGTCATTATAAACCCTGTGGCGTTAAGGGTTTGGTAACTCGCTGTGGACTCTCCCCGTGGAATCGGTAGCTGCAGCTACTCTCGCCCCCCCTCTGGCCGTGCGCGGGCACCTCTCTGGGTGGGTACTTGTACGCCAGGTTGAGAGAACCCTGTGCTCGGAGCTACTCCACTGGCTGACCACCATGGAGTGCCCTGGGCCGGTCCTGCTTTGATTGTTCTTGCTGTTAAGTCCCCACTGGCTGACCTCCATGGGGCATATGCCCCCTGTGCCGGGCGCGGACACCTCTCTGGGTGGGCACTTGTACGCCAAGGTGAATTGAGCACCCAAAACTCGGAGCTACTCCACTGGCTGACCACCATGGAGTGCCCTGGGCCGGTCTTGCCTTGATTGTTCTTGCTGTTAAGTCCCCACTGGCTGACCACCATGGGGCATATGCACATCTTTCATCCCCCCTAGGGAGTCTGACTTGCAACATCCTTTCGCCATTGAGTGTCGGTTGTCTGTCCTTGACAACGAGTACGTGATCCGACCCTCTTCTGATGACCTCGGTTTGAATAACCGCTGTCGCACCAGTGGCTACATGATGGTGGTTTTGAGAATCTGGCAATGTCGCAATTTGCGATTCCCCCACAAGCTCTGTGCTTCCTTGTGAACCGGGACTTCATTGACGACCTCGAGTACTGAGTCCGTGGGGTATCTAGTAGTTCAGCGCGATTGCTCGCTTTGTTTCTTTGGTGTTTGTTTGCTTGGTGGTTGCTTGTTGTGTCTGGCGGATTGTGTGCGCTGACTTTGTTTCACCCTTTACGTCGAGCCCAACAAGACCGGCCTACTGTGCTACTGATGTAGTAAAGAGGCGTCAGTCCAAAAAAAAAAAAGCCAAGGGGCCTACAAACCCTGCAGCTGTAGGCTTGCTGCAGGGGTCTGCAGGCTTGCTGCAGGCTGCTGCAGGGCCTGCAGGCTTGCTGCAGAGCCCGCATGCTTGCTGCAGGTCTGCAGGGTCTGCAGGTTGCTGCAGTGTTACATGCAGGGTCTGCAGAACGCAGTAAGCAGCGCAGCCCGAGCTTGAGAGCTACCTTGAAATTGCAAGGGCTTGGAGCCTGAAGAGCCTCGAAAAGGATGCTTGTCTCCGGTCATAAGCCCTTGCGTGTGCCCCCGAGCCCCCAATGGCAATGTTGGACGCTGAAGGTCGGTCTGACATGACCAACGTGTTGCAACATTGCCATGGGGGAAAGGGGATTTTCAACAACATTTTATTGATTTGGGACAGGCCCTTTGCCTGGGGGTTTGGAGAATGTGCCTCGAGTGAAGCCAAATCAGACCCCAAAAAGACACAAGAAGCGTAGGACACGTTTGAGTGCCCCCGCAGTTGCAATTCAGCTTGTCATGTGCAATACTTGTTCCGTTATAATGCTATTGCCAACAGTTTTAAGCGACCGCTGACTATCTTTGCGCCCGACCCAAACATGTGGTGCATGCTTTGCGTGTCTCCGCAAAATTGAAAGCACACTTGCCATGTTTTACGGCCCATTCTAGGGTCCCATTTTTGGGCCCCAAAGCGAAGCCCGAAATGGGATCTTTTCTAAGAGTTTCGAATCAGGCAGACCCAGTTTTGGGACCCAATTTCTGGCCTCAAAATGAGGGCCAAAAACTGTGCGATTTCTGATGAGAAGACACACTTTTGAAGCTCGCCAAAATTTTGCCCGACGTGAGGACCGCTCCCGACATAAGACAATAAAAATGCACCGCTGCGTGGCAAGCGGTCGGTGGTGGGCCTGTACTTATTCATATAGGCGCCATTCAGGTTGCCACAGTTGCAATTCAGCTTGTCATGTGCAATACTTGTTCCGTTATAATGCTATTGCCAACAGTTTTAAGCGACCGCTGACTATCTTTGCGCCCGACCCAAACATGTGGTGCATGCTTTGCGTGTCTCCGCAAAATTGAAAGCACACTTGCCATGTTTTACGGCCCATTCTAGGGTCACATTTTTGGGCCCCAAAGCGAAGCCCGAAATGGGATCTTTTCTAAGAGTTTCGAATCAGGCAGACCCAGTTTTGGGACCCAATTTCTGGCCTCAAAATGAGGGCCAAAAACTGTGCGATTTCTGATGAGAAGACACACTTTTGAAGCTCGCCAAAATTTTGCCCGACGTGAGGACCGCTCCCGACATAAGACAATAAAAATGCACCGCTGCGTGGCAAGCGGTCGGTGGTGGGCCTGTACTTATTCATATAGGCGCCATTCAGGTTGCCACTGGGGGGGTGCTCTGATGCGTCCTATGTTTCTCGTCGTTTGTCGGTCCTGAATGTGGACCCGCGCGATGTCACGTTTTTCAGCGATTTTTCCAACGGGCAGCCCGCAAAAGTTGGAAAAAAGGCCCTGGGAGGTCCTGATGAGGTTTTGGAGCCCTTGAAGGGGACTGTGAGGCCTTACTTGAGTATTTGAAAGACTGGTAAACCGTATAACCCTTGAGAAAGCGCGTGTAGCAGACCTGTGCACGAGTACTACACTCAAAAAATGTGGGAAAACAGCGTGTAGTACCTTGATTCCAAGTAGAAACATTACATGAACCTTAAAGTTTTGAAAAACTATGCATTCATGTAGTACACTGTGGTTTTTGCCCAGCGCGGAGCGTGTAGTACCAGTTTTGATGAAATTACACCTGAGGCGAAATCCAGCTTTTCCCACAGCGCGGAGCGTGTAGTACTAGTTTTCATGAAATTAGACTGGCCGAAAAATCGAGCTTTTCCTACAGCGCGGAGCATGTGTGACACCTGGTTTTTAATTTGCAGTTCTACAGGTCAGGGGCTTTCAAGCTTCCTGCAGACTCTGGGGCCTTCAAGCCTTTGTGTTTAAAAGGGGAAATGGACTCCGTGTGAAAGCAGGAAAATGTCCAAGTAATTGAGGACTGGAAGCCATCCAGGCTGGGGGGAGAGGCAGCCAGCAGGTTTTGCAGGCTTGCTGATGCTTGCTGTAGGGGCGGCGTGCGGCAGGGTCTGCAGGTTTGCTGCAGGATCTGGGTCTGTAGGGTCTGCAGGCTTGCTGCAGGGGTCTGCAGGCTTGCTGCAGGGCCCGCAGGCCCTGCTGGCCTGCAGGCTGCTGCAGGGTCTGCAGGCTTGCCGAGGGGCCTACAAACCCTGCAGCTGTAGGCTTGCTGCAGGGGTCTGCAGGCTTGCTGCAGGCTGCTGCAGGGCCTGTCACATTTTTGGGCCCCAAAGCGAAGCCCGAAATGGGATCTTTTCTAAGAGTTTCGAATCAGGCAGACCCAGTTTTGGGACCCAATTTCTGGCCTCAAAATGAGGGCCAAAAACTGTGCGATTTCTGATGAGAAGACATGCTTTTGAAGCTCGCCAAAAATTTGCCCGACGTGAGGACCGCTCCCGACATAAGACAATAAAAATGCACCGCTGCGTGGCAAGCGGTCGGTGGTGGGCCTGTACTTATTCATATAGGCGCCATTCAGGTTGCCACTGGGGGGGTACTCTGATGCGTCTTATGTTTCGCGTCGTTTGTCGGTCCTGAATGTGGACCCGCGCGATGCCACGTTTTTCAGCGATTTTTCCAACGGGCAGCCCGCAAAAGTTGGAAAAAAGGCTCTGGGAGGTCCTGATGAGGTTTTGGAGCCCTTGAAGGGGACTGTGAGGCCTTACTTGAGTATTTGAAAGACTGGTAAACCGTATAACCCTTGAGAAAGCGCGTGTAGCAGACCTGTGCACGAGTACTACACTCAAAAAATGTGGGAAAACAGCGTGTAGTACCTTGATTCCAAGTAGAAACATTACATGAACCTTAAAGTTTTGAAAAACTATGCATTCATGTAGTACACTGTGGTTTTTGCCCAGCGCGGAGCGTGTAGTACCAGTTTTGATGAAATTACACCTGAGGCGAAATCCAGCTTTTCCCACAGCGCGGAGCGTGTAGTACTAGTTTTCATGAAATTAGACTGGCCGAAAAATCGAGCTTTGCCTACAGCGCGGAGCATGTGTGACACCTGGTTTTTAATTTGCAGTTCTACAGGTCAGGGGCTTTCAAGCTTCCTGCAGACTCTGGGGCCTTCAAGCCTTTGTGTTTAAAAGGGGAAATGGACTCCGTGTGAAAGCAGGAAAATGTCCAAGTAATTGAGGACTGGAAGCCATCCAGGCTGGGGGGAGAGGCAGCCAGCAGGTTTTGCAGGCTTGCTGTAGGGTCTGTAGGGGCGGCGTGCGGCAGGGTCTGCAGGTTTGCTGCAGGATCTGGGTCTGTAGGGTCTGCAGGCTTGCTGTAGGGTCTGCAGGCTTGCTGCAGGGCCCGGCCTGCAGGCTGCTGCAGGGTCTGCAGGCTTGCCGAGGGGGCCTACAAACCCTGCAGCTGTAGGCTTGCTGCAGGGGTCTGCAGGCTTGCTGCAGGCTGCTGCAGGGCCTGCAGGCTTGCTGCAGAGTCCGCATGCTTGCTGCAGGTCTGCAGGGTCTGCAGGTTGCTGCGGTGTTACATGCAGGGTCTGCAGAACGCAGTAAGCAGCGCAGCCCGAGCTTGAGAGCTACCTTGAAATTGCAAGGGCTTGGAGCCTGAAGAGCCTGGAAAAGGATGCTTGTCTCCGGTCATAAGCCCTTGCGTGTGCCCCCGAGCCCCCAATGGCAATGTTGGACGCTGAAGGTCGGTCTGACATGACCAACGTGTTGCAACATTGCCATGGGGGAAAGGGGATTTTCAACAACATTTTATTGATTTGGGACAAGGTAGGCCCTTTGCCTGGGGGTTTGGAGAATGTGCCTCGAGTGAAGCCAAATCAGACCCCAAAAAGACACAAGAAGCGTAGGACACGTTTGAGTGCCCTCGCAGTTGCAATTCAGCTTGTCATGTGCAATACTTGTTCCGTTATAATGCTATTGCCAACAGTTTTAAGCGACCGCTGACTATCTTTGCGCCCGACCCAAACATGTGGTGCATGCTTTGCGTGTCTCCGCAAAATTGAAAGCACACTTGCCATGTTTTACGGCCCAGTCTAGGGTCCCATTTTTGGGCCCCAAAGCGAAGCCCGAAATGGGATCTTTTCTAAGAGTTTCGAATCAGGCAGACCCAGTTTTGGGACCCAATTTCTGGCCTCAAAATGAGGGCCAAAAACTGTGCGATTTCTGATGAGAAGACACACTTTTGAAGCTCGCCAAAATTTTGCCCGACGTGAGGACCGCTCCCGACATAAGACAATAAAAATGCACCGCTGCGTGGCAAGCGGTCGGTGGTGGGCCTGTACTTATTCATATAGGCGCCATTCAGGTTGCCACAGTAGGCTCGCCAAAGAGCTGCAACCACTCTGCCTCCTTGGCGGCAAGCTTCCGCTCTTCTACCTCAGACAGGTCCACGGGCTTCTCGGCGAGATTCTTGGGCACCACCGTAACTCTGCAGACTTCCATGAGGGTTTCCTTGGCGCGGTTGGCCAGACAACTTCGTGAACCTCGACCTCCTGGCCAGACTTTTGCACAATGACCTTGAATGGAACGTCGGTGTTGTTGTAGTTGTTCACCTTGATTATGAACGTGCCCACCTGATTTAGCGAGATGTTCTCTGCTGGGTTCATCTCACTTTAGAGGCGTTTGCATCAAAGTCCAAGCAGCAGTTTTCGACCTTCTTGTTCGCGTAGTAGAGCTCCTTGCCTTTAACGCAGGTGTGCAGGTCAAGGTCTGACTGACGAGGTTGCCATCAAGACCTTAGACAAGCGTCACTGTGCACAAGGACTTCACTTGCTTTCCCGCAGCAGCTCGGCCACGCGCGAGACCATGTACGTTTCTGGGTTGCTTCGGTTATCCATCATGGTCACAAGGCCATCCACATTGGTGGCGCTGTCCATGAAGTCCACCAGATTGCTAGCCTGCTGCATGTCCAAATGGACATTGCCATAAGCTCGTCCAGTGAGCATCGCGTAGATCATCACATGGAACTTCTCGTGGAAGGCAAGTTGCTCCCAGCCCTTGCCGTAAGCCAACAAAGTTCACTACCCATCCGACCCCGCCCGCCAGTGATCGGGGCGAACCAGACGGGGAATTGCATCCTGGATAACTTTCAAAGAGGGTCATCTACCAAGCGCTGAAATCGATTTTCAAAGGAGCTGTTCAGGTACAGCTTGAGTTCTTTCAGCCTCCGAGAAAGGCTGGCGTCCGAGAGATCGTTGAACGTGAAGTGCACATGGTTGAAGGGCCCAACGCTCACGGGATACTCCTTGACAAAATCCTCATCAATCACGACAACATTGAATTGGGATGCGCTCTGGATCCCCTTCAAGTGCTTCTGGCGCATCTCACGCAGCTTCTGAACATTCGGCTCCTTGACATCTTGCTGGAACGCGATGAATCTGCCACCCTCGCCTATAGCTTGCGCGAACTTTGGCATGCGGTGCATGCAGGTGTTGCCCCGTCCAGCGAGGTTAGATGCGCAGAGCCTACTTTCCTCCTTCGGCAACGCTTCACGAGGCTGGAGAAAGAAGAACAACTCCTTGTCCTGCACCTGGACGGTGCATGCCTTCATTGGGTTGCTCTCAATCTTGTCGTAGGCCGCCCTGGAAGGGTCAACGCTGTCAAGGCACTCGCCGACCACCTCCCAGCACTCATCTCCAGAGCCAGCCATGGCGATCCAATGCTGATGTTCTCGTGATATGGGCAGCTTTGAGCACTTCTGAGTTGGAGTTCCCCCTTGTACTAACAGTCTCAAGAATGATGAAAGCACACCCCTATTCTAATCCCTAGTAAGGACTGTTAGTCTGAGGGGGAACATGCCAAGTTGGAGACGTTTGGCTTCCCTATCTTGCAAAGTTGCTCTTGTCCTCAGGCCCCATGCATTCCATGCATCCCCCGCTGGCTGAACCCTAAACCTTAAACCCCTAAACCCCTAAACCCTAAACCCCTAAACCCGAAGCCCCTAAACCCTAAAACCCCCTAAACCCTGAATCTCCGACCAGGCGCCGCACCAGCTTCCGCTTCAGCGTCAGGCGCCCCGCTGCTCAACATCTCTCGCACCTGCACTCCCAACTGGCCCTAAGGGTCCATGGTTTAGGGTTTAGGGTTTAGGGTTTAGGGTTTAGCGTTTAGGGTTTACTCCACTAACAAGCTGAGCAGGTCCTGCAGAAACAAGAAGACTATGAGGCGCCCCAACAACGTGGGAGAGCATCTCAGAAAGTCAAGCCTGTTGCCTGACAACGCATCTAGAACTTGCACTAGCTGTGGTAAACGCCATGGAGGAACCGAAGACATCAACCCTCAAGCCCGGAAAACGTTGTAAGGCACTGGGCGGCTGGCACTGATCATCTTTACAATCGGTTCGCGGTTTCGGGTCTAGGGTTTAGGGTTTAGGGTTTAGGGTTTAGGGTTTAGGGTTTAGGGTTTTATGGTTTGGGGTTTAGGGTTTAGGGTTTAGGGTTTAGGGTTTAGACAGGCTTGCATCCGAGAGATCATTGAACGTGAAATGCACGTGGTTGAAGGGCCCAACGCTCACAGGATACTCCTTAAGAAAATCCTTATCAATCACGACAACGTTGAATTGGGATGCGCTCTGGATTCCCTTCAAGTGCTTTTGGCGCATCTCACGCAGCTTCTGAAGATTTGGCTCCTTGACATCTTGCTGGAACGCGATGAATTTGACACTCTCGCCTATAGCTTGCGCAAACTTTGGCATGCGGTGCATGCAGGTGTTGCACCGTCCAGCGAGGTTAGATGCACACAGCCTGCTCTCCTCCTTTGGGCAACGCTTCCCAAGGCTGGAGAAAGAAGAACAACTCCTTGTCCTGCACCTGGACAGCGCATCGGGTTGCTCTCAATCTTGTCGTAGGCCGCCCTCGAAGGGTCAACGCTGTCAAGGTTCTCGCCGACGGAAAACCTCTTCGTAACCGCAAAAGTTGAGAAACTTGCAGATCTTAGCAACTTGGAAACGGGACACCACTGACCCACCTTTCGAAGGCGTGGGTATGGCACAAACAGCACCCGCATGGCTGTCCTTGAGCACAAGACAGATTAGCTTGCTTCCAGCTTTACCAGTGGCACGCTCAGTGTAGCAAAAGTCGAAGCAAAGGGTGCTGCAGGTACGTGCGTCGACCGATGACGCATATGACGGTCTGACCTCGCCTGGTAGGCAACGCAATGGGGGCAGTAAGGCTGGTATGGTATGTGAGACAACATGTGTCGTCGAAGCTCTTCTTCGCTAGGGGCAACCACGGGAGTCTGTTCAATAGGAAGAGTTTTATCACCTGGATGAGCCAATGAATCTTGATTTCGGAGACGAAGTGCTGTGTGAGCTTGATGCTTACGATCAGGCGCTTGACCAGTCGCTTGATTCCTTTGCAGATGGAGTGTCCACTTCCGATGAGATCCCCGCGTGCTTGACTCGCGAATTTTCAGAGCTTGAGCCCGAGTTAACACCGGAAGGCCTAGCCGAGGTCGACCGGGTTGCCATGCTGTATGAGGTTCGCAGGCTTGTTGGCATCGACGTCATTGAGGAGGTCTCAGGGCCACAGGTTGATCATCGCAAGCTTTCCACACGGTTCGTGTGGAAGGAGATCAACGGGCGACTTTGCTGGCTCAGAAGAGCCCGTCTCGTTGCGCGAGAGTTCGCGTTTCTCGACCCGGGGCGCGAGGACCTGTACTCGCCAGCTTCAAGTTCGCTTCAGAGCAGAGTGATCCCTTCGCTGTTCATGAGCAACCGAGGTCAAGGCTGGTGCATGTGCAGCCTTGATGTTTCTGATGCCTACTTCAATTGTCTTCAGGGCGAGCCGACATGCACTTCCGTGAGGATCGGGGATCAGGTTGTGTGGTTTCGTTTGCTCCGGTGCCTGCCTGGGCAGCGCGACGGATCGGCGCGGTGGTTTTCAAAGTTCAGCGAGACTTTGCAGACTGAAGCCGGGGCAGAACTGATGCCCGAATTGCCATCTCTGTTCCGCCTCACCGACGGCAGTGGCAAACCGCATGCAGCGGGCCTCATCCATGTTGATGACATGCTGAGCGCCGGAAGGAGAATGGCCCTGGAAGGCATGATCGAGAAGTTGAAAGGCCAGTTTCAACTGCGGGTTGAGTGGATCTGCAACACAGGAGATGAAATCCAGTTCCTAAAGAAACGCCATTTTCTTTTGTCTGACCATGAACTGATCATTCAGGTCAATGGCAAGCACCTCAGCAAGTTGCGAGACCTCACAGGGAACCCGAAGGTTCGGAAGTCCCCTTTACCTTCAGGAAGATGCGAGACTGATGGCCCGAGCTTGGAACCTGAGCGTGCCGGTCTGTACCGGCAGTCAGTCGGTGTGTTGTTGTACTTGCAGGCTGACATGCCCGAGTCACAGTTTGCTATTCGGCTCCTGTCGACATGCGTGTCGAACCCGACTGTGCCAGCCTGGGCATTGCTTCGACACTTGGTTGGCTATTTGACACATACGAGTGGGCACTGCATTTGTCTTGAAGCCGGTGAAGTCGGCGTGGGCCTGAAGATTCAAACCCCTGGTGAAAACGTGATTGAAGGCTTTAGTGATTCGATCGCCAGTCCAGAAGATCCGTGTCATCTTCAGCCATCCTTTGCAACAAGCATTACATCCATGGGTCCTCCAAGACACAGAAGGTAGTCGCACTATCTTCGGCGGAGGCTGAATTCCACTCAGCCGTCAGTACCAGCATTGACTGCATTCTTGTGAAGGCAATGTACGCTTTTCTGTCCCCTGACCGAACTGGCAGTCCGCACATCCTGGTGGATAACTCTGCCGCGCGAGCAGTCTGCCAACGCAGCGGAGTGGGTCGAATCCGGCATCTCGATGCCAAGCTTCTTTGGGTACAGGCCAAGGTAGCTGCCAATTCCTTGAGGATCCATGCTGTGGAGACAAATCTAAATGTCTCCGACATAGGCACTAAGGTGCTGTCGGTGCAGCGTGTGCGATTCCTTCTTGGGATGCTCAAGGTACGCGACTCATCACAAGATTTCCAGGTGGTCGGACAAGAACAGCTTGATGTGCTTGAAAACACAAAGGCTGTACGTGCGGCATGCAAGCAACTTCGAGGAT
>CAJNDS010000989.1:0-44821 GCA_905221605.1 Symbiodinium natans
TGAAGGTTACGGACAACCTGCCTCCCCGCAACCGTTCTGACTGGCAAGCTGCTCAGCAATCGGGAACAAGCAAAAGCGAGCCTTGCCCCAAACTCTCAACCCTACACATCCTCAACGGGGAAGGAAGAGGCAAGAAAGCTCCACCAACTTTTCTTACTTGTTGCCATCTTGGTGCCATCTGCGGGATCCAAGTTCGGTCCGGTGCCGAACATTCCCTGACTCCACACTGTCTGTGTGCCTTTAACATGTTTGTCAAGTACACTTGTGGCTGCATCACCAAGACTTCTCCCACGCCCAGGATCCGCAAACCATCCGTGCAGGAACAAATCTTGCTTGACATGATGGCCATGGCCAGTTGAAAGTTTGTAACGGGACGATCACAACGGATCAGGTTCTGGCTGTAGGCAGAAAACAAGGAGGCCACCGGCAGCTGCAACTTGTGTGCAGCACGACAAAACTCTCAAAACGGCTTAGGATGGTGGGTGACTGTCGACCCTTTCCAGAACGGTTGCCTGGACTTTGCCTTATGCTCCCAACCCGTATGACCAGCATCTCTTTCAACATGCAAGACTCAAACCAAAATGGCAAAACATACTGCATCAGGATCATCTGGGTCCGGCAATAACCAAATCTTGGCCACGCTCTCCAGCAAGTTCCGCCCCTGCTACTTGTAGAAAGTGAGTGGGCTGCACCAGCAAGTCTTGGGTGGAGAGTCAAAATGGCGCGCAGTTGGCTGATGCTTCGGCACCTGCAGTTGGCTGCGGTGCCCTTGAACTACGTGATCCGAAAAAATTGACCTGGACGACCCGCACGCTGTGAACCCCGTTAACCTTCCCTGGACTGTTTCTATGCACAAAATCTCTAAATCCCGAATCCCTAAAACTCCAAGCCCCACGACCACAGATCCACGTAGGGTTTACAAGTCTTGGGGTTTAACGGGTTTAGGGCTTAGGGTTGAAGCGCTGGCAGCGTTGCTTGTAGTCAACTGGGCTATTGCAGGTTGGATCACAGCAATTCCTTCGTGCTCACGGCAGCACTGAAGGCAACTCAAATTTCAAATGCTGAAGCTGAGCATCCTGAATAGTCCCGGGTGCTGAGAATCAGACCTTGCAGTGGTTTTCCTGCCACTTGCCTGGCATCAGGGCAGGTTGCTAAGACGCTTCCATCAAGACTTGGGTGGAGATTGATGCTCGGCTGTGCTTATAGCAGCTTCTATCAAGCCCTTAAAGCGCACCCCTCCTGCAACCAATCAGACGCAAGACGTTCTAATGCGGGTTCTCCAGGTTGGCTGTGTGAAGGCATTGGAGGTTAAGGTTGGCGCCCCAAATCCTGATGGCAAGTGCTACAAGCCTCAGGCCATGTTATGAGTCTTTTTCTTGGACCTTGGCTTTGATGTGCACCCCCCCCGCCCGAGCAGTCGAAGCGACAGGGACGAGAAAACACACAAGAAGAACGGACTGCAAACAAAAGCCCAGATGTCCAAACCCTGTCAGGCCTTGCTCCTTTAAAATCCTCAACCTGACCCGGCGCAGCGAAGCGCAAGAGTCATAGCAAGCGCAAACCCCGCGAACAAAACGAGAAAACAAAGACAAAAAGACACAAACAGTGCTTCAGGCAATTCAACAACCTCCCAAATCAGCAGCACTTCGCCTCGACTGGCATGGACATTCAACCCTCCAATGCATTCAAGCGCTCGAGCCTTAGAGTGCCTGATGTAAGACCCCTGCTAACATTGCTAATAGTACAAGTACTCATATTCTAATTCGTAACATGTCGATGTCTAGTCTTACCGGTATGTTTCTTGATACTAACTTCTTCCATATTATGGTAGCGATCGCTATTTTATGTTTGTGTTGTCCATGCCAAGCCCTGGGATGCTCCGGGCCAAAGGAGCCCTAGAACCTCAATTCCCCTCAAAACCCTAAAACGCCTCTAAGCCCGAAACCCTGAAAAAACCTTATAAGCCCTCAAAAACCTTAAGGCCCCAAGCCCTGAGCCCTAAAAACCCGACGACCCTTAAAGGCCCCAAAGTCCCTTTTTTCCCCTTCATGAGCCCTAGAAGCCCAAAGCAAACCTTTTTGCCCTGTAACACCCTACAAGCCCTACAAACCCTGTAAGCCCTTAAAGCCCTCAAACAAAATCCCTATAAACCCTATTCACCGGCGACGTCCGCCTCCACCCCCGCTCTGGGGCTCGGCAGCGGCTCGGCCCGTTGCCATGCTTTGGGCTTAGGGGTTTTAGTGCTTCGGGTTTCGGGCTTATAGGGTTTAGGGCTCAGGGCTGTTTAGCGCTGCTAAACCCTGTTTGGGGTGTTTAGGGTTTGGTAGGGATTAGAACTTATGGTTGGGCCCTGCTTGGCGTTTAGGGTCTGTAGGGCTTAGAGTTGAACAGTGGTTGAACCCTGCTTGGGATGTTTAGGGTTCAGGGCTCAAGTTTTGTAGGGTTTAGCTTGAACCTCTGCTTGGGGGTGTTTAGGGTTTAGGGTTTCTAGGGTTTAGGGTTTCTAGGGTCAGGGTTGATAGGGTTTAGGCTTCAGGATAGGGTGTTCATGGAACGCTCAGTGAGAAGTGACAAGCTTCTCATGGGTTTGAGGGACTGGGCGCTGAAGGTGTCAGGGCTTTAAGGTTTCCTTGAACCCTGAGCCCTAAACCCTAAACCCTAAACCCTAAACCCTAAACTGACTTGATCCACGGAGCTGACTTCACCCAAAGATGCCTCTGGGCTCACAGTGCAGGTTCATGTTTTGAGGTCTGCTGTTTCGAGCGCTAAGGGGTTCAAAGTTCGAGGCTTTATCGAGTTTGAGAGCTTAGTGTTCAAGGTTGCAAGTAGACATGCGAAAATACACAATAGTCCATTACTGGCACCAGATTGTTGCTTAACGATATCTGCTTTTTGAACATGATGGTTCCCCCGCTCCACTGTGTCTCTTCTCGAAGTGGGGCTGTGAGGGGGGGGGGGGGGGGTTGGAAGTGGAATCGGCATTTGATTGAGTTTGGGGCTGCGGTTGGAGGTTGTGTGCATCAGAACTTGAAACGCAAACCTAGACAGGGAGCTGACACGTAAATTTTGGCCCCACCCAGAATGCTGACACAAGACCTCTTCTCATCTTCGATTTCCTAGCATCCTGAAATTCAAAGGCTGACAGATATCAATCCCAACTGCTACAGAACAACAAAGGGCTTGGAAGAATCGAGAGTGGACTCTCGCGCGTACCCTTTTCTTTGGTGAAGCGATTCTAGGCTGCCCCAAGGCAGCAGGGAAGATGCCTGAGCCTTGCCCATGTTAAGCAGGCACAGATATCTCACAGCTTTAACGAATTTGAAGCCGAGTCAAGTAGCCGTGCACCCGTGTCAATGCACTTCCAAACGTTGACTCGCAACTTTGCCATTTGTTGGGGGATGCGATCCCCCAGTGCACGGCGTTGTCGCCGGATTGGGCCAAGGGAGTGCCATCCACCAGATAGCCCTAAACCCTGAACCCTACACACTGCATAGGCTGAAGCTGGCAAGGCGCTCTCCGGCATGTGAGGATCGGGACTAGGTTTTTTCGGATGTTGGCATTCCCTGCCCTGTTCAAAGGGGTCCTGATGGCTTGTACTGAACAGTCCATTGTGATTTCACCTCCTTGCTGCTCCGCAGCAACCGCATAGTAGCTGGTACCAGGATGACACCTCCGGCGTGTGGGTCGCAGTGACGGCTGCAGCCATTGAGGATGGAAACTAAGTGTTCAGTTTTGTACGTAGGGTTTTGGTCTTCAATCTATTTCAAGCCGTTTGAGGGTTGAGGTACGATTGGTGCAAACATATGCTGCGCCTGAAGAGGTTGCTGTCTTAAACGTGGTCAATGAGGGCATGGCTTAACCAATCATTGTGCCAAACCAATTGGGGCAAAGGGTTGATGCGGGAATATGCTTGGCGCAGCCTTACCGCATAGGGTTTCGGAGTTTGAGTTTCGGCTGCAGCGGCCGGCTCAACAAGGGTCTTTTAAACCTTCAGCGAGAAGTCGTGAAGGAGCAACATGAGTAACTACACCTGAGCTCCACACTGTACGCCCTGGGCCGACTGTGTGGGATATTCTTCTGGCTTACAACCGTAAAACCACAATACCAATCATAGTTCAAAATGTTCACCCCCTGGGGCTGATGCGCACAAAAATCCCTGAACCCTAAACAAAACCCTAAAACCTAAGCCCTGCCGCCCCAAGGTCCAGGCTGGTGTTGCTGGGACCTTCGGCGGCTGCGCCTGGGACATCGGAACGACACTCCTCTTGGTGCGGGGTCGAAACTCGACATGTGGAGGTTCGTGGATAGAAAGGTTGCCGCTTCACTTAAACCTGCTTCTAGCAGACTTGCGAGTCTACTAATAAGCAAGTCTAGTAAGCTATGAAGCCTGAGAAATGTCTTGAGGCACGGCTGACTTATAGGCAACTTGCATTCTTTAACAACGCTGGCGCCCTCAAGTCCTAAGACCCCGTAGCCCCTACATGAAGAAGTTAGCTAAAGGTTTTCTGTCACCCAAAAGAACCCGAAACACAAACAAACTTCAAGCCCCAAAACGGCGAATGAGTTCGGCTGACAAGAGCTCAACTTCACGAAGGCCGACACCGCAAACCACCCCGAAAACCCAGAAAGCCCAGCTGCCGGAAACGGCCTTGAAGCCTGCTTATTGTTTAGGGCTAGGGGCTTGAAACCGTAGGTTTTAAGGTTTGGGTTCAAGGCTGCAGGTTGAAAAGGCAAGCGAAACAATGCTTTGTTGTTTGACTGCGTCTTGAGGGGGAATAGGCACTCTGGGGCTGCGGTTGGAGGTTTGATTCTTGCATGCTCACGACAACGAATGTCAGGACTCTCAACCTGAAGCCTGAGCAGAATCCGGCTACAGACTGCCCCTTAATGAGCTGACACTATTAAATCGCCATCCCCTGATTTCCCGCGGCGCCACGTAGTCTTGCGGCGTGTCCGCTGTGGTTGGCTGTGGCGCAAACGTGGCCCCGGCGGCGGGCTGTGGCGCGTGCTCGAAGGCAGCGGGCTGGCGTGGTGCCAAGTGCTCTGGTGGGGCTGCGCCTGAAGCTGACGGTGGTGCCTGAGGAAACGTGTTCAGAACTCCTTGATCTATGAAAGAACCCTGGCAGATCCACAAGGTCTCAAACCGGAAACCCAGTGACCAAGCCTGAAACCTGCAACAGCACTTGAGACCCTGGATCCTTTCCCTAAGCTCTACAAGTCCGACGAACACCATGGCTGATTTGTCAGGCATGGTCATTTTAGGTTTGCTTGGGCATCTCGCCTCGGGCATTGGCCATCTGTCGCGACAGGGGCATTTTCCTCACTACTTCGGGTGGGTACTTGAGGACTCGATGTGAACTCCGGACCCTTTGCTCCAAACCAGGTAAGGCCCATGAGCCCGCCATGAGCACACATTCCTGAAAGCAAGTGCTACACACCTAGTGGCCATGTGTTGGGTTTGAAGGTCCAGGCCGTGTATGCTTGAGGATTCGAGGACTCACCGGCTTTAGGATTTACATGGCCTTTGTTGGATCAAGACTGCAATTTGGACGAACAAGCTAGGAACCAGACATATGTTGCAAAACGGGTGAAAGGTCTGGCCACAAGCAATTCTGCCCGTGTCTGGGCTTTGGCTTTTGGATATTTTCGGCAGGCTTAAGAGGCCCGTCATTCAACATTTGGAGGACGGCAGGACGAAATCTATCCTTCCCACGCTCATTGCTGTGCCAGCCGAGGCTACACATGCCAACTGAGGCGCTCTCTCTGCTATTCAGGGCCGTTTCGAAGCTTTCAGCCATTTTGCGGGTTCTCTTTCAGTAGTCGCATCAAGGGTGTCATGGCGAGCACTCCTTGCAAGGCTCAACGTGCTCTCGCCGCAGGATGCAATGCTTAGCGTGGCCCATATGGAGAAATTACAACTCAGGCACGTTGAAAGAAAGCACTGAAGCTTCAACCCACATTTGGACTGATGCTGCCCTAAACCCTAAAGCAAAAAAACCGAAACCGCTACAGCTTAAACCTCCAAACCCCAAGGCCCCATAAACCCCAAACGCCCCAACTGAACCCTCAAGCCCTTAAACCTCTAGAGACCTCTGATCTCGTATTCAAACCCACAGACCCCCTTAACCTAACCCAAAGCCTTGTAGAAATCTTTCCTAGGCCTTGGCGTTGAGAAAATTCTGGTTCAGGTTTTAGGGGTTTCGGGTCGAGGGTCGGTAGGATTCAGGGCTCAGAGCTGAGGAATTCCCACCCCAAAGCTCGAGACCCTCCCAAATGAAACCAAGAACATGATAGGCATATCACATGATCAAACTCTACAAGCCACGCTAGGTACTATGTGCTCTGGCTGCCTCAGCCGGGCAAGCTTCACGGCCCGCCGGCTCCGAGATGTTTTCGGCAGCCACGGCCTGCGCCTACGTTGGGATGTTTGAAAGCTTCGGACCTTGGGGGCTTAGGGCTTTGCGCTCAGCATCTCAAGCCCAAGCATTCACCAAGCCAGGCATTCTAGTCTCGTAACGGAAAAGCTCCCACCCACCCAGAGAATCCCACAAAGTAGGAAATTTGAATTCCACATTGCTCTTTTCATGCGACAATCAGTAACCCTTTACCCTAGAACCTTAAACTCTACATAGGCCAACCGAAACTCCGGCGATGAGTTAACTCTTAGTGGTGATATTGGTGGTGATTGCCCGACGCTAGCACCGCATTACAAAACAAACAGCATGTTGCTTAAAGGCGACTTTGGTGATCAGACGGTCTCATGCAAGCACGGCGACGGGATAAACATTACGTTAGCGCTGATTTTGGTCTTTCGCTTGTCCGACGCAAACACGGCAGCAAACACTTTGTCAGAGGTGGCTTTGATGATCTGGTTGTCTGACACAAGAACGGCGATTATATGAGAGAGAAAAAAAAACCGGGGTCAGGGGTCTAGCTTTCAGGGGTTGGGGCTTCAAGGCCTAGGGGTTGAGGGGTTTGGGGAGTGTGGGCCTGGGGAAAGGTTGTGGGATAGAGCCACGCATGTATTGACGTGGTCCGCTCGTTAGGGCTGTTGTTTAGGGACTTCTTGGGTCCTTACGATAACACGGTCTCCTATATTTAAAGTTAGACGTTTGCTCAGGGTACGAAAACACAGGATTCATTGGAACACCGCCCACGCAACGGAAGGCCCCGAACCTCAACGCATGCAAGCTGAACCTTAAACCCAAACACTTCAAGACCTAAAGCCTCAACCCTAACCCCGAACCCGTAAACCCTAAACCCTACACCCCGAGTTCCCCTACACCCTGAACCCTGCGAGCTCTCAAGCCCGAAAACAGCTGCAGGAGCCGGGAGTTCCCCTTACATAAAAATAAATGCCCCAACATTGTTAGCAGGGATTTTGGTCATCTGATTGTCTGATGAAGGCACAGCGATGACGAAAGCAACTTTTGCTCATGGTGATTGTGGTGATCTGCCAGCGCCTGAACCCTAGAGCCAGCCTAGAGCCCAAGGCCCAGTAGGCTGAAGGCCCTGCACGCGAAACCCTAGGCTCTGAACCCTAAACCCGAGGCCCTGAACCTGAAACCCTAGGCCGTGAACCCTAAACCCATGTGTTCTGAGCATTCTCATCGGATTGACAACCGAGGCCGCTGCGGCGGCCGAGCGCATGAGCTGCGGCGCCTGCCAGCTGTCGGTGTTGGGGCGGTTCAGGACCCCGGGAGCTTAGGAGAGTTGAGTTCAGGGTACTTATGAGTGGTGTTGGGGCCGTTGGGGCTTGTCTTAAAAGGGCGCAAGCCCTTTCGGCGGCTCAGGACTTTGGGGGCTTAGGAGTGTTGAGTTCAGGGTATGAGTTGTGGAGTTCGGGGGCAAAAAAGCCAGCAGGCAAGACAACGCTGCAGTCACGCTTGCGCCGCAACATCTCATACTCTCTCTCTCTCTCTCTCTCTCTCGCTCTCTCTCTCGCTCTCTCTCTCGCTCTCTCGCTCGTGCGTGCCTGATTTCTGAAATACATGGCGGCTGCTGAAGCTTTGGCCGCCTAGCAGGCACAAAGCTTTCTGCAGAACGTGCCTGGGTTCGGATTCAGAACTTACATGGCAGTCTTCACAGCGGCATTTCCCAAGTGGATTGCAGCAGCATGAACACCACAAGTGAACTCTTGTCTGCGTGGGCACCTTCAATTGTTTCGCCTTTCGTCCCATTGCGAAGGTCAAGGATGCACACTGCTGAAATGCAGATACGATGGCAGTCTTGAGCAGGCGCACACCCAGAACGCGGAAATCTCTCCTCCAACATGAATCCGCTCACACAGTGATGCACACTCATGTTCACATCCCATGAATAACCTCGCTTCATTGATTCAATCTCTCTGTCAGGGGGCCGAGAAGATGTTTGTAGAAGCTTTGGGCTTTGAAGGGGCTGCGTGTTGCTTGCGGGGCCTGTTTCAAACCCTGATAATCAAACGCCGTCCCTCGGGATTCTTTCATTGGCGGTTGGTCAGTTCGTTCCGCGAGTTTTGATGTTAATCCCCGGCATATAAAGGCCAAGTTCAACTTCTTGGAGCTGTAAAGCTCAAAAATGTTGAGTTCGCTGCTTACTCCACGCTGCTACCGTACAGTGAAGGGTGAGATCTGCGGGAAATCTGCAATGTAGCAACATAAATTACATAAATAACTGACAAACCGCGAAGTGTGCTCAAATGCAAGTTAAGTGCCACCTCCAGGAGTTCGAGCACATGCTAACGGACTGTAGGTGTGCAAGGGGGAGGCGAGGGATTTTCCAAGTTCAGACCTGACGGCCAAACCCTCAACCCAAAACCCGAAGCCCTGAACCCCCAAAACCCTAAACTTAACCTTCTTTGATGGGGCCAAGGATTCAAGAGCTGCCAATGTCGGCCTAGAAAGAAGCGATTTTGTCCTCTGACTATGGCCGCTGCAACCGAAAATCGATCATCGCCGTGCTAGGGCATTGAAAGTCGGCGAGCCTCCTGTGTGATCTTCGATCTACTTGGCATCATCGCGTGATCCTAACCAGTGATAGTTATATAAATTATATAAAGATAATGAAATTATGAAATGGGAGAAAAGTTTGGGGGACTCAGGCTGAAAGCTTATGGGTTGAGTTGGCCTCTACATCTTGCTCAAGCGTTTTCATCTTGCCCCGTCTGTGTTGAATTGAAACCGAGTCAAGTAGCCGCGCACCCCGCTTCAACGCATTTCCAAGCGTTGACTTGCAACTTTGCCCCCCTGCTGCGGCCTGGTTGAAAAAGAATGCCATCCGCCCGATAGCCCGCGCATCTGAAGCCGGCGTGGAGAGCTTGGGCATGCGAGGATCAGACCTAATGGTTTCCGAATGGCTGATGGCATTCCCTGCCATCCGACAAGCACATCGCGATACGCGCAAACAAACAAACAAGAGGCAGGGCGGTGCGAGGTCAAACGAGCAGAACCAAGCCACCAAGAACACAGCCCCATGAAATTTCGACTAGTCCCTAAACCACAAACCCTGACCCTAAACCCTACACCCTCCTTGTCGTTTCAGCCAGCTACCCCCGGCTACCGCCCTGCTACTCCACAGCAGCCGCACCGCGCTGAAGCAGCTGGTCCAAGGCCCAGGACCCCTGCAGCGTTGCCTGTCTGATGTGGATTTAGGGCTACATAGGGCATCGAAGTTTAGGCACTTAGGCTCTTGGTCTTCACACTGTTTGAGGGTTGAGGCACGAATGGCGCAGAGATCTGATCTGCGGCTCCTAAAGATGCTGTTGTGTGGGCTGATGGGTCTGTTTGCGTTTGGGCCGCCGGGCTAGCAGGCTGGGTGATTTGGGGGTGATCTTAGCTACAAGCCCTAACAAACAAGGGTCTTCAAAAGCCCTCAGCGGTAGGTCGGCCGGCCATGAGCAACCACGCGCAAGCCCCAAACTGTTAAGATGTGTGGCCTCGGCCGACAATGTCGGATCTGATTCGACACAGTCGCATCGTGGGCCCGCAAAAAAACGCAGCTGCGCACGACCCTGGACGCACACCCCTAGATGTTCTTTCTGAATACTTCTACACACCCTTCGAACGACCACCCAGATTTCTGCCTTTCCTGGAGTGTTTCTGTGCACAACAACCTTAAACCCTAAACCCCCCAAACCCTAAAGCCCTAAACTCTACCAAGGACACGGGAGCTCTAAGGTCCAGGCTGCAACTGCCGCGCATGCTGAGTTTCGTCCGCTCTGCGCCTGAGAGGTGGGTCGACTTGGGAGGTTCACAGATCCACGTAGGGTGCATTTCTAGGGTGTCTTGGGTTTAGGGTTTCCTCCCCACCAGTCGCTTTCACCATTTTCAACGGTGATCATGGCCTTTCGAAGCCATGTTCGTGCATTTTGAGGGCATGAGTGACTGTCATTCCTAGACTTCCCATGACTTGGCCAGCTTAACCTGCACTTTCGCCACTGCTGCTATTGGGCTACCTGATCTGCTTCTCCGACGCATTTCAGTAAATTTGTTGCGTCACTCTCTATGGTACACAGTTGTTTCCGGATGATTGTCCTTTTTAAGGGTTTGTGTTTAGGGTTAAGGCCTTACGCGGTAAGGCTTGAGGCTGAGGGCCTTGGGCTCCAGGAATCTTACAGGCTGGAAAGCTTAAAGGCTTGAGGCCCCGAGGCGGTTCCCTTTCCCCCACCCCCGACCAGTTGGCGGACTGAGCCACCGACCGAGCCAAAGCCACCGAACTTGGCCACCACCTTTATCCCCCGCTAGGGACCCCTGTAGACCCTCTTAGGGACCCACTGTGAAATTTCTTGGGGCCCGCTATAGACCTCTTCGACCCCTCCTTGCGAGACCCTCTGCGGTCCAGCCGGGCCGCAGTGGTCCATTCAAGGGTTTAGGGTTTAGGGTTTAGGGTTTAGGGTTTAGGGTTTAGGGTTTAGGGTTTAGGGTTTAGGGTTTAGGGCTTAGGGTTTAGGGTTATACATTGTTCGAAAAGCGCTACAAGTCGGGCTTGCCAAACCCCACACTGAGCGCCAGGCTAGGTGCCTGCAGTCGTCTTCGTGGCAGGATAATCGAATTCGTGAGCGGCATGGGGCCCGAGGAATTCGTGATCCGATGACTGTGACATGTGTGTCGGCTGCAAGGGTTGTACACTTGCACGAATTGAAAGATCCATGGGGGACTTACGGCTGACACGGGAGACTCGCACGAGGCCAGGTTTCTGAAACAGACGAGAGCTTGTCTTCCGCTTGCATTGAGGCGCGTAAGAGCCTTGAACATAGATCGACTTCGTACCTCTCATACCTGACGCGGCTACTGCATGGTGGAATGAAGTCACAGGCATGTCCCTGTTCTTAGTCTCATCAAAGTGGGATCTGGTTTACACGCATTGAGCTTGGGCCCCTTGAGAGACCGGAGATGCTTCGGCATGCTTCTTAACCCAGGGTAGTATACTACAATATTCCCATGACTAACCCAAGAAAGGAACTACATTAGGAGCCTTCAGGTAAGCTGCAAATAGCTCGAAAAAAAAACATGGCGTTCCTTTGCCGCATGGACCCCTCAATCGCAAAGCACGCCTGAGGAACCCTGAAGGGTACGCCTCCTTGGTAACCGTTCTGACTGTCAAGTTACAATCGGGAACAAGGACAGCGACTTCCTGTCGGGAACAAGGACAGCGACCCCACACATCTGCTACTTTACCAAAACACTTGCCCCTCCTAAAAACCCTGATCGAAGTCCTGTATCATCACCAAGTCGAGAAGGCTCCACACACTTTTCTTGCTTGGTGCCATCTGTGGGATCCAAGTTCGGTCCGGTGCCGGAAAATACCGGGGCGCTAGGCAATCAAGATTCCTTGGCCCCACACACCGTCTGTGTGCCCCTAACACTTTTGTCAGGTACACTTGTGGCTGCATCACCAAGACTTCTCCCACACCCAGGATCCGCAAACCATCCGTGCAGGAACAGATCTTGCTTGGCATGGCCAGTTGAGAGCTTGTAGCAGGAGGATCACAACGGATCAGGTTACGGCTGTAGGCAGAAAACAAGGAAGCCACCGGCAGCTGCAACTTGTGTGCAGCACGACAAAAAGTTAAAAGCGGCTTGTAACCAGGATTGTGGGTAACTGTCGACCCTTTCCAGAACGATTGCCCGGACTTTGCCTTATGCTCCCAACCCCTATGACCAGCATCTCTTTCAACATGTAATTTGGCCTGTCAGCAACTTGGCATTGAGAAACACGCGCGTGGTCAACAGTAGGTGCTTCAACTGTCAAACACCTCGGCACGCTGATGGAGTGTTCTGGGACTCTCCTACTACCACTCATCTACCATTCGCCGCTCGTGTCCCAATGCGACTGACTAGCCCCCCCGTTTTCGCCCAAACAGCTAAGAGGAGCTTTTTCAAATGATTGAGAGTCATTGGGGCAAATAAGAAGGGGGGTTTCTGGGCCGGGTGGCGTTTGGAGGTCAGAAAAGTTAGACTCGTCTCAGTGGCTGCGAAGATGCAACTCCCGACACAAGGTTGCCAGATTGTATGGCACGCAAATGAAGGCGACTAGAATCTGATTACCTGGTCCGGGTTGGAACAGAGTCCGGCGCCTGCGTATTGCTCGTCATGGCACGGAATCGGTGCACCTGCAGAGCAAGATTAAACGAACCAAGGGATCCTGGAGTAAGCGTATCAAACTTGCAGCGTTATTGGGTAAGCTTCATCCGAAGCAGTGCTTTTCGAGTACATACCATGGCCGCCCCATCATCTCACCTCATTGGGCCTGTTTGAAGATGGTTCAGGCTGCCTTGTCCCCTGTTCAGGGTTCTTGTTCGCTTGTTTAGGGTTTAGTTTCCCTTGCTTAGAGGATCCCCCTAATTGTAGACTTCTTCTTAAGCAGATTCGAGGGCAGCCGTTTTGCTTCCCAGCCCCGGACACGCGACTACATATAGCCGGGGTCCGAGTTTGTGGCTGGCGTGACTAATAAGACAAAGTTGGGCCTTGTCAAGACTCGCGTCTGCCTCAGGCCATATCTTGGAGCTCTGCGGAAAAGAGAAGAAATAGAACTCTGCAGTTGAGGTACCCCTGCCGTATGTGGATGGTACTAGAAGAGCCCGTAGAAGAGGGCCTTGCAGATCTCATAATACCACTAAAGAGGTTTTCCTATGGGGTTTGCATGGTTAAGTACTTAGACCCGACATTACACTTTTCACAACAGGAAAATGAAAACCAGGAAGCCGGGCCAACCCTGCCTAGGGGCCCTCCACCCACGCCCCTTACGGGATTGTTCTTGGCTGGAAACCCAACGAAGCCGAGAAGGGCGTAGCCAGCTTTTGCCTGTATTCAGCTTGTACAGCCACGGTGCCTGCGGGTGATCACGACCTCCGCCGGTCCAGTTGCCGTAGCCTTTGAGGGGCTATGCAATTTCCACAAGATATTCTTGACAACGGAATGGCAACTCCCATGCAACAGATTCTTCCTCTGTGAGAATGAAAAAGCATCCTGACAAATCTTCTGCTCGATCCCTTATAATCCTCCGTTACATCAAAAACAAGTTGCTAAGCTCCCTGACAAGAACAAGGAAACAAGGAAACAAGGAAACAAGGAAACAAGGAAACAAGGAAACAAGGAAACAAGGAAACAAGGAAACAAGGAAACAAGGAAACAAGGAAACAAGGAAACAAGGAAACAAGGACACAAGGACCCAAGGACACAAGGAAACAAGGAAACAAGGAAACAAGGAAACAAGGAAACAAGGAAACAAGGAAACAAGGAAACAAGGAAACAAGGACACAAGGACACAAGGACACAAGGAAACAAGGAAACAAGGACACAAGGAAACAAGGACACAAGGACACAAGGAAACAAGGAAACAAGGAAGCAAGGCAACAAGGCAACAAGGCAAGATCTGAAGCTGCATACAGATGGCAGGCGGAGCAGAGGTCGAAGTCGCAGCAGTCGCGGCATTTGTAGCGGGTGCCAACAAGAGGAGCCTCAAGAAGCAACAGACAACGCCCTGGAGTTGTTTCATGGCTTCTCTCTCGACCTCCCTTGCAAAGCGAGGCAATACCGACTGTTTTGCCCGAAATTCTTACCGAAAGAATTCTCCTTGTTTCGCCACCCGCCAAGCTGAGAGTTGGGGTTCCAGGGTCCAGGAGGTTCCCTGACATCGTTGCATTGCAAGCATTGCGTGGAGGAGAGGCAATTTCACACAAGGCGAACGAGGACTCACGCACTTCGCGCGCTTAGAGAGCGGCGGAGGGGCCAACCAGGATCTGGCCGCAGAGTTTGCTGATTTCCTGATGTTCGCGCTGTGCTGTCCCGGCTAGGCTCAGGATGCTCGATGGCGAGCGCCTCTTGGTGCGACGGGCCCCCCCCCAGCTGATCCTCATGATGCTCGCATTTGAGCAGCTCAAACCTTGTTTGAGCAGGTCCGAACACAGAGCGTATGCATGTCTTGTTTTGAGCGCCGCTAGAGGCATCTAGGAGGCAGGGGCCCCGAGCACACATCCAGGGCACGTGACCCCAGGCTTCGATGGATCCAAAGGACTCGTGATAAAAAAAAAATCGTCACTGTCCGACAGTGAGGAGTTGGAGTGCGGGGCTGAGTCGCCGATGGAGCACACCTTGATCCCTATGAGCGCTGACGGAAGCACACCCGAATGGTCCGAAGCCGAAGCGTGCGTCTTCCCTGGACAGCCTTCTGAAGAAGTGAGCGTCGCATCTTCGGACGGGCTTCGCAAATTTCATGGGATCGATGCTTTGCTCACAGATGCAGGCGGTCCGCTTTTGGTGTTAGATCTTTCCTGCGAGATTGTGTGGAATGGACAAAGCCCAATCGTGCACAGAGCATACCAGACGGAGCGCGCGATAGTCCATGATATCTTCCATGGTCTTCTCGTAAGGCCATGGCTGAGAAGACCTCTACGGGACAACCAAGCCAGGCTGTGCCCAAGGCGCCCCTGGGCACCAACAGCTCAGGGATCCACCGTGCCATCGCACCCAGGACTTTCATCGCCCTAGTGGCGAAGGCGCCCTCGACCCGTCCAACAATGGACAACGCACGCGCATAGATGGTGGACCAACCTTTGCACCACCCATGAGGCCGGGACCCCGGGTGCACATTCAGGGCATCCGAATCCCACCCTTGGACAGTCTCACCCATGGGGGCTTTCACAACGTCAGGCCAAACAGCCGGTCCGGACATTCGCTCTTGCGTGCCACGCGGAAAAGAAACAGATGTCATTGGTACGACTGAAAACAGAAGTTTTGGGACGATGCGAGAGAGACGACAGCAACTTACAATTTTGCAATTTGCAAGCTCCATAAAGACAGAGAGAAGAGAAGGATAGAAACACAGAGAGATGGAGAATGATAGAGAGCTACATAGAAAGAGAGACAGAAAAAGAGAGAGAGAGAGAGAGCGAGAGAGCGAGAAAATAAAAGAGTGAGAAGGAGAGAGGGAGAGAGAGAGAGAAAGAGTGAGAGAAGGGGATGGAAAGTAATGAGTAAAACAGAGCGGAAGATAGAACATATCAGTTCGGATTTCGTGTCGCATATCGTGTTGGTTACATTCGCCGTGTGGTTATTCGCCGTGTAAGTGACGCATGTCTGCATTCGGGTTTGAGCCCCTGGGCAATGCACCGACTTCGCACTTTAACCTCCAAGGAGGACCCCTGCACAAAAACTCGCATAACTCGCTCAGCGTACGCAATAGAAACCAACTGCCCGACTCCATCCTTAGCACTGCGACTACCGACTTTCTCGTATGTATTATGCTGCCGAAAGCACTTCCAGAACAGCGATTTCAGGACTAAGCCCCAACTTCTGAAGAAAAGAACGTGTTGTCCTACAACAGCACCTCCTACCCGTACCAGTTCAAGCCCGATGAGTTTTGCGGACCTTTGCACATGTTGGCGCCGTTTTCACCGTGAAACTTCTAGCTCTGAAGGTGTCAGTCAATCTGCTCGGGGTCCCAAAGGTCGAGAGATCCAAAGGAGTGCCTCTAAGTGTACCCTTTAGGGCTTGGCAAAACAATCTGTGAGGATTGGTGAAAACCCGAGAAGGCCTGTGTGTTCGCAGATTCTTTTGGATATTGGGCTCAGTGGCAACCATGTAACAAAATGGCCAACAAACACATCCCAAAAACCCAGCTGAGAACCCAGAAGAGATTCTAGACAAAGAGGAAAAACCGTAGAACCCCCCCCCCCAGTGTCATTTCCGGAAAACCATGCTACAGATTTGTTGAAGATCTCCTTGTCTCCGAGCGATGGCTGGTCCCAACATGCCCCAGATCACCCCCCACTATCGAGGGAGTCGCAGGGCTCTTGGAAGCATCTAGAGGAACGCGTTTCCGGGCCTAAACCCTAAAGCCTAAACCCTAAACCCTAAACCCTACGAGAACCACGATAGGATCCGATTCCCATCCCGCTGAAGCTCTCCAGCCAGGGCTGCTGCTCTTTTTCCGCGTCAATCACCTACTGTAACATACGTACTCCAAAAGACCCCAATCTGGGAAATTACGATACTGGGGGTACCTTATTGAGGTCCATAAGGGGATGCTACAAATTCGTTCTATACTAAGGGCCGCTTATTATCGGAAACCCCCAATATACGTTCAGGTTCAAGGTTTTCAAGTTGGGGGATAGTCCCATGGCCCGCACTATGTGACATCCGTCACATGTGATGCCAGCGTTGATCGTCGAGCCACCTGCCTGGTTCAAGCTGGGCATCTTGACCCCCTGTCTACCCCATATCCATAGGGTTTCGGGTTTAGGGTTTGATTAGAAACAGGACCTTGGAATAGCATCCCCCCCCCCCCCCCCCCCCCCCACCAAAAAACCCCGAGCTCTGTCTGTCAAGGGCCACTTAGACGTCCCTTGGATCCATCCTAGAATCCCAAAACCTCATGATCAAGAAATCTCTCTGCCCCGTTTTCCCTGCTGCACCTCTGCATCGGTCGGCGGGAGGAAGCCTTGAAGGAGCTGTGCTGGCCACCACCAGGTGCTACCATCTGCCCTTGGACTGAAGGACTTCTTCTTACAAGCAAGCAACAACGTCGCTATTCTTCTGCTTTTCGCCAAGTAGGTGAACCAACGGTCAACTTGACCCACTGAGGGAGACCTGCCTTTCTTAAGACCTTTGCGGAAGGAATAATCCTTCAGACTAACTATGCTGATCAACATAAAGAGTTAGGGATAGACAGCAAACCACCGGCCCATCCAAGTATGGAAGCACACCCACGGGACCGTGTTGGGAGCGTGTCGTTTGGTGTCTTGGGCAGAAAGGCCCTTCCTTCCAAGTGACACCCGTCCTTCGTAACTGCCACATGTGCGTACGACTGCACAGGTGCGCCTTCCAAACGTAGGGAGTGGGGGGGGGTATCCCCAATACCCTGAGAATATATCCCTAAATGCACCCAATGTACTCTTAGGGTCTCCCCAAACCCTTCTAAACCCTAAAACCCTAAAACCCTAAATCCTTAACCCTAAACCCTAAACCCTAAACCCTAAACTGTGTGTATGTTGGGGGTGTTCTGGGCAGGGGAGTCCTTGCAACTGCCGAGCCCGGCGCATTTTGACTTTCAATCTCGTGGTCTTGTCAACGATCACCACTCCTCCCACACAGGCGCCACAACCCTGCAAATGCCTCGCATCAGATCTCATGAGCGAATAGCTATTTTGCAGACAGGTCCTTCTTGGCCTAAGCATTTCTCCATGGCTGGGTTCCAACCAACGTTGGACTTGACGATGCTCATGGCTTCCGCGGGGTCCACCTGCTTGATCTGCACGTTGTCCTGCCGGGATATTGGCAAGATGCGACACCTACTGCCAGAGCACAAGCTCCAATGGCTGCTGGAAAAACAGGAAGGACACTCATAACTGTCTTTAATGAGGCCCCACAACACAACCATCGAGTTTCTACCGCGCAGCCCAGCCTATGTTGTGGACTTCACTTGGAGTGAGTAGAGGGGCCCACCAAAACACAGTTCTTTTCACGACACTTCAGCGTGCACTAGGCCGAGGAGGTCACACACACAAGTTGGCTCCCTACCTGTCAAATGCATAACACCAGCTGCCTGCTCAAACACGTAAGAGTCAGACATACATAGCATTTCCAGAAAATTCCCTCACGCTCATTCTGTCGGGGATATGGTAGAGCTCCTTTTAACACCTAAGCCCAACTATCATCGTCTGTAAGGCCTAAAGCTGGATTTAATCCAATCTTCAGATTCATGATTTAATATGAGGACCTATGAAAATGGTGTTGTTTCGCTCGATGCGTAGTTCTCTCGTTGTGGGCCTTGGGTTTTGGAAGCTCCCATAGTCCAAATGCCTGAAATTTAAGGCCCACATTGAGACAACTTCAAGTCGAGACCACACATGTGTTTAGGGCTTAGAGTTTAGGGCCGGTTTGTTTTTACCCTGGAACAACTCCTGCGTAGTAGCTTGGCTCGCGGCTTCCATTCGGTCATGTTGCATCTGGGCTTCAAAATTGCCTGGGATGCTGTTGAAAAAACCACAATAAGGGCTTCCATTGCAAATCTGGGTAGCATACTTGACCCTAAGCCCTAAACCCCAAACGCTAAACCCCAACGCAACTGGCAGGCAGGCTGCTGCACTCCAGAGCTTCGCACGCATTGTGGAAGTGGACCTTTGCCTCCGCCAGAAGATGCGGGAAGGGCTGCTGCTCCAAGATTTCCAAGGCTCGTGCGGCCAGCCCCCTGTACTGATGAGGGTCGCCTAGCTGCGACCAGGTAGATCCCAAATTGAGAAGGGCTATTGCAACATTGACGTGATCGGAGTGCTCTTCAAAGATCTTGTGCGCCTTCAAAAGCATCTCCTTCTTTTTCTCAAGCTCGCCAAGCGCGCCCCAAGTGATGGATACATCAATCAGGACGCTGGCGAGCTCGCGGTGCCCTGTGCCGTAGTGCAGCTCCGTGGCCCTCAGTCGCTGCTCGAGCAAGGCCTTGCATCGGTCATGGTCGCCGGTCACTTGACACACCTGGGCAAGGTTCCGCAAGAGTGGAAGCACATCGGGGTGCTCCTTGCCGATCACCTGCTCCTGGTGGCGTAACCCCTGCTCGAGCAGGTCTTTCTTCCGCTGTAGATCTCCCAATTTCCCGCAAACCAGGGCCAATCCATTCAGCAAGCAACCCAAACCGGTGCGGCTCGCGTCTGGGTCCAGCTCCACAATGCTGATGCAGCGTTCCCACAGCTCTTTTGCCAGTTGCAAATCCCCGCAGCGTCCAGAAATTTCAGCAAGATTGGCCAGACTTGCAACGGACTTGAGGTCATTCGGGCCGAAGTGGGTCTCGCAAAGCTCCACCGCCCGCTCTTGAAACTCCTTCTGCCTGGCAAGGTTGCCCAAACTTCCGTGAACGTTGCCGAGCCGATTCAGGGTCTGGACGATCTCCGGATGATCAGCACCGAATCTCTTCTCCTGGACCTGCAAGCACCTCTCCAAGACTTCCTTGCTCTGGCAGTAGTCGCCAAGGGCTCCACAAGCCTGGCTAAGCAAATGCAGCGTCTGGACGTACTGCTCATGATCGGACTCAGACAGCTCCTTTGCTGATGCATCGGACTCACGCAGAAGGAGGGCGCCAAAACGCTGGGCTCTTTGGGTCTGTCCCGTCTCCAACAAAACGCCCATGAGAATACGACCCTGCTTCAAGGCAAACGGACCACCGTCACTTAGGGTATACGCAACTTCTCGGAGCGGCAGCTCGCACCAGGCCTGATTCTCTTGCTTGCGCACAAGGGACGCCAGCTTCGCGACTTTGTTGATGGCAAAAAGGTCTTCCAACTGCCGTCGGGTTGCATCTGTGCCTCTGCCTTCCAATACTTCCTCCACGTCCTTTTGAACATCCCTCTTCGGCATGCATGCTTGTTTGCACAAGTGCACATCGCACATGAGCTGTCGCCAGTGCACGATCACAAGCTTCTTCTCGTCCTTCACAACGACGTGCACCAGCTCTGGCTTGCGCAAGTAGCCAAACTCCCAGCGGCAAGCTTTCGACCTTGAGTTGCTTTCTTATACACTGTCAGCGCATGACAAGGTGCGCCTGCACAAGACCCCTTCTGCACAGATACTCAGGCCTAGCATGGCGTTGCCTAATGTTGCCTAAATGACGCAAAACTATGCAAAACAATGGGCCCTCAAACGCTTTGAAGCAAGCAGAAAGCGGCCGGGCTGAATTGTAAGTGTGATATCAAGGCGTGCGGCTTCAAGTAGTCCTCCGTAAGTTGCAGGATCAGGATGCCATGTCTGGTCTCCTCGGCAGCCTTGTAGTACTCCTAGGTTGTGGGTGTGACTTTGGGGAGTATCCACAAAAGATGACCTTTATGAGTACAGTATCGCAGTGACCTTTATGGAGAAAGTACAGTATCACAAAGACGGAAAAACCTCCTAAATATCAGGCCAACCGCTTCAAACCACTTGGGAAATTCGCCTGGCTTCCGCTCCTGGTCCAGGATGTCAAACCTGACCACGGCTGGGAGATGGATTTTCTGTTGGGTCCATCATACCAAGACATGTTCTTTAGAAGTCGCTTAGGAACTGGGGGTCCGTTCGACCTTGCTGCTCTCCACCATGGATGTGCACGCCCATCCCAAGGGAACGGTCATGGCAGAAAGACACGGAGCCTTAGCTGAATTTGATTTGCTGCCCTCGCTGCATCTCCGGAAAAAGAAAAACGGAAAACAGGAATGGATCTCTCATCTCTCAATCAATCTGCCTAGAGAACCGGATCCAACCGAAATTCAACTACCTCTGACGTAGAATAGACATGCCCGTCTTCCCTCAAAACATCCGAACACCTGCAGGCCCAATCACGGCGCAAACCCTACACGCAGAGTCGAGCGTCGCTTTCGGCCCTCGAACACAGCAACCCCCTTACCCAGCAGCTCTAGGATCTTGTTGTTGACGTCAGTGTCCGGGGTGGCAAAGGAAAGGAGGAAGTCTGCATCTGAGGCTCTTGTTTCTGCCCTAGTTTCTCCGCGGCCTTGCCATCCGACAGGTTTCCACTTGCGAGTAAGCTTCAACTTGTCCAGCATATCAGCATCCCCTCCTGCCAACTCCTCTGCCTTGTTGCAGTCTTCCTGGGCAGCCTCTGTCATGCCTTCGAGCTCATACGCAATCCCGCGATTGTTGTAGGCCGTCGCATCATTGACGTCCAACTCGATGGCCCGAGTGAAAGCTGCAATCGCTTCACGCCTCTTCCCCTCACGAAGGCGTTCCATGCCCAGTGCGTTGCAGGCATGGGCATCGTGCGAAGCACCATTTTCCCCATCATCACAAGCCTGCACAAGGTGGAACACTCACGTTGACGCATCCGATGGCGGCTTTCTCTCCACCAACTTCTTACGAATGGATCCGGTAATTCTCAAACTCTGGGTTCTCGATTCTCTCTCACATGAACTCTTTCCTGCTTATTTTACTTCAGCCGATCTGGGAATTCTCGGCACGCACACTCGCAAATTGGAATTCTAAGGAGGTCAAGATCTTAAGTTCAACCTCCCAATCGGAGAGTTGGTGCCCCATGTTCGTACTCAAAGTACGAGACATACACAACAAGTACGTTCCTGACGGGAAACATACGCAGCAGTCAACAGGTAATTCAAATCCTTGCAAACTTGTAAGCCAGAACTCAACATCATCGCTCAACAATGTTCGACCGTTGAATGCGCCCCACTTCTCTCCACCAAGGCCACCCCATATGGATCTGACTGCAAAATGTCGTTAGTGTTCCTCCACTTAGGACATCTGCGGGCACCATGAGCCAATCCCGAAGACCCTCCGACTCCACAGCAAAACTCAGCCAGGTACCTTCACCTCTTCCTTGTCGGCGACTTCGCTTTGCTGATCCATCTGGTGCTCATCTTGCTTCTCGCCCGACCACGCCAAATGGCCCAGCCCTTGTTGCAGGTCAGGATGAGTGGAGCTGTGCTCCCGAAGCAGCTGGAGTGCTTGGTTCGTCAGCTCCTTCTCTCGCTGGTGTTGGCCTAACTGGTGGCAAACACCTCCCAAGTTCACAAGCGTTCTTGCGACTTCAAGCGCATTGGAATGCTCCTCCTGAATCTTCAGGGCATGCTCCAGAAAGTGCTGGCTCTTCTGGTGCATTCCGAGCTTACAAAGCACCAACCCACCGCTGTAAAGTGCCTGGGCGACCTGCTGCTGGCTGGTGGCAAGTTGTTGCTGGATGCTTAAACACCGCCCTAGTAACGCCTCGCTTTGCAACTGTAGATCACAGAAGTCCAGGCCAAGATTGCACAAAGCAGGGACCGCTTCGGGCACCACTTCGATGTGTCTGCAGCGAATACGCTCTTCCTGGATCCTCAAGCACCGCTCGAGGACCTCCTTGCTTTCTTGATGTTCGCCAAGGTCCCTCAATGCCACGGCGAGGAGTTTTAAGTATTCAGGGAGGTTTTTCCGGTATTGCAAACCCATCTGCTCCAAAATCGTAACACAAAGTTCCAACAGCTCCTTCCTCTGCTGGAGGTCTCCGCAAACGCTGGCATAAAGTTTTAGGGTCATGAGGCTCCCTGGCTGCGGCTGGTTGAAGAACGAGTGGGCCTCACCAATCTCCACGGCACGTTTTAGCAGTTTCCTTGCCTTCTTGGCGTAGCCATGGTCGAGACTTTGCATGCTCTCAGACTCGGCCAAGTCGAGATAGCATTTGCCTAAACGACCTAGTGGTTCGACAAGTTCTGGATGATCAACGCCGAACCTGTGCTCCTGGGCCTGCAAACGCCTCTCCAGTAGTTCCCTGCACCGACCGTGGTCACCAACGTCTGCGCAAGCATCGGCGTATATACTCAGAATCTTGACCAGTTGCCCATACTCGGACTCATCTGGTTCAGTGCCAGAAGCATCAAACTCTTCCAGCAGCTTGGAACCCAGATCTCGTGTTTTCTCTGCCTCTCCGCGCTCCAGCAGGTGGAACATCGCCAAACGGGTCTTGCGCAGGATCGCAAAAGGTACCTTCGTCTGATCAGTTGATACACTTTAAAGCAACGTGACAGAAGGGAAAGACAGATTGAGTGTTCACTCAAGAAGAACGGCTCATCGGTCAAGCCCTTCCATCCCCTAAACGGGCTGGGACAAAGCTTGCCTTCTCAGCGTCTAGGTCTAAAACAAACTTCGGTGAGAAGCCCGTAGAACTTTGCAAGGGGCGGCTTCCTGGCTTCACGCTCAAAAGTTTCCGAACCTCCTAGCATCCCTGCGTATGCAGCCGACAATCCCCTTGTGCAGACTCCCCTTTTTGATCTCAGCCCCTGCCTTTGCAACCGGAACTTGAAGCGAGGGTGGCGCCATGCAGCCGCTCAGAGATACTTATGGTCTGGTTGTATGTCCGTTCGACTGGCAGGATGCAGTCGTTTTCAAAGGAGAGTGGGGGGGTGCAAGAATAGAAAGCTCATGAAAGGTGTCCTTGACAGGCACATATCTTGCTTTGGGCCTGCTCATATGACGCTATATGTGCACTAATCGTGAAGGCAATGCTGCAGATGATCGCACAAACTTTAAGTTCATTGAAACATGAAATGGGTGTTGATCAGGGTGAAAAGTGGAACTGCTACGTGGGATTCCAATCTGGTTCCCATGATGCTGGGTACCTCGAAACCACCAACATGTCAAGGCCTTCGAACAGGCCAGGTCTGCCTCCACGCCATCGCTGCGTAACGTACCTTTGCGGTCTCCTTGCTCGAGCTGCCTTTGGCTTTTGACCGACGCGTGCAATGAGCAGCTGATCTTTGGTAAGGGAGGCCGGCCGCACGGAAACACTCCCCACTCAGACCGTACATGGAGCACGGAAAAAGTGCGAGCCAGACGACAATCGCATCCGTCTCGTGCCGAACCCCGCTGCAAGACTACTTTCACAAGGGCAAGATTGTTTTTGCAAAGGTATTGCGGTCCTATTCTTTGCGAACATGTGGTTGTCCCCCTTTTGTGCTTGCAGAAGCAGGTCTTCGAATGCTGTAGAATGCTGTAGATTACAGCGGTCTCAAGTTTGGTTTTAGTACGTTTTAGTCTTGGAACGCCTCCAACGCTGCAGCGTTGGAGCATCGGCAGGTCTTCGAACATTTGTCTACAGATCAGAGAATTTGCATGTCTTGGAAAGTTTCACATGCTGTAAATCGCGGTATTTGCGAGTGATGCACGCGAGCTCTGGCAAATGAGCGCCGTGGTCCGCATCCCTGAATGGCGGCTCCGGGACCGGAGCACAGCCAAGGGAGCGGTTTGGGCGGCCTCCAACGCTGATGGCAGGGGCGAGGAACTGGCGAGGAGCCCGATTGAAAGGAGGACGACGAGTTCAATCGTGCGGAGTGAGTCTGCCCAAGACGCCCAATAATTGCAGCAGGAGCGTGTTAACACGTGTACACAACAGGCAAAACTAGTATGTAGAAGCCCGAACACCCCGCTTCCCCCATCTTGCTCAGCGAGGTCAACTCTAAACCCTAAGCCCATAAGCAACCCGAACCCTGCAAGCCCCAAACCGGCCTCCACCTGGAGCCATGCTTACAAGGCCCACGAAACTGGCTTCGGGTTCGGGACTTAAACCTCAGGGCTTCAAGGCGGGAGGAGACACTCTCTGAACGCAGAAGTGGAAGGAGGTTTTCTTTGGGGACCCCAACGCACACTGGACTCGATGGAGGTCGAGACCTACAGCAAGGCGAAGGGGGCCTCCCCAGCAGCAAGGGCATATTGTAAGGCAGGGGTACAGTGGCAACCTGAATGGCGCCTATATGAATAAGTACAGGCCCACCACCGACCGCTTGCCACGCAGCGGTGCATTTTTATTGTCTTATGTCGGGAGCGGTCCTCACGTCGGGCAAATTTTTGGCGAGCTTCAAAAGTGTGTCTTCTCATCAGAAATCGCACAGTTTTTGGCCCTCATTTTGAGGCCAGAAATTGGGTCCCAAAACTGGGTCTGCCTGATTCGAAACTCTTAGAAAAGATCCCATTTCGGGCTTCGCTTTGGGGCCCAAAAATGGGACCCTAGAATGGGCCGTAAAACATGGCAAGTGTGCTTTCAATTTTGCGGAGACACGCAAAGCATGCACCACATGTTTGGGTCGGGCGCAAAGATAGTCAGCGGTCGCTTAAGACTGTTGGCAATAGCGTTATAACGGAACAAGTATTGCACATGACAAGCTGAATTGCAACTGCGGGGGCACTCAAACGTGTCCTACGCTTCTTGTGTCTTTTTGGGGTCTGATTTGGCTTCACTCGAGGCACATTCTCCAAACCCCCAGGCAAAGGGCCTGTCCCAAATCAATAAAATGTTGTTGAAAATCCCCTTTCCCCCATGGCAATGTTGCAACACGTTGGTCATGTCAGACCGACCTTCAGCGTCCAACATTGCCATTGGGGGCTCGGGGGCACACGCAAGGGCTTATGACCGGAGACAAGCATCCTTTTCCAGGCTCTTCAGGCTCCAAGCCCTTGCAATTTCAAGGTAGCTCTCAAGCTCGGGCTGCGCTGCTTACTGCGTTCTGCAGACCCTGCATGTAACACTGCAGCAACCTGCAGACCCTGCAGACCTGCAGCAAGCATGCGGACTCTGCAGCAAGCCTGCAGGCCCTGCAGCAGCCTGCAGCAAGCCTGCAGACCCCTGCAGCAAGCCTACAGCTGCAGGGTTTGTAGGCCCCTCGGCAAGCCTGCAGACCCTGCAGCAGCCTGCAGGCCAGCAGGGCCTGCGGGCCCTGCAGCAAGCCTGCAGACCCCTGCAGCAAGCCTGCAGACCCTACAGACCCAGATCCTGCAGCAAACCTGCAGACCCTGCCGCACGCCGCCCCTACAGACCCTACAGCAAGCCTGCAAAACCTGCTGGCTGCCTCTCCCCCCAGCCTGGATGGCTTCCAGTCCTCAATTACTTGGACATTTTCCTGCTTTCACACGGAGTCCATTTCCCCTTTTAAACACAAAGGCTTGAAGGCCCCAGAGTCTGCAGGAAGCTTGAAAGCCCCTGACCTGTAGAACTGCAAATTAAAAACCAGGTGTCACACATGCTCCGCGCTGTAGGAAAAGCTCGATTTTTCGGCCAGTCTAATTTCATGAAAACTAGTACTACACGCTCCGCGCTGTGGGAAAAGCTGGATTTCGCCTCAGGTGTAATTTCATCAAAACTGGTACTACACGCTCCGCGCTGGGCAAAAACCACAGTGTACTACATGAATGCATAGTTTTTTCAAAACTTTAAGGTTCATGTAATGTTTCTACTTGGAATCAAGGTACTACACGCTGTTTTCCCACATTTTTTGAGTGTAGTACTCGTGCACAGGTCTGCTACACGCGCTTTCTCAAGGGTTATACGGTTTACCAGTCTTTCAAATACTCAAGTAAGGCCTCACAGTCCCCTTCAAGGGCTCCAAAACCTCATCAGGACCTCCCAGAGCCTTTTTTCCAACTTTTGCGGGCTGCCCGTTGGAAAAATCGCTGAAAAACGTGGCATCGCGCGGGTCCACATTCAGGACCGACAAACGACGAGAAACATAGGACGCATCAGAGTACCCCCCCAGTGGCAACCTGAATGGCGCCTATATGAATAAGTACAGGCCCACCACCGACCGCTTGCCACGCAGCGGTGCATTTTTATTGTCTTATGTCGGGAGCGGTCCTCACGTCGGGCAAATTTTTGGCGAGCTTCAAAAGTGTGTCTTCTCATCAGAAATCGCACAGTTTTTGGCCCTCATTTTGAGGCCAGAAATTGGGTCCCAAAACTGGGTCTGCCTGATTCGAAACTCTTAGAAAAGATCCCATTTCGGGCTTCGCTTTGGGGCCCAAAAATGGGACCCTAGAATGGGCCGTAAAACATGGCAAGTGTGCTTTCAATTTTGCGGAGACACGCAAAGCATGCACCACATGTTTGGGTCGGGCGCAAAGATAGTCAGCGGTCGCTTAAGACTGTTGGCAATAGCGTTATAACGGAACAAGTATTGCACATGACAAGCTGAATTGCAACTGCGGGGGCACTCAAACGTGTCCTACGCTTCTTGTGTCTTTTTGGGGTCTGATTTGGCTTCACTCGAGGCACATTCTCCAAACCCCCAGGCAAAGGGCCTACCTTGTCCCAAATCAATAAAATGTTGTTGAAAATCCCCTTTCCCCCATGGCAATGTTGCAACACGTTGGTCATGTCAGACCGACCTTCAGCGTCCAACATTGCCATTGGGGGGCACACGCAAGGGCTTATGACCGGAGACAAGCATCCTTTTCCAGGCTCTTCAGGCTCCAAGCCCTTGCAATTTCAAGGTAGCTCTCAAGCTCGGGCTGCGCTGCTTACTGCGTTCTGCAGACCCTGCATGCAACACTGCAGCAACCTGCAGACCCTGCAGACCTGCAGCAAGCATGCGGACTCTGCAGCAAGCCTGCAGGCCCTGCAGCAGCCTGCAGCAAGCCTGCAGACCCCTGCAGCAAGCCTACAGCTGCAGGGTTTGTAGGCCCCTCGGCAAGCCTGCAGACCCTGCAGCAGCCTGCAGGCCAGCAGGGCCTGCGGGCCCTGCAGCAAGCCTGCAGACCCCTGCAGCAAGCCTGCAGACCCTACAGACCCAGATCCTGCAGCAAACCTGCAGACCCTGCCGCACGCCGCCCCTACAGACCCTACAGCAAGCCTGCAAAACCTGCTGGCTGCCTCTCCCCCCAGCCTGGATGGCTTCCAGTCCTCAATTACTTGGACATTTTCCTGCTTTCACACGGAGTCCATTTCCCCTTTTAAACACAAAGGCTTGAAGGCCCCAGAGTCTGCAGGAAGCTTGAAAGCCCCTGACCTGTAGAACTGCAAATTAAAAACCAGGTGTCACACATGCTCCGCGCTGTAGGAAAAGCTCGATTTTTCGGCCAGTCTAATTTCATGAAAACTAGTACTACACGCTCCGCGCTGTGGGAAAAGCTGGATTTCGCCTCAGGTGTAATTTCATCAAAACTGGTACTACACGCTCCGCGCTGGGCAAAAACCACAGTGTACTACATGAATGCATAGTTTTTTCAAAACTTTAAGGTTCATGTAATGTTTCTACTTGGAATCAAGGTACTACACGCTGTTTTCCCACATTTTTTGAGTGTAGTACTCGTGCACAGGTCTGCTACACGCGCTTTCTCAAGGGTTATACGGTTTACCAGTCTTTCAAATACTCAAGTAAGGCCTCACAGTCCCCTTCAAGGGCTCCAAAACCTCATCAGGACCTCCCAGAGCCTTTTTTCCAACTTTTGCGGGCTGCCCGTTGGAAAAATCGCTGAAAAACGTGGCATCGCGCGGGTCCACATTCAGGACCGACAAACGACGAGAAACATAGGACGCATCAGAGTACCCCCCCAGTGGCAACCTGAATGGCGCCTATATGAATAAGTACAGGCCCACCACCGACCGCTTGCCACGCAGCGGTGCATTTTTATTGTCTTATGTCGGGAGCGGTCCTCACGTCGGGCAAAATTTTTGGCGAGCTTCAAAAGTGTGTCTTCTCATCAGAAATCGCACAGTTTTTGGCCCTCATTTTGAGGCCAGAAATTGGGTCCCAAAACTGGGTCTGCCTGATTCGAAACTCTTAGAAAAGATCCCATTTCGGGCTTCGCTTTGGGGCCCAAAAATGGGACCCTAGAATGGGCCGTAAAACATGGCAAGTGTGCTTTCAATTTTGCGGAGACACGCAAAGCATGCACCACATGTTTGGGTCGGGCGCAAAGATAGTCAGCGGTCGCTTAAGACTGTTGGCAATAGCGTTATAACGGAACAAGTATTGCACATGACAAGCTGAATTGCAACTGCGGGGGCACTCAAACGTGTCCTACGCTTCTTGTGTCTTTTTGGGGTCTGATTTGGCTTCACTCGAGGCACATTCTCCAAACCCCCAAGCAAAGGGCCTACCTTGTCCCAAATCAATAAAATGTTGTTGAAAATCCCCTTTCCCCCATGGCAATGTTGCAACACGTTGGTTATGTCAGACCGACCTTCAGCGTCCAACATTGCCATTGGGGGCTCGGGGGCACACGCAAGGGCTTATGACCGGAGACAAGCATCCTTTTCCAGGCTCTTCAGGCTCCAAGCCCTTGCAATTTCAAGGTAGCTCTCAAGCTCGGGCTGCGCTGCTTACTGCGTTCTGCAGACCCTGCATGTAACACTGCAGCAACCTGCAGACCCTGCAGACCTGCAGCAAGCATGCGGACTCTGCAGCAAGCCTGCAGGCCCTGCAGCAGCCTGCAGCAAGCCTGCAGACCCCTGCAGCAAGCCTACAGCTGCAGGGTTTGTAGGCCCCTCGGCAAGCCTGCAGACCCTGCAGCAGCCTGCAGGCCAGCAGGGCCTGCGGGCCCTGCAGCAAGCCTGCAGACCCCTGCAGCAAGCCTGCAGACCCTACAGACCCAGATCCTGCAGCAAACCTGCAGACCCTGCCGCACGCCGCCCCTACAGACCCTACAGCAAGCCTGCAAAACCTGCTGGCTGCCTCTCCCCCCAGCCTGGATGGCTTCCAGTCCTCAATTACTTGGACATTTTCCTGCTTTCACACGGAGTCCATTTCCCCTTTTCAACACAAAGGCTTGAAGGCCCCAGAGTCTGCAGGAAGCTTGAAAGCCCCTGACCTGTAGAACTGCAAATTAAAAACCAGGTGTCACACATGCTCCGCGCTGTAGGAAAAGCTCGATTTTTCGGCCAGTCTAATTTCATGAAAACTAGTACTACACGCTCCGCGCTGTGGGAAAAGCTGGATTTCGCCTCAGGTGTAATTTCATCAAAACTGGTACTACACGCTCCGCGCTGGGCAAAAACCACAGTGTACTACATGAATGCATAGTTTTTTCAAAACTTTAAGGTTCATGTAATGTTTCTACTTGGAATCAAGGTACTACACGCTGTTTTCCCACATTTTTTGAGTGTAGTACTCGTGCACAGGTCTGCTACACGCGCTTTCTCAAGGGTTATACGGTTTACCAGTCTTTCAAATACTCAAGTAAGGCCTCACAGTCCCCTTCAAGGGCTCCAAAACCTCATCAGGACCTCCCAGAGCCTTTTTTCCAACTTTTGCGGGCTGCCCGTTGGAAAAATCGCTGAAAAACGTGGCATCGCGCGGGTCCACATTCAGGACCGACAAACGACGAGAAACATAGGACGCATCAGAGTACCCCCCCAGTGGCAACCTGAATGGCGCCTATATGAATAAGTACAGGCCCACCACCGACCGCTTGCCACGCAGCGGTGCATTTTTATTGTCTTATGTCGGGAGCGGTCCTCACGTCGGGCAAAATTTTGGCGAGCTTCAAAAGTGTGTCTTCTCATCAGAAATCGCACAGTTTTTGGCCCTCATTTTGAGGCCAGAAATTGGGTCCCAAAACTGGGTCTGCCTGATTCGAAACTCTTAGAAAAGATCCCATTTCGGGCTTCGCTTTGGGGCCCAAAAATGGGACCCTAGAATGGGCCGTAAAACATGGCAAGTGTGCTTTCAATTTTGCGGAGACACGCAAAGCATGCACCACATGTTTGGGTCGGGCGCAAAGATAGTCAGCGGTCGCTTAAGACTGTTGGCAATAGCGTTATAACGGAACAAGTATTGCACATAACAAGCTGAATTGCAACTGCGGGGGCACTTAAACGTGTCCTACGCTTCTTGTGTCTTTTTGGGGTCTGATTTGGCTTCACTCAAGGCACATTCTCCAAACCCCAGGCAAAGGGCCTACCTTGTCCCAAATCAATAAAATGTTGTTGAAAATCCCCTTTCCCCCATGGCAATGTTGCAACACGTTGGTTGTGTCAGACCGACCTTCAAGTCCGACCTTCAGCGTCCAACATTGCCATTGGGGGCTCGGGGGCACACGCAAGGGCTTATGACCGGAGACAAGCATCCTTTTCCAGGCTCTTCAGGCTCCAAGCCCTTGCAATTTCAAGGTAGCTCTCAAGCTCGGGCTGCGCTGCTTACTGCGTTCTGCAGACCCTGCATGTAACACTGCAGCAACCTGCAGACCCTGCAGACCTGCAGCAAGCACGCGGACTCTGCAGCAAGCCTGCAGGCCCTGCAGCAGCCTGCAGCAAGCCTGCAGACCCCTGCAGCAAGCCTACAGCTGCAGGGTTTGTAGGCCCCCTCGGCAAGCCTGCAGACCCTGCAGCAGCCTGCAGGCCAGCAGGGCCTGCGGGCCCTGCAGCAAGCCTGCAGACCCCTGCAGCAAGCCTGCAGACCCTACAGACCCAGATCCTGCAGCAAACCTGCAGACCCTGCCGCACGCCGCCCCTACAGACCCTACAGCAAGCCTGCAAAACCTGCTGGCTGCCTCTCCCCCCAGCCTGGATGGCTTCCAGTCCTCAATTACTTGGACATTTTCCTGCTTTCACACGGAGTCCATTTCCCCTTTTAAACACAAAGGCTTGAAGGCCCCAGAGTCTGCAGGAAGCTTGAAAGCCCCTGACCTGTAGAACTGCAAATTAAAAGCCAGGTGTCACACATGCTCCGCGCTGTAGGAAAAGCTCGATTTTTCGGCCAGTCTAATTTCATGAAAACTAGTACTACACGCTCCGCGCTGTGGGAAAAGCTGGATTTCGCCTCAGGTGTAATTTCATCAAAACTGGTACTACACGCTCCGCGCTGGGCAAAAACCACAGTGTACTACATGAATGCATAGTTTTTTCAAAACTTTAAGGTTCATGTAATGTTTCTACTTGGAATCAAGGTACTACACGCTGTTTTCCCGCATTTTTTGAGTGTAGTACTCGTGTACAGGTCTGCTACACGCGCTTTCTCAAGGGTTATACGGTTTACCAGTCTTTCAAATACTCAAGTAAGGCCTCACAATCCCCTTCAAGGGCTCCAAAACCTCATCAGGACCTCCCAGAGCCTTTTTTCCACTTCTGCGGGCTGCCCGTTGGAAAAATCGCTGAAAAACGTGGTCTCGCGCGGGTCCACATTCAGGACCGTCAAACGACGAGAAACATAGGACGCATCAGAGTACCCCCCCAGTGGCAACCTGAATGGCGCCTATATGAATAAGTACAGGCCCACCACCGACCGCTTGCCACGCAGCGGTGCATTTTTATTGTCTTATGTCGGGAGCGGTCCTCACGTCGGGCAAATTTTTGGCGAGCTTCAAAAGTGTGTCTTCTCATCAGAAATCGCACAGTTTTTGGCCCTCATTTTGAGGCCAGAAATTGGGTCCCAAAACTGGGTCTGCCTGATTCGAAACTCTTAGAAAAGATCCCATTTCGGGCTTCGCTTTGGGGCCCAAAAATGGGACCCTAGAATGGGCCGTAAAACATGGCAAGTGTGCTTTCAATTTTGCGGAGACACGCAAAGCATGCACGTTTGGGTCGGGCGCAAAGATAGTCAGCGGTCGCTTAAAACTGTTGGCAATAGCATTATAACGGAACAAGTATTGCACATGACAAGCTGAATTGCAACTGCGGGGGCACTCAAACGTGTCCTACGCTTCTTGTGTCTTTTTGGGGTCTGATTTGGCTTCACTCGAGGCACATTCTCCAAACCCCCAAGCAAAGGGCCTACCTTGTCCCAAAGCAATAAAATGTTGTTGAAAATCCCCTTTCCCCCATGGCAATGTTGCAACACGTTGGTTATGTCAGACCGACCTTCAGCGTCCAACATTGCCATTGGGGGCTCGGGGGCACACGCAAGGGCTTATGACCGGAGACAAGCATCCTTTTCCAGGCTCTTCAGGCTCCAAGCCCTTGCAATTTCAAGGTAGGTCTTTAAGTTTTCACAATGATTCCCAATCTATTCCAAAATATGTTCATGAAGAATCTAGATCACATAAACTCTGTACGAGGACGCTCCCCTCTTTTTTCCACGGTCAGGGGTCAATCAAAAGCGAGGCGTTCGAAGAGTGAAGAGTTCTTTCGAAGGTTTTCGGTTGGAGCACCCAGCATGTATGCGTTGAGATGCGCACTGGCTGTTTAGGTGCATATTACCGATTTGCCCCAACACGCATAACCCCCCCTCTCCAAATCGGTAAGGAAAAACTCCGAGGGTGGGAGGGCGGGTGAAAAACTTTAGCATAGCTCAGCACTAGCATTGTCCATATCTGCGTACATCATGGACTGCCATGCAATGTGTGCCAGTGCGAAACGAGCCATGCTGAAAGAACGGCGCGGCAGATTAATGTCAGTCCCTCGGCGGGGCATGCCAGGGGTTTCCGGGGATTTACAAAAATTCCGGGAATTTTCAGGATTCCCCGGGTTCCCACATCAGTCTACAAATCACCGGTAAACACACTCTTGTGCTTGTGTCTTCAAACACATACAAGAGAAACGGAAGTCGAAGTTCAAAATACAGTTTGTAAAGATTTTGGAAATCATTGCTCAGCTCAACCGGCTGCTATGAAAACAAAAAGACAACTTCGTCGCTTCGCGAAAACGCCGTCTTTAAGTTTTCACAATGATTCCCAATCTATTCCAAAATATGTTCATGAAGAATCTAGATCACATAAACTCTGTACGAGGACGCTCCCCTCTTTTTTCCACGGTCAGGGGTCAATCAAAAGCGAGGCGTTCGAAGAGTGAAGAGTTCTTTCGAAGGTTTTCGGTTGGAGCACCCAGCATGTATGCGTTGAGATGCGCACTGGCTGTTTAGGTGCATATTACCGATTTGCCCCAACACGCATAACCCCCTTTAAAAGTGACCGTAACTATTTGAGGAGTTCCCAGGGTATCTGTACAGTAGCCATGCACTTCGCGCACAGACTCTCGATACTAAGCGCAGTCTCACGACCTTTGATCAGGGCTGCTGTCTCCGTAACCAAACCACGACTCGGAGGATCTGCAATGTTACTCTGAGAAGGCACACGCTCCAGCCAAGTGACTCCCTGATCTTCATTCTCGAGCTCGAAGAAGATCGAAGCCAGTAGCAGCATCGTTCGGGATCTGCTTCCCCCTTTAATCAGAACTTCTCTCGCTCCTTCGTTGTCCACGAAATAGATGGCCCTCCTTCCCGTGAGCAGGCGAGAGAAGGATTGTCGGGCTGCAACCACAGCGAACGCCTCGGCCTGCCCGATCACCTGTTCAGGGCTATCCAGCCGCCAGAACCTAACCAGCGAATCCGGAATCCTCCCTCCAGCGACCAACCTTGTGTCGGTGAAGCGATCAATTACCACCACGCCATAAGATGCGATCCCATGTTCATAGGCAGCGTCAGTAAAGATCACCACGGGACTCACGGGTCCCCTGCAGGCAAAGATTCTAGGCGTACAGGCGTCTATGAGATCCACCCCAAAACTGCAGAGCGAGCGCAAGTCAGAAACGGTCCGCATCCCAGGATCGCGAAGAAAACTTCCCAAAGCCCTTTGTAGCAACTTCAGACCTCTTCCCGAAGCGAATCCGACAGCGAAGTTGACTTGCCCTTGCAGCGATTGGATGGAGTGAATGTCCCATTTGCCACTCAAGCTCATCCTGAGAAGTGCGTCTTTCATCCTGTCCAACCTGCTAGGCTTGTTGTGCAAGGAGACCACGCCATCAGCGATGCCGCCAGCATTCAGCCTAATCCCCAGAAGGTCGAAGGTCTCTTCGAAGGGCAGCGACTTCTCAGGCTCAGTTGAGTACTTCCACCCAAGCTTCCGAAGCATATGCTCAAATGACTCTGAAGAAAGTTTTGCCGAAGTGTCTACCTCCAGAAGAGGAAAGTCGTCGTAGAAGCATCCAGAAACCAGACCGAGAAGATGCCAGCTCAGGTGCAAAATCGATCTCGACAGCCTGTTAAAAGCGAATACCGACGAAGTAGCCCCGAAGGGGAGGCTCTGCGCCACGAAGTAGCGGTGTTGTCCTGTCGAAGGTTCCGTGACCATGACAACGCCAAACTTCAGTGAATCACACGACAGTGGAACTTGTCGGTAAGCTTTTTCAAGGTCCAGCGTGCGTCCCAGCCATCTAGGTGGCCGAGACTTCCATTGTGGATGAATTTCGCCCCTGAGCACCTCACCACAGCTGAGCTCCACTTCCAAAGGCGATGAAGGATCAGAAACTCTAGCTATGTACGTGCTGATGGCTGTCATCCAGTTGACATCAAAGAGGGCAAGCTTCTCCAAGCAGTGGTAGGCCTCGTTGACGCCCCCCTCCTTGTAGTTGTCGATGGGTCTGGCCTTCGGCCTTTCCGGGGTCCCTTGCTCTATGAGGAAACGCCGCGAGCACACGAACTCGTCGACTCCCAGGTGCTCCCTGACCTCGTTCTCAGAGGCAAAGGGGCCTTTCAAGAAACCGTTGTCTCTGTCTTTGATCGTACAGTCCCACAGCTTCTGCCTAGCTGCGGCATCGTCCTTGTGCGGGTCACGCCCTTTGAGTCGCTCCCTTCTCCAGCTGGCAGATTCCAAAAGAAGGTTTCCGTCAGAAGTTGCCGGGACCTCTTTGACGTCGAACAGCGGCGACTTGTCGGGTTTGCCCACAAGATCCACCCCCTTCATCAGCTCGAAAACGCCCTTGTCGGCAAACAACGTTTCCTCCAAAAGATGCGCCCAAAGCAACAAATTCTTGTCCTTGACCACCTCGCGAACATGCTCGGGCAGCACGGAATGCAACCGCGCCTCTTCATAACGAAGTTCTTTTTCCAGCTGGTTCAGTTTCTGAAACATCTGAACCCTTTCCGAAGCGAAAGCCGTAGGTCCCTCCGTCAGTCTCCGAAAGATGTTCCTCTTCACTGCATCAGGAACACAGTGCTGGACGTCGAAGGGGTGGTCAAGCTCCAGTGCACATTGAACGAATTCCTGAGGCGTTCTATACACCCCAAACCTCCCGCTAGAACCCTCTAAATCGGAGGTGAACTCTTTAAAGGGCCTATCCAAAGGAGGGGTTGCGCTAAACTCGAGGAACTCCGGGAGGAGTTTGCGGGTGCCCTTCTGCTGTGGCCACAAGGGTCGAGGGCCTGCTGGGGGGTCAAGTCGGCCTGGCAGGCCCGCTGCAGCGGAAAGGAGGGACGCCATCTCGTAGCACAGTCCCGCGGGATACTCGGCTTCCTGGGCAGTGGAGAAACTCCAGGACCCGTTGCAACGGTAGACAAGGTAGGGCAGATGTTCATGCATGCCGTCGCAGTCTGCTTCCAGGCTTTGAAGTAAAGCATGACTACAACGAAAGCGGGTGCGCTTGGGTCGCCTGCCGCCCTTCATGCAGTTGCTGAAACACACGTCTTGCATGGACGACCAGCGCTTGAGCAGGAGGGGGCACTTGGAGTTGCGAACGAAGTAGGCGAGGACCGCCCAAATCCAGGAGTTCTCCGGATTCTCTATGCTCAGATGGCAGGAGCTGGGCAGTTGCTGCAACAAGAAGACCACGAAGCGACAGAGTTCATTGGACTTGTCGACGCGGATCTGATCCTTCTCTGAAAGCCCAGGCAGTCCGAGAACGTGCTCGGCGTCTCTGAGGGGGCGAGGCTCAGGAGCCCCTTGAAGTCGAGCTTTCTTGCTGATAGGTCGCTCACGAGCGCGACTGCCCGTGCCGCACGGGAGAGCAACGTGGACCGCGAAAGGAGCTTCCTCAAGAAGCCGGGCCAGGAGCTGCTGCTGACAGGCCGGTTCGGTGAGGTCCAAGACAAGCACGGGATGCTCGGGCTTGTGTGGGTTCCAGGGGGCATCAACGGGCAAGACTCGAAAGCCTGCGGCCTGACAAAACCTGGAGAGGCGGGCGCAACCTGCAAAAAGCTCAACAAAGAGGGGTCCTGAAGGATCAGGGTTGGTCTGGGAGGTAGGCGAGGCAAGGGGTAAGGTCTTAGGGACACTCTGAGTGGCAGGCGGAAGGGGGAAATCAAGGGCTTCCAAGGGAATGTCGGCGGTCTCTTTGGCAGTGTAGCACACAAGCACAGCGCGGTCACCTTTCCACGGAAGGGTGGCGTGTCGCCTGTTGGGAGCCGGCAAAAAACATAGCCCTTGCGACACTTCAAGCACTCGGCCCCACAAGGTTTGATCCTGATGAACAAAGGGGGTGCTGCCGGCGGGGCCCTCACACCAGACGCCTCCTTCAGAGAAGGCCGTCAAGGGGTACAAAAGGTTTTGGCTTGCAGGGTCATTCGCAGTGTCCTGGTGAAGGTCGGTTTTGAGGTTTGTGAAGACTGCAATCGTGGTGCACGTGAAGTCAGGGCAAAGTCCTCTGACGAAGCGGGAGAAAACTCGAGTGGACAAGGGGTGCTGTTTGCTCGTGTCGCGAACAAGCAAGCCCGGGAGCTTGGAGCAAGCGAAAGCACCCAAACTAACAGAACGGATACCGGAAATGTCAACTCCCCGGGCGGGGACTTCCGACGGCAAAGCAAGGCTCAAACGCAAAAGGTCATCTGGAGATATGCAAGATCGGCTGAGGAGCGAACTGGCGAGCTGTTCAGCAGCGTAGCGGTTGCCACCGGTCTCATCATCCCGAAAGACGGGATTCACTACGCCGGCGGCCGCAGCGGCCGATCACTGAAACTCCGGACACTCGTAAGCCGGATGAGGTCCCAGGCACTTCCAGCACACATGGCGCCCTCGTCGGCACCTCTTTCCCGCCTTGGCGAAGGTGCAACCCCGTAAGTTGAAGGAGAAACACAAGGGCTTCCCCTCGGCGTCCTGAGAGTGGCAGCCGGAGGGCACGGTCCAGGTCTTTTTCTTGTCCCCTTCGCCAGGAGTCTTGGGCGCCTGCGGATTGGTCGGAGGCTTGAGAGCAAGATCACGGTCCTTGCGCACAGGCTTGTTAGGCGGCTTGTTGGGTTGTTTGGGCTTAAGGGGAAGATCTGGATCCGGGGCAGTCTGCTTAAGCAACGGGATGAGGTAGCACTGCACCTGCGTGTGATCCTTCCACTTGGCGAGCGAAGCCTCAAAAGGGTAGGAGCCATCGGGTCGAATGGACAAAGCTCCTCTGGTGTCCTCAGCGATGCGGGTCCACAGCATTTTGTCGGCCTCACGGAGCTGTTGGAGGGAGACACGTTGCATCCCTGGTGGCTGAGAGCGCATGTGCGTCTGCAAGAGCTGATCATGCCAGCGCTCCAAATGCTCATAGCGGCAAATCCGTCCCAACTCGAAGGCAAGGCTGCGGCGTTGCAGCGCCAACTTGATGGCGTATTCCCCTAACGTGCTGCAGCTGGGGTCACTGGAACGGCGGAGCAACTTCAAGTTCCCAGCAGAATCGAACCCCACAGAATGGTCGACCTTCTCAGTAGTGATCTCAAGAGCCCGACTGGTCAGGCGCTCCCATGGCAGCCAGAGCAGGGATTGATCGGCGACCATTTGTGCAACCAAGTCTTGGAGCTTGCGCGAGGGCTCAACGTCAGCGCTCCAATGGATGCCCACCAGGCGTTTCTGCAACTCACTGATGCGTTGGGTGCGCTCAGCGAGAGGCATGCGAACTGGCTCGGAGGTGTCAGTCCGCTCGACTTTCCCACGCATCTCAGCAAGGGCTTGTGTGGTGCTCTCAAACCAAAGTCTTCGAGCAATGCATAGCACTTGGTCGCTGGGCGCCTGCCCCAAGGCACGCTTCAGGGTAGCAACCAAAGGGCCTTCATCGCTGTTCCCGGCCGACAAAGGGCCGATGAACGCTAAGGAACCGAAGGTGTCCACATGCACGGCCGCCAGCTTAGCTAAAGCCTCCTCTGGAAAATTGAGCTCCAAGGCTCGTGCCTTGAAGGCTGCACGACTATCAAGTGAGGACATGTTGCCTCGGGACAAAAGCTGCGCGGAACACAAGGCAGAGCTGCATGTGGCATGAAAGTTGCATAATGTCACTGAAGCTCAGAATTTGCAGAACGCTACCCTGAAGCTCAAAGTTGCAGAAAGCTACAGAGCTCGAGAATGTTGACCAAATACTGCACCCACGCCGGCCAAGGACGGACCTGCATCGCCAGGCGGCTTGGGGTCAGTCCCGAATACCGCCTCGTAGACGACGAGCAGACCGGATACTGTCGTAGTACAGCTTAGCGCGGCTAGGGGAGTACCCCGGTTACCGCGGGCAGCAAAGACTTGATTTGCATGATGTCTAAGGACATGTAAATAGCAGTCCAGGAACTACAAGCGGGGTGCAGCTTGGCTAAGCGCCTCAACGCGGGCTTGGATGAAATCCGAGTACCCGACAGGCGAGCAAAAGGAAGTGAAAGGGCGCAAACTGTTTTAGCTCTCCGCGGGACGGTATCAGCTGCTCTTGTATGTTTGGCTACACCGCTTGCATACGAGCAGGTCAGAGGCAGGAACATTCTGATCCAACTCGCCAAAATTGCGGGTTATGGGTCGGCCACACAAGAACTTGGCCCCTTCGGAAGCCTGTATATGCACCGTCCTGCTGTAAATATGCATCTTGCTGAAAACACTCGAAACCTGCGCCGCCGTGAGAGCAGCATCAAGAGGCACCCCCACAGCTCTGGCCTCGAGATCGTCGACGTCCAGGTCAGAGCCCTCAGCTTCGGAATCCGACACAAAAGGGTCGTGTTCCACCACCTTCTCCTGAAGCTGAGGTTCTTCAGATGCTTGGATCATGACCGCCAATCGCATGACTCGACTGTCATCGGGCTTGAACTGGCCAGCTCGAATCTTCCGCAGAATGTCAGAAAAGATTTTCATGAGACGACAAAGCTCGTCCCGACTGTAGGTGAGTGGCGAGCGGGAAGCGGGATCGAGATGATGTCCGGCAATTCGCCGGTCTTCTAAAGATATGCCACCGAATTTCGCAAGCCAGCTAAGCATGGTAGCCTTTGAGCTGTGGGAAGACACGCGACTAGCAGGGGGCAAATCAATCTGGCTGGCTACCAGGAATTCCCGAAGGTACAAGCTTAGTTCACCAGTCGACATGCGACGTGTGAGCCAGCATTGGGCCGCCTCGCTGAAGGCGGGCAGGGATGGCTTCAGCGAGAGACCGGCATCCTGCCGAGCTTGCATCCAGGCCGGCCCCCAGGCGCTTGTGTACAAGAAACACCCCAAACTGAGGAGCGGCAGCAGAAGGTTCTTTCGGTCGCCTTGGGCAGTCTTGTAAGACACAGAAGCGGCTTCCAGGAGATACACATCGTCGGCACTGCTGCATTCTAGCGAGTCCAGGTACATGGTGTCGGAAAAACGAGCACAGCTGCCAACACAAAACAAAATATGCCCGGCTATGACGCACCAATGAGGATACGGGGACTTCACCACAATGCGCTCTAGTGCACGAATCATGTCAACCGTCAAGGGAGCAGCCTGCACGAGGGGCTTCTTCGTCGCTGCAAGGGCGGCAGCTGCACCTCGAACACGAATGGACACGGGAGAACCTGCGGTAGGCGCAAAACCAAGCAGGGCAGACATGAAGTTCCAGCTCTCAAGGAAAGATTTCCCGGAGGTCGGGGCTCCGTTTGCTTGCAAATGCTTCATATAAGAGTAAAGAGTGGCTTCATCGGCTCGCAACGGGGAACCCAGACCGGAAGCTAAGCAAAACTCCGCAAAACGCCAGTACGAGGCTGTCCGCTTGGCCAGCGTGGCAGAACTCTTGTTCGCGAATGCATCAGTAAACGATTTCTGCAGCTCACTGTCGTCGGACAACAGGGCGGCATCGGCTACTAGATTACGCCCAAAGGATGAGGCAGCAGGCTCCAAAAGTGTCAAAACTTTGATCTTGCGCAAGGCTTCAAAGCGCACTGCATCATCCGACTTGAACAAGGCGGCACACTGAGCTCGCTGCCGTGCAAATTTCTGGGTAGCGTTTGGCAAAATCTCCTGAGAGGCCTGCTGGACTCCACTTCGAACCGCGCTGCTATCAGGCTCCCATGGGGGGTCGGAAAAGTAAACCAGGGGTTCAACAGCAGGCGGGACTCCGAAGACAAAACCGAAAACTCCACGATCCCAGGGCATCACGATGCGCTTGGCACGAAAGTCCAAAAATCGGCAGTTGGAGATGACGTCTTCCATGCGACGCTTCTGGCCCCCGGCTGGAGGTGCTGGCTGCATCTCTGAAGCTACGGGTCCTCCACTGGCACAGCAGAGGGCGAGGGTGCCCCGTAATGCAGCCACAAGTAGCGGACCTTTCCGGCGAGATCTCGGAGGAGGGACACAAAAAACTTTAGCATAGCTCAGCACTAGCATTGTCCATATCTGCGTACATCATGGACTGCCATGCAATGTGTGCCAGTGCGAAACGAGCCATGCTTGAGCCAAAATGGCTATGTCAGTCCCTCGGTGGGGCATGCCAGGGGTTTCCGGGGATTTACAAAAATTCCGGGAATTTTCAGGATTCCCCGGGTTCCCACATCAGTCTACAAATCACCGGTAAACACACTCTTGTGCTTGTGTCTTCAAACACATACAAGAGAAACGGAAGTCGAAGTTCAAAATACAGTTTGTAAAGATTTTGGAAATCATTGCTCAGCTCAACCGGCTGCTATGAAAACAAAAAGACAACTTCGTCGCTTCGCGAAAACGCCCTCTCAAGCTCGGGCTGCGCTGCTTACTGCGTTCTGCAGACCCTGCATGTAACACTGCAGCAACCTGCAGACCCTGCAGACCTGCAGCAAGCATGCGGACTCTGCAGCAAGCCTGCAGGCCCTGCAGCAGCCTGCAGCAAGCCTGCAGACCCCTGCAGCAAGCCTACAGCTGCAGGGTTTGTAGGCCCCCTCGGCAAGCCTGCAGACCCTGCAGCAGCCTGCAGGCCAGCAGGGCCTGCGGGCCCAGACCCCTGCAGCAAGCCTGCAGACCCTACAGACCCAGATCCTGCAGCAAACCTGCAGACCCTGCCGCACGCCGCCCCTACAGACCCTACAGCAAGCCTGCAAAACCTGCTGGCTGCCTCTCCCCCCAGCCTGGATGGCTTCCAGTCCTCAATTACTTGGACATTTTCCTGCTTTCACACGGAGTCCATTTCCCCTTTGAAACACAAAGGCTTGAAGGCCCCAGAGTCTGCAGGAAGCTTGAAAGCCCCTGACCTGTAGAACTGCAAATTAAAAACCAGGTGTCACACATGCTCCGCGCTGTAGGAAAAGCTCGATTTTTCGGCCAGTCTAATTTCATGAAAACCAGAACTCCGCGCTGTGGGAAAAGCTGGATTTCGCCTCAGGTGTAATTTCATCAAAACTGGTACTACACGCTCCGCGCTGGGCAAAAACCACAGTGTACTACATGAATGCATAGTTTTTTCAAAACTTTAAGGTTCATGTAATGTTTCTACTTGGAATCAAGGTACTACACGCTGTTTTCCCACATTTTTTGAGTGTAGTACTCGTGCACAGGTCTGCTACACGCGCTTTCTCAAGGGTTATACGGTTTACCAGTCTTTCAAATACTCAAGTAAGGCCTCACAGTCCCCTTCAAGGGCTCCAAAACCTCATCAGGACCTCCCAGAGCCTTTTTTCCAACTTTTGCGGGCTGCCCGTTGGAAAAATCGCTGAAAAACGTGGTATCGCGCGGGTCCACATTCAGGACCGACAAACGACGAGAAACATAGGACGCATCAGAGTACCCCCCCAGTCCCCCCAGTGGCAACCTGAATGGCGCCTATATGAATAAGTAAAGGCCCACCACCGACCGCTTGCCACGCAGCGGTGCATTTTTATTGTCTTATGTCGGGAGCGGTCCTCACGTCGGGCAAAATTTCGGCTAGCTTCAAAAGTGTGTCTTCTCATCAGAAATCGCACAGTTTTTGGCCTTCATTTTGAGGCCAGAAATTGGGTCCCAAAACTGGGTCTGCCTGATTCGAAACTCTTAGAAAAGATCCCATTTCGGGCTTCGCTTTGGGGCCCAAAAATGGGACCCTAGAATGGGCCGTAAAACATGGCAAGTGTGCTTCAATTTTGCGGAGACACGCAAAGCATGCACCACATGTTTGGGTCGGGCGCAAAGATAGTCAGCGGTCGCTTAAGACTGTTGGCAATAGCGTTATAACGGAACAAGTATTGCACATGACAAGCTGAATTGCAACTGCGGGGGCACTCAAACGTGTCCTACGCTTCTTGTGTCTTTTTGGGGTCTGATTTGGCTTCACTCGAGGCACATTCTCCAAACCCCCAAGCAAAGGGCCTACCTTGTCCCAAAGCAATAAAATGTTGTTGAAAATCCCCTTTCCCCCATGGCAATGTTGCAACACGTTGGTTATGTCAGACCGACCTTCAGCGTCCAACATTGCCATTGGGGGCTCGGGGGCACACGCAAGGGCTTATGACCGGAGACAAGCATCCTTTTCCAGGCTCTTCAGGCTCCAAGCCCTTGCAATTTCAAGGTAGCTCTCAAGCTCGGGCTGCGCTGCTTACTGCGTTCTGCAGACCCTGCATGTAACACCGCAGCAACCTGCAGACCCTGCAGACCTGCAGCAAGCATGCGGACTCTGCAGCAAGCCTGCAGGCCCTGCAGCAGCCTGCAGCAAGCCTGCAGACCCCTGCAGCAAGCCTACAGCTGCAGGGTTTGTAGGCCCCCTCGGCAAGCCTGCAGACCCTGCAGCAGCCTGCAGGCCAGCAGGGCCTGCGGGCCCGGCAGCAAGCCTGCAGACCCCTGCAGCAAGCCTGCAGACCCTACAGACCCAGATCCTGCAGCAAACCTGCAGACCCTGCCGCACGCCGCCCCTACAGACCCTACAGCAAGCCTGCAAAACCTGCTGGCTGCCTCTCCCCCCAGCCTGGATGGCTTCCAGTCCTCAATTACTTGGACATTTTCCTGCTTTCACACGGAGTCCATTTCCCCTTTTAAACACAAAGGCTTGAAGGCCCCAGAGTCTGCAGGAAGCTTTAAAGCCCCTGACCTGTAGAACTGCAAATTAAAAACCAGGTGTCACACATGCTCCGCGCTGTAGGAAAAGCTCGATTTTTCGGCCAGTCTAATTTCATGAAAACTAGTACTACACGCTCCGCGCTGTGGGAAAAGCTGGATTTCGCCTCAGGTGTAATTTCATCAAAACTGGTACTACACGCTCCGCGCTGGGCAAAAACCACAGTGTACTACATGAATGCATAGTTTTTTCAAAACTTTAAGGTTCATGTAATGTTTCTACTTGGAATCAAGGTACTACACGCTGTTTTCCCACATTTTTTGAGTGTAGTACTCGTGCACAGGTCTGCTACACGCGCTTTCTCAAGGGTTATACGGTTTACCAGTCTTTCAAATACTCAGGTAAGGCCTCACGGTCCCCTTCAAGGGCTCCAAAACCTCATCAGGACCTCCCAGAGCCTTTTTTCCAACTTTTGCGGGCTGCCCGTTGGAAAAATCGCTGAAAAACGTGGCATCGCGCGGGTCCACATTCAGGACCGACAAACGACGAGAAACATAGGACGCATCAGAGTACCCCCCCAGTGGCAACCTGAATGGCGCCTATATGAATAAGTACAGGCCCACCACCGACCGCTTGCCACGCAGCGGTGCATTTTTATTGTCTTATGTCGGGAGCGGTCCTCACGTCGGGCAAAATTTTGGCGAGCTTCAAAAGTGTGTCTTCTCATCAGAAATCGCACAGTTTTTGGCCCTCATTTTGAGGCCAGAAATTGGGTCCCCAAACTGGGTCTGCCTGATTCGAAACTCTTAGAAAAGATCCCATTTCGGGCTTCGCTTTGGGGCCCAAAAATGGGACCCTAGAATGGGCCGTAAAACATGGCAAGTGTGCTTCAATTTTGCGGAGACACGCAAAGCATGCACCACATGTTTGGGTCGGGCGCAAAGATAGTCAGCGGTCGCTTAAGACTGTTGGCAATAGCGTTATAACGGAACAAGTATTGCGCATGACAAGCTGAAGTGCAACTGCGGGGGCACTCAAACGTGTCCTACGCTTCTTGTGTCTTTTTGGGGTCTGATTTGGCTTCACTCGAGGCACATTCTCCAAACCCTCAGGCAAAGGGCCTACCTTGTCCCAAATCAATAAAATGTTGTTGAAAATCCCCTTTCCCCCATGGCAATGTTGCAACACGTTACACGCAAGGGCTTATGACCGGAGACAAGCATCCTTTTCCAGGCTCTTCAGGCTCCAAGCCCTTGCAATTTCAAGGTAGCTCTCAAGCTCGGGCTGCGCTGCTTACTGC
>CAJNDS010000990.1:0-7500 GCA_905221605.1 Symbiodinium natans
TCCAAGGCCTATTCTCCAATCTCCGAAGAAAAAATCACGTATGTTCCCTGCAGAGCCCTGCGCTCCCCGTTTCTCATCCACGGTGCCGTTTGGTTGGCCGGCTCAGGCCACTTAAGGTCCCGCTGCCATCGTTGATTTCCAAAGTCGGCGGTATCACTGACGCCGAAGTGTTCAGAAGTGCTGTGGGTACGGGAACGCTGGCCTTTTGTAAGTCGGCGGCAGCAAGTATCAAGGTCCTCGCCACACTATGCTGATTGCTTTTGATTGCAACAGTGAGGGGAGTTGCGCGGTCGGGGCCCACCATGTCGACGTCTGCCCGAGCGGACAGCAAAGCGCATGCCAGCGGAATGCTTTCAGCTCTGCTCGCAACTGCATGCAAAGGCGCCCCCTTGTTGGCGTCCGCGGCGGCAGACAGCAGCATCATTACTACTTTCGAGTCTTCTTTAACACAAGCTATTGACAGTGGGGAACGGCCAAGATAGTCAACTGTGTTCATGTCCGCTCTCTGAGATAGCAGTTGCCCTACGATCAGAGCAAGTCCTGCCGTGCAAGCCTCGGAAAGAGCAGTGGCTCCATCTAAGGCCGTCTGGTCTGGATTTGCTTGGGCAGACAACAAAACCTGCGAGGTTCGGACGCTACATGCCATACCTACACCAAGCATCAATGGCGAGGCACCAAAAACATCAGGACTATCCTTGTCTGCACCAGCAGAAAGCAAAATAGATGCTACTTCGAAGTGGTCGTTACAGCATGCATGGGCCAAAGGCGTCTTCCCCTGAATATCCTTCATCTCCATGCTTGCCCTGGCTGCGAGTAGCAACCGCACTCGTTTCAGATTTCCTTGTTCTGCAGCGACAGCCAAGGGGACAGATCCATAAGAATCTCCTTTGTTGACGTCCGCGCGGCTCGCAACTAGGGCCTGGATGACTGCTTCATTCCTCTCTTTGGAAGCAGCCAACAGCGGAGTGCCACCATCTGTCATTGGCTTGTCTTTGTTCACACCAGCCTCCAGCAAAGCTTGGACCACTGCCACATGGCCCTCACGGGAAGCGAGCAGAAGAGATGTCCAGCCTGTGAAGGGAATCTCTTCGTTCCCATCAGCCTTTGCGGCCAACAGGAGCTTGACCGTACCTACCTGTCCTGCCTTGGAAGCTGCCATCAGAGGAGTTGTGCCTTCGAAACTTCTGCAGTGGAGATCTGCCTCGGCATCTAAGAGAAGCTTTGCAACCTCGTCGTTGTCTCCTGGATTTTGGAAGAAGCGGTCCTCACTGTCAATTGAACTGCCGGAGCTGTGGCTTCTGCCCACCATGTCCTCGCCCTTGCGCTGGCTGTCCTTCTCTGCGGAAAGCAGCAACGGGGTTTGGCCATGATAGTTCATCATGTCTACTGCCGCCCTGGCAGACAACAGTTGGGCGAGCAGGCGAGGGTGGTTGAACATGGCAGTCAGCCCTAGCGGAGTTTGCCCATCACCGTTCACCTGGTTCACATCTACGCGCCCCCTTAGCAACTCCTCTACAGCCGCTCCTTTCCCAGACAATTCCCTTCGCAAGGATGCAAAGAGTGCAGTGTCACCCCTGTTGTTGGCCTTGCCCAGATCCGCCCGCGCATTGAGAAGCTCCACCACGACGGGGGCGGCAAAGGCGAGCATCAGGGGAGTATTGCCCTTGGCATCTGCTGCATTGACTTCCACACGTGCGCAAATCAACGCTGCCACCATGCTTACATCGTCGGCACAGAACAGTAGGTTTCTGCCCTTCGAGTCCAGAATGTGTGGGTTGGCGCCCGCCTTGGCCAGTTCCATCAAGGTCTCTGGCTGGGACTCCTCAAAAGCAATTTGCAGAGGACACTTCTTGCGGAAGCACAAATTTGCGTCCGCCATTGCAATGAGCAGCAAACGAACGATGTCAATGTCGAACCCGTGGATTGCTTCGATCAGAGGCGTGCGGCACCCCTCAGGACTCAGGTTCGCATGAGCCCTTGCATCTAGCAAAGCCCGAACCACCTCTTTGCCCGAATTGTTAATTGCAGACACCAAGGGCGCATCTGGGGCATTCACATCTGCTCCAGCCTCTATCAATAGACTTACGGCTGATGGGCAACACTTAGCAGCTCTGATGAGCACCGATTCGTGTTCAGTCAATGCAAACGCATTGGGATCTTGACGCTCTTCCAGCAGACGAGACACGCGGAATTCCTCCCCGTGATCCAGTGCCCTGCGCAAGTCACGGCTTGTTTCAGAGTGAAGAGGTAGGGTCATGAGCAGAATTTCGTCCGGCAAGACTAGTCGCCTAAATGTACCATCATCTAAAGGGGTGTCCTTGTACACCAACTTCTGTGTGAATCGGGTAATGCCAGTCCGCTTCCACAGGAGAAGCTGCAGTTCCCTCAGAGGACTGTTCTCCAGGAGGAGACCACGAAAAGCCTCTTCCTCCAAGGTAAACAGCTCCTCACCGGACAAGGCTCGAAGAATGCGCAGCATGCCGAAAATGTTGCCGCAGCAAGGACACAGCGCGTTGGCTGCGTGACTCTTGAGCCAGCATGACTATGGCCTGTGTCTCAGACCCTCCAACTGCAAACTTCACACGCAGGATTGTAAGCATGTATGTGAGGGTTGTTCTAAATCATGGTCCCTTTATGAGCGCTGTGTATGGGTTATTCTCCTGATGATCTAGGGTACCCAAACAGGCATGCGTAGGTGGGGATGTGCTTCGTCCTCGATCATTCTGGGCGATTGTTTTCGAAAAACCCATCTCTAGATGCTACTCGACCAGCGGCATGTTTTGGCCAAGGATTTGGACTGTTTGCGCCACTTTTCATTGTACATGCGAGTGCGCTGCCAAGGTTGTGTTTGCAACTATGACAGGCCATGTTGCGCAACGCCAAAGCGCTCACCATATTGCCGCAGCCATCAACAGATTCTACAAGGATTGTCGCTTGCGCAAAATTTGCGATGTGATGAATACAATCTAGAAGTATTGCATGTTGTCCCATAATTCCATCAAGTTCTCCTTGAAGATTGAGGTGTGCAATGTTCTCAATCTCAACATTCCTAGACTGAATAGAATACTCACGAGTTCCAGATCTCCGCAACCTATTCCACGAACACTTCTGTTTTTTTGTCAAGGACGGCCGAGTCGACTTCATCGACTCATGATGGTAGGCTTGACACGGGGCCTCAGGTTCATCTTAAGGTTGACCTCCAGTTTTCTCAGACTGTTTGGGGGGGGGGGGGGGGGGGGGGGGGGGGGGGTGGGTACTGGGATTTCAAAACCTTGCATCCGAACCTGTAAGATCCGAACCTGTAAGGCGCCCCTTGTACCGACTAACACCTAGAACCCTTCGCCGCGACCCGAATCTTGCATAACCAGCACGTATGGGCATTTTCCAAAATAGGGGTATTCCGTTGAATTGCCCGAATAGAATAGAGTCCCCTTAAATGGACCCCCCAACAAGGGACCCCCTATTTTCGGATTTTCGGAAACCCCCATACGCACCCTAAGATTCTAAACACATACCCAACACGGACCGCTCTGTGCCCGTCAGCCCCAAGCAAAGTGAAACACAGCGAACTATGCCTGGGATACTCCCACCACTCTACAGCCATCGTGTACATGTGTGTGTATGGGTTTATTGTTAAGGGTCGAGGAGTACCCAAGCCATGAGCTTCCACAATCGCGTGGAAGATGGGTCTTGCAGTCGGCAGGCATTTGAGTAACGGATCTGCGGTTCTGGACCCTTTGATCTTTACAGCTTTGGATGTTTAACGGATTAAGATCGCTTCAGGGTTCTCAGGTTGTACTAGTAGGGTTTTGGGCTCCGTTGTTCTGTTGTTTTTGTTGGGGAACTTTGATGTAGGATGGCATGCGGTTGACATGCAGGTTCCCCAAAGCTGCCTGCCTGTCTCAAAGATGTTGCAATTGTAACTGCTTTCGCCACATCTAGGTCGATGTACACACGCTTGCATTCTAAAGCGGTTACAACCCCAATGGCCCATCGTCTTGGGAAGATTTAGTGCATTTTAGGGGCTAGGGTTTAGGCTCTGGGGTTGATTGGGGTCTTCGGCACGATATATAGGGGTCTACATGTTAGAATAGGGTTTTTTTTTTTGGGGGGGGGGGGGTGCTCCAGTAGAATGACCTCCATAGGAAGTGCACTCCTGAGTCCGGGACTTTGCGCCCGCCACCCACATCGTCAAGCCCGACTTTTAATTCGGGGGATTGCCATAAAGCCCCTAAGCCCTAAACCCGAAATCCTAAACCCTAAAACCCTGAAACCCCAAACCCTGAACCCTAAAATCCGAAACCCTCATTCGGCAAGGGTGTTGGTTGAGAGCAGCTGCCTAAGGCCTTATGAGCCTGACGGCTTGCGGCCCTTAAAGGGCACGAGCCCGCATGCACAGTCTACAAAGAGAGAGTCCGCAGAGTTTCGGCAGAGATTGGGGGGAATTGTGGTTAGGGTTTCGGGTTTGGGGTGAGGGTCTTGGGGGTCTTGGGGGTCTCGGGTTTAGGGACCCTAAACCCTAAACCCTAAGCCCTAAGCCCTAAACCCTAAACCCTAAACCTTAAAGTTAATGGAACGACGTGCGGATAGTATTGGCCCGTACTCTGGCTCCTCTGTTCGGGGCTTCAGGTTGAGGTTGTTTAGGGCTTTACTGGAGTTTGGGGGGGGGGGGGGGGCAACCCGAAGTTCGGGGATTAGGCTTTAGGTTGGGCTCAGGGTTTAGGGTTTAGGGTTTAGGGTTTAGGGTTTAGGGTTTAGAGTTTAGAATTTAGGGTCAAGGGTCTAGTCTTTAGGTTGGGCTTCTGGATCCCCAGCCGACATCGCAGCGTAAGCTCGCGAGATGTATGGCCGCCCGCGGACTCTCTTTTTTAACTGGGGAGTCGCCCCCCAGGCTTCCTAAAACCTAAACCCTAAACCCTAAATCCTAAACCCTAAACCCTAAGCCCTAAATCCTAAACCCTAAGCCCTGAGCCCTCAGCATTAAGCCCCAAGCCGAAGCCCGGGAGGTCGCAGGGGGCGCCTGGCACAGCGAGATGGCTTGTTCAGGGTTTAGGCCCCTGGGGGCCTAAGGTTTGGGGGTTTAGGGTTAGGGGTTTAAGGTGTAGGGCTTGGGGGGGGGGGGGGGTTTCGGGGTTTGGGGCTACGTAGCTCAGATCCAAAACAGTGCTATCAAGAACCCTAAACCTTCAAGACAACCAAACAGACATGTTCTATGTACCTAAACCTCTGCGAGTGCCAACGCAGACATCTAAACAAGCCGAACCCTCAACCCTACGCCCCCAAACAGACAGGGAACCCAAACGGCAGGAGTCAAAAACGGGCCCTACAGGCTTCGGAGGCGCCAAATGACGCCTCAAAAGCTCATTGGCACTCTCGCGCTTCCCCTCCTTGCCCGCCGTCCTCTCATCCTCAAAAAAAAACAAACAGTGAATCTGAGATCCAATAAAAGGTTTGCGGTCAAGACTTTTTGGGACCCAAATCCCTCTACAATGTATATCATTTTCTGTTAACCATACTGCACCCAGCCCCGAGCCCTAACCCAGCCAGTTCCCACTTTTTCTCAGCATTCGAGCCTCGGGCTTTCTGCGTCCCTCAATTGGGCGTAGAGGGTTTAGGGTAGAGGGTTTTGGGGTGCGAGGTCATAGGGAAAGGGCTTAGGGGTTCAAGGGGTCTATGGGATGATTCTCGAAGACTCAGGCACAAAAAGCCAGCGAGCCACGCGACCAAGACCCTGGAGGCTCCCTTAACCCCCAGGGCACACAAGGGCTCCGGGATTGGAATGCTGCAGCAAGTCGTCCCAGATCCCTGCGGAAGGAGCTAAAGGTTACTGTTGAGATTAGTTGCGGATTCTACCCTAAACCCTCAACCCTCAACCCTCAACCCTCAACCTGACTCCGAAAAGAGGTTCAAAGGGTACCTCTACGACTACACAAGCCAGTCGTGCCTCACGCAGAGCCGCACTCGGAGATGACCTGCTCAGGTGAGCTTCGCCCCTATAGGGTGTAGGGCCCAGGGTTGAGTTTCCTTGTTTCTTGAATGCATTTATTTCGTTTGCAAATACAGTTTGTGAGCTCTCTTCACAGCTGTTAATCATATTGCATGGGTGTTTCGTTGACGTGCTTTTCATTTCACGCACTCGTTCAGTTATTTCACTTAAATGATCACTACTTTCCCTTCACAGTAAAAATAAGTTTTGAGTGATTAAATGACGAAGGAAGTGATTGAACGAGCAAGGGACCCCAATATGAATACATAGAATTATAACTAGCCCATACACGTAATTCATAGGTTCTCTAGTTTTCTTTGCTTTTCGTTACATATACTCAATTTGGTGTATCTATATATATATTTATTTATTTATATTTGTCGTCCTGTATAGTATACCAATGATGGGCTTGGGCCTAGGGTGAACTCTAACCCCTCCACGGTATATCTTGCAGATAGAACCCTACATCGCCCTGCCGCCTTGAAAGTATGTGACGTGCCCTTCATCCAACAGGCTCTTAGGGCTTCGGATGTGAGAATGATACCTGAGCGTTGTTGAGCTTGCTAGGGCTTTGGGAAGGTGGGTGTAGAGGGTTTGGGTTTAGGTTGCGTTGCGTCTCTCAAAGTTTCGGGAAGAGATGGGCCAGGGTTTTTGCGGGTTTGGGCTTACGGCCTCAACAGCAAACCTTCAGCTCAGCCGAAGACACCCCAACACAAACATCCGTTGGCCTGTGGCGTGGGCAGGCGGGTCAGCGGCAAGCTTCCCAGCCCCGATCTGGGAGCGTGCTTTAGGCTCTTGGAGGTCAGGCTCTATTTGTTGCAGGGTGAAAGGGTGCAGCGGACAATATTTCGAGATTTGCCAAGGTTGTTCCAGAGCCTGATGTTTTGATGGGATCCTTTGGGGCCTGCTTGTGTTTAGAATGCTTGTTTTGGTTCCAGTAGTATCAGAACTCTGTAAACACTTAAAACGTATAATCGTCATAAGCACAAGAATGATGCTGAACATCGTAGTAACCATACGTAACATTCACAACCAGAATACTGATCAGTCCAAATAGAATGATCATAAAGACTACAGCAATCACAACAATTCCTATCATAGTACTCATTACTGCATGAGAAGTATCACAAGAATCAGAGAGCGGTAACGATGATAACCATGATCTTAATATATTCTTGGCTCGTGTGTGAACAACCCTTTGTAAGACAACCTGCTGACTTAAACTCTGGCGAGACCTCAAGCGATCCTTGGTGGGGCTCTATGACCCCTGAACCCTTCGGTGGGAGTCGGGCAAGGAGTTGTAGTTGTACTGTTGCAGGCCATGGCAGAGAGAACTTCTGAAGACATCGGCACTTCAGGGGCGCAGGTGGTACGGTCAGGGAAGCCGAGCGCACTTAGACAACCCAACCCAAATCCGAATCCCCAAACCCTGAATGACTCCTGCTGGGGATCTCTGATGCATGATTCCTTCAGTCCCTCAGCCTTTGGCAATCATTGGAACGGTCCGAAACGCT
>CAJNDS010000990.1:12500-217500 GCA_905221605.1 Symbiodinium natans
ACAAAAACCATGTAACTCTGCTACCAGTCTAGTTTTCGAAAATTGCGGCACTTGCACACTTCGTTGCCGTCTTGCCAATCCTGCGCCGGTTGTCTGGAGAGTCATGGAGGCATCCAGCTTCGGATGTTGGACCCTCCTCATGAAGCGCTCCACGATTTGATTTGCAAAAACGCACACGGAAAAGCCACGACAGAAGGCCTGTGCACAAAGTGCCAGTACTTCCTAGTGGGTTGCATCTCAAACATGTTTCGATTGCACACAGACAACCAGTCTAATGATGCCTTGGGTGCCTGTAACCCTATTCCTATTCCTAAACCTTGCATTTCTCCAGGCAGTAAAGAGAAATGCCGCTAAACATGAGAGAATGTACTTCAATTTGAATGACTAGTGAAGGTCCCTAAGCATCAATTTCGAAACGTTACTTGTTAAGGCCAAACAACCCTAAGCCCTACACCCTGTTCTAATCAATTCTCTGCTCCATGTGCAGACCTCAACTCGATTCCTAAACGCCGTGGCCCGAAACCCGAGTGTCCCTAACCTTTCATGAATAAACTCTGCAGAATTTGCGTACACATGACTGCAAAGATATTCAATAAAGACCTGCCGCAAATAGACTAACCAGTTTCAAAAGCATGCCCTAAACATTAAAGACTGGCCCCCACATTGCACAACACTCTTCGCTTCATGCATAGGCCCAAGCTCCATCCTAAACCTAAACCCTAAACCCGAAATCCTAAACCCTAAGCCCTTATCCCTAACACGGTGGCCCGGAGTCTTATTCCTAAAATTCAAGAAGTTTCCTCAACATTGAAGAATGTCCCTAACCACTACAGATTTCCCCTGGTCAGTTCAAGACTTTCCCTAAGCACTAACGACTCAAGCCTAGTCTTAAATTCACTGAATAAGTTTGGGGTTTAGGGTTTAGAGTTTAGGGTACTTAGGCCAAGCTCTAATCGTAAACATTATTCGTCTGGCGTTTAGGCCGACAGTCTGTTCTTCAATAATTAGGGCCGAAGCCCCCATTCCTACACATCCTGAATGGCCCGAGACAATCAAAACTTCGCAGCTGCCCTAAGCATGAAAGACTTTCACTTTCTCTAAGCATTTAATCCCCTCCCCTCCTATTAACACCCCGCCTATCCCCCCTACTATCAAAGTACGCCCCGTTATAGTAAAATTATAGTATATTGGGGGTTCTTAATATTCGGGGGTAGGGGGGTTTACTAATTAGGGGGAGTGGATTAATCAATGACTTGAAGAACCACGGGGGAGGAAGGGCCTTCAACAACCAGAATCCCTGGGAGCACCGTACCATTTCTGGAGATGTACACAGCTACTGGGGCAGCTTCATCTGTGTATGGGGTGGGAAGGTACTCATTGGAATAGAGAACATTTGAAAGGGAACCTAGAAAGGCACACTGCAGGGGGGGAGGGAGGGTTCTGTCGTGCTTCGGACCTTCAGGTACAGAGCTGGTTTACAGTTTAGTTAGTTTAGGGTTCAGGGCTTGCGGGTCTCAGGGTCTAGGGTTTAGGATTTAGGGTTTAGGGTGGGGTTTACCGCCTTGTGGTGCATCTTCTTATGGAGGCTCCGGTTTGCCGCGCTGGAGCCGAACTGGTCCTGTGGATGTGGGGGCGTTGGAAGGCGGTGAGGGCCCAGAGCTCTGAGGCTTAGGACTTTCAACTGAACCCCTAAACCCTAAACCCTAAACCCTAAACCCTAAACCCTAAACCCTAAACCCTAAACCCTAAACCCTGACCCCTTCAAAACAGTGACCTGAACCTGGGTAAGGCTCCATCTTCGATCCAAATTTTTTGCGGTCCGAGAAGAAACCCCAAACCCGAAACCCTAAACCGCTCAGGTTTACCAAGGTCTCCAACTGAGATGCCCTCCCGCAAAACCCCTCAAGACCTAGACAGGAACCCATAGCCTTCAGTCCAAATTCCAAAAATCTACACGAAAAGTGGGTGTAGGGTGTAGAGTGTAGAGTGTAGGGTTTAGGGTTTAGGGTTTAGGGTTTAGGGTTTAGGGTTTAGGGTTTAGGGTTTAGTGCTCATCCCAAGGAAAGACCAAAGCACGAAACTCTAAACCCTCCAAATTCTCTAAACCAGCTGAAACCTCCAAATTCTCTAAACCCTCTAAACCAACGAGACCCTCTAAACCCTAAGCCCCAAGGCCAAAAACCCCGAAACCCTACACCCTAAACCCTAAACCCTAAGCCCCAAACCCCAAGCAGCTCCTCAAATGTGGTCACAAGGCGCTCGCAGTCGGGGAGGCCCATGTTGGGTAAGCCGTCCTTCAGCGCGCCTCCAGCTCGAGAACTTGCGGTTGGGGGGGTTAGGGTTTAGGTTTTAGGGTGTTAGGGTGTTAGGGTGTTAGGGTGTTAGGGTGTTAGGGTGTTAGGGTGTTAGGGTTCAGGGGTTAGTAAACGACAGCAACTATAGTGACACCGCATTCCTTCGTTCCAACAGTAAGAGAATGAGCTTAACTGTGCTAGATTTCTTTGGGTTTGAGGGAACCCAGCCGACACAACAATTGGGGAACGGAAACTACTGGGCGTCTTAGAAAACCCGAACAAGGACCTAAACACCAAACCCTAAACCCCAAACCCCAAACCCTAAACCCTAAACCCTAGCAAGGGCCTCACTACTACACTTCTCAGGGCCAATTCGCAGGTCAGCCTCCCAAGCAAGAGCCTTGGGCGTTGAGGGCATGGGGTTCAGGGCTTTAGGGCTAGACGGTGCTGACGCGAACCCGCCTGTTGGTAGCCCATATGTACCACAAGGGTGCCCTCTTTTGGGTTGGCTACTTTATTAGGGAACCTTGAACCCCCCAAAAAAAGGGAAAAGGGTACCACCGGGCTACCAAGGCCTGCTTCATGCTGGTTCACTGGCTTCCAGTCGTTCCTTCCGTTGTGGCGGGGGCAGGCGGGTTCTTGCGCAAGCACGCGGTTCGGGACCAGCAAGGTGCACTCTCATCTGGTTTAGGAGAACCCCAGGAGTCCAAGCCACAATGAAAATGAGAAGAAGAAGAAGAAGGGTAATATGAACCAAAAAACAAGTATTTGTTTGAACTATATTTGATTCGGATTATTGTGGTCCAATCTGGGCCTCATGTCCCGAAACCATGGTTTAGAATCCTAAGCCAAGCCCTAAGCCCTAAACTCTAAACTGAGGGAGTTGTCTCCACTACGCGCAGCGCATGCCCAAACCCTGAGCCCTAAACCCTAAACCCTAAACCCTAAACCCTAAACCTAAACCCTAAACCCTAAACCCTAAACCCTAAACCCTAGCATCCCTGCCTGACCTGCGGCCTTAGGGTTTAGGGTTTAGGGTTTAGGGTTTAGGGTTTGGGGGTTTAGGGTTTAGGGTTTTGGGTTTAGGGTATTTTTGGGCATCAGGGTTTAGGGTTTAGGGCTAAGGGTGTAGGGCTTAGGGGCATTAGGGTTTTGGGGCATCAGGGTTGTATGGGGCCTGGGGGTTAGGGTAAAGAATAGACGTCTACAGCTGCCCTGAAGTTCCAACACCTTCACACCCAAAGAAGGATCAACAAACGCAACACATGACAAGCACGGCAATATTAAGTGAAAACAAGACACCTGTATTTGTTCTAATCATCTCAAAAAGTTCGAAAACAACAAAAATCAGTAAAACCAGACCAAACCCTCAATCCCAAAAAATGAACTCTATTCCCAAGCCCCCCCCCCCCCCCCCCCCACCCCACTCCCCACCACAACTCCACACTCCCAAGCCCAGACCCTCCCCCAAACGTAGGCACACTAATCTCTCACAGAAACCCTGAACCCTAAACCCCTAAACCCTAAACCCCAAACCCATAAACTTCCTAAACCCTACACCCTAACCCCTAAACCCCCCGAATCCCCAAAACCGTAAACCCCCCAACCAGTAAGTTCAAGGCCAGGGTTCTGGTTCAAGGCAAAGGCTCGTTTGTGCGGTCGGAAGTCCACCTTCGGCCCAAGAAGGGTTTAGGGTTTAGGGGTTTATGGTTTAGGGGTTTATGGTTTAGGGGTTTAGGGGTTTAAGGGTTTAGGGGTTTAGGGGTCTAGGGGTTTAGGGGTTTAGGGGTTTAGGCGACTATTGTTTGTTTCTTCACCCCCGCGGTTTGGGCTCTACAGGCTATAGGGTTCGGGCATAAACCCTATCAACCCTAAACCCTACAACCTGGATCCTGCCTTGCCATGCAGGGTTTCGTTTCTTCTTTGCTCGTGTACTTGGAAGGACGCCATCTTGCTTACATGAGTCATCCCCGAAAGCTGAACCGTATGCTGCTAGCGGGTTTAGGGCTTAGGGCTCAGGCCTTCGGGTTTAGGGTTTAGGGTTTAGGGTTTAGGGTTTAGGGGCCTCAAGGCCTGAAATCCCGAGCCCTGAGAAGCCTGAAAGGTGGTTGGAGGCTCGCTGCAGATCGACGTCGCCAGGGATGTCATGGTCAGGTCCTTAGGGGTTTGAAGGGGGTTTGGGGCATTTGGGGGGTTTAGGGTTTAGGGTTTAGGGTTTAGGGTTTAGGGTTCAGGGTTTCGGGTTTCGGGTTTCGGTAGGGACCAGGGTTGCAGGGTTTAAGAGTCTAAGGGTCGTAGGAGTAGGCATTTCTAGGATGCAGGGGTTGCGAAAGAACATTAAGCCACTAACTAAGCCCTACACAGTCTTCACACATTGCATGGGTGCCTGTGACATCGGCTGCGTTCCTGGATCCCTACCAAATGGGGCAAATCCCAAGTCGGGCTCCAACCCTCATGTACCCCCATGTACCCCCAGCCCCCCCGCCCCAACTCCCCCCCCCCCGCCCAAGACTCCACAACTCAAAAACACTGGAAGGCTCTACGCCCTAACCGGCAGCTGTTTCACAGTGGTATGACGGACAAGCTTACTTCATCAAACACCCCCCCCTCAGACCAGGGGCACCAATCCCTCAGGGGTTTGGGTTTAAGGGTTAAGGGTTAAGGGTTAAGGGTTAAGGGTTAAGGGTTAAGGGTTAAGGGTTAAGGGTTAAGGGTTAAGGGTTTAGGTCCCCTAAACCCTCAACCCCAAACGCATCTAAACCAGGGCGCTGAAAAACGGGTTCGTTTGGTCGTGGCCGTTGTCGCGGTGGTTTGCGAAGTCAGGCTTTCGCCTTTGCCAAGAGCCGACCCGGCTGTTGGAAGTTTAGGGTTTAGGGTTGAGGTTTAGGGTTTGGCGGGGGGGCGCCTGTTGGGTAGATTTTTTTTACATCAACGGTTTGGGGTTAAGGGTGTCGGAAAATATTGGAATGCCATTGGTACTTGCTTTAGACTCCTGTATTGCTCAGGCCCCGCCCTGGGGTCTAGTGTTTGAGGTACTCAACCTTTGGGGGCTGAGAACTTATTGAACCCTAAGCCCGCGGCCATAAACACTCCCGCAACAAGCCAGCCCCTGACGGTCCTTGTGCCTCAAGCGGTGTTGGGCGTAGTGTTTCAGTTTCTCAGAGACGTGGACGCCCCCCTAATCCTCCCTGGTTTATCCCAAACCTAAGCGATGAACCTTGAGATCAGAGGTCTCCCCTAATGCCCGAAACCCAACGCCATTCTTGGGAAGCTCCTCCCCTGATTCATCAGTAAATGCCCAGCTCCTGGACGCTACACGACCATGCCGCAATCCTAAACCCTAAACCCAAACGCAAACCCTAAACCCGAAATCCTTAACCCTAAACCCTGAACCCTTAATTCTAAACCCTAAACCCTGAACCCTAAACCCTAAACCCTGATGCTTGAACCCCTTTTTTGTCAGCCTTCCAACCAGTTCATCAGTGTGTTGGGATCCTCGGCAGTGGGGTCCCGGTTCTTCCTCAGTTGCGCGTCTCGCGGCGTGGGAGGGGTGACTTCGTCAATCTTCGTCCAAGGATGGTGAACCCCCTAACCTTTGGGTTTAGGGTTTAGGGTTTAGGGTTCAGGGCTCAGGATTTAGGGTTCAAGGTCAAGAGGCTGCAGACGCCAGCCCCAACATAAGCCCTGAGCTTCGGATTCAACTGGTTGTGAGGCGGGCTTTTGAGGGCTGATGGCTGGTAAACAGCAGATACCCTGAGCCCCTGAAGCTTAAGTGGAAGATGCCAAACCCTAAACTCTTAAGCCCTACACCCCTAAACCCTACTAAACCCTACTAAACCCTACTAAACCCTACTAAACCCTACTAAACCCTACTAAACCCTACTAAACCCTACTAAACCCTACTAAACCCTAAACCCAAGCTGGCGTCCGGTAGTTCTGCCGCTTCTTCCGCTCGAAGACCTCGACCGCCAGCTGGGAGTCCCAGAGCCCCACAACCAGGGATTAAGGGTTTGGGGTCTACAGGGCAGTATAGGGGTTTAGGGTAGAAGCAGTCTTTAGAGTTCACAAAGTTACGAGTAAAAGGGCAAGGTTTGGGCCACCCAAGATTCCCGAGCCAAACCCGGACCCCGTACCACGAAAGGCTTCCCCTGAATGTACTGTTACGATGGCCCCCCTGTACTTCCCAACTGCCGAGCTCTACAACATCCTTATCCCAACCCTATAGAATCCCAAACCCTGAGCTGTCCTAAGCCCCAGCAACTCTGGTAACCTAGTGACCCTCGCTAAACCCTAAACCCTAAACCCTAAACCCTAAACCCTAAACCCTAAACCCTAAACCAGATGGGTCCCGGCCTCGATTGGCTGGTTCGGAACCATGCACGGCTCACTGGGTGCCGCCCGCGGGCTCCGAGGCGGCCCTTGGGTGTGTGGTTTGAGGTTTGAGGGTTTAGGGTTAGGGGTTAGGAGTTTAGGGTTTAGGGTTCAGGGTTTAGGGTTTGGGGTTTAGGAGTTTAGGGTTTAGGGTCTAAGAATTTGGGGGTCTGTGGTTTGGGGGGTTCGGGGCTTTGGGTTTCTGGGTTTAGGACTTGTTTTTGGGGTTTTAGCTTGGGGGTTCACTCTTTTTGTGTTTGAAGGGGGGTTCACGGTTAAGGCAAGATAGTTCTTCGTTGTTTAGCGTTCGGGATGTAGGATCTCAGCATGGTTTTCCAGGAAAACCCTAACCCCCTAACCCGTCAACCCTCAACCCTAAATCATAAACCCTAAACCCTAAAGCCTAAACCCTAAGCCGCGTGTAGGCAGTAGAGCAGAGGGTTTGTCCAGTGAGCGTGGATGCCCCACAGTGGAAATGGAGACTGTGCAATTATATTATTCAAGGTCTATTCTCTAGTCATAGGGGTGGGGTAAGAAACTATCGGGGTTCACATGTACTGTACATATAAAATATATATATATATATATATGTATATGTACATGTTCCTACTTACATGCATATGTAGTATATTAAGTCCAATATATTATCTGTATATGAGCAATGGATATAGAGTTGAGCGCTGAGGCTTCGCAAGGGGCTTCGGGTTTCGCGTCGAGGGGCTCCTTGGGTTTTGCAAAAAGGGTTCGACCTGCTGAGGCTGCTTAGGGTCTGGGGTTTAGGGTTTGGGGTTTAGGGTTTAGGTTTAGGGTTCAGGGTTTAGGGTTTAGGGCTTAAGGCTTAGGGTTCAGGGCTCTAAGCCCCTAAGCCCTGAACTCAGGGGCTCTAACCCCTCATGACCCGAAACCCCATACCTAAACCTCTGGTAACCCGAAACGCATGAACCACGAGCTGCAGGAACACGCATGTAAACCCTGACCCCTAACCCCTGAACCCTAAACCCTAAACCCTAAACCTTAAACCCTAAACCCTAAACCCTAAACCCCAAACCGCCACCGTGCTCTCAACGACTCAATGGCCAACTCTCATGGACAGAGGTATCGTAGGTGATTGGAAGCTCTGCTGCTTGGTACACATCACTCGGGATGTTCCCCCTTCTACTAATCGTCCTTAATCGAGAGTATAGTACCCCCTTGTATACGTAATCCCCATTCAGGACTGTTAGTATAAGCGGGAACATCCCAACCCATCACACCATCCACACGGTACCCAAACTACCCCGGAACCACAAGCTGCGATGAAAGAGCCGCCCGAAGTTCCGAACGACTCCCTCCCATCAACTCTTAGCCCGAAATTCCTGCACCAAAGAAAAAAGCCCAAGAAGCCTGAACCCTCCAAAAGAAAGAGCCCCGCATCCTCAAGAAATAGGCCCCGTGGCCTGTTAGAGGGTCTTCCTCCGCAGCCCTCTGCATCGCCTTCACGGGTCTTTGTGATTCAGGGTTTAGGGTTTAGGGCTAGGGTTTAGGGTTTAGGGTTTAGGAGGCTTGGGGGATTTTGGCGGGTTTAGGGTTTTGGGTTTTGGTTTCGGTTTTGGCTCTAGATATAGGAATTTGGGCTTCGGGCTTATATACTTCAGACCTGGAGGCCGGCGTTTTACAATCGCCACAGGCCTCCAAAGTGTCAGTGACCCTTACACTCCAAACCCTCAACCCTCAAACCCTCAAGCCTAAAACCCTAAACCCTAAACCCTAAACCCCAAAGCCCTAAACCCCCAAAGCCCTAAAGCCCTAAACCCTAAGCCCCCTCAACTCTCAACCGTCTCAACCCTAAACCCTAAACCCCTAAACCCTAAACCCTAACCCCAACGCCAAAGCCCTAAACCCTAAACTCCCAAAACCCTAGAGCCCTAAAGCCCTAAACCCTAAGCCCCCCTCAACTCTCAACCGTCTCAACCCTAAACCCCAAAACCCTAAAGGCCTAAAGCCCTAAAGCCCTAAACCCTAAGCCCCCCTCAACTCTCAACCGTCTCAACCCTAAACCCGAGATCTGGGGCACCTCCTCCTCGGCCGCCTTGGCTGCTGCGGCAGCGGCGGCCACCTCCGCCTCCGGGTATGTGGGTCTTTGGCAGGGTTTACGGTTTAGGGTTTTGGGTGTATAGGGTTTAGGGTTTAGGGTTTAGGGTTTGGGGTTTAGGGTTTAGGGTTTAGCGTTTAGGGTGGATGACGTGAACTACACGGGTTGTTCAAGGCTATGGGCCTTTTTCAAGTGAAACCCTTGGAGCAATGTGCACATGTAGCAGTTTTCTAGCTTGTCGTGTAGTCCGAACTACAATCCGAAACCTGCGCCTTGCGCTGCAAACGTGCTTTAGGGTTGAGGGCTTCGCGCGGACTGCTACCTTAGTTGCATTAGTCGCAGGTAGAACGAAGGATTTTAAAGTAGAACTAACTGGGCTAAGTTGAGCCCTCTCAACCGGACATGGTAGCCCTAAACCCAAACCCAAAACCCAAGTTGATGCGTCTTGGGGATCTGTGCACAAAAAGGCTCCTCCCAAGCCCGACCTGGCCTCGCTGGGAGGCTTGGCTTTGGGTGCCTCAGCAGATCTAGGGATTATTGGTTCAAGGTTCAAGATTTAGGGTTTAGGGGTTCAACGTCGCGAAACAAGACCTGTGAAGAGAGAACACAATTTATAGTAATGGTACATCTGTGAACGAATCCGTAGTGAACGAAGTCATGAAGACACTCTTCATGCGTCCTGCAAACTGGCCCGTTCACTTCGCTCTCTCATTCATTTCAGTCGTTCTGTTCGCTAGGTATAATAATAGTGTACTGATGTAATTACGCTGCAGTGTTTAGGCTTGAAGGATCCTAGGGCTCACGGTGCAGGTTTAGGGTCGACATCCAGCATGGTCCAACCCAGACACCTTCAAAACCTTAGTCAAGTCCTGTCCGGCCCCGACAAACCGTGAACACCCGAAACCCTCATTTCCAAAACCCTTAAGCCTGGACACCCTGAGTCCCGAAAGCCCCCCAAACCCTAAACCCTAAACCCCAAAACCCTCCAGAACCCCCAAAGGATGCGACGGCATGGATGGGCTGTCCACTGCTGACCCGGTCGTAGGCCTTAGGGTTTAGGGCTCCAAAACTGGCGTGTTTACGGGGCTCAAAAGGGTTTAGGGTTGTACTCCTAAAGAGCACTGGCGTGGGATTTCCAACCGTACGACCAAAGCACTAATCTTCGAGTATTGGGGCTGAGGATTGCGAGCTTTTGAGGGTTTGGAGGCATTGGGTTTAGGGCTTCGTCTCCAGAATATAAAGGATGAGGGGTTCAGGTCGTGTAGGGATGAGGGTTCAGGGTGTAACTTCGTGGTCAGGCCACGTAGTACTGAGGGTCCGGGGTCTAGGGTACTAATAGCCTCTATCAAGGCCTTTGACTTTCGTGTTGCTGTCCAATCTCACGGCTACCTAAACCGTCAACCCTGCGAATTACCAGACTGGCCCTCTTCACCCCCCGCCCCCCCCCGCTCCACCCCCCCCTGCCACCACCCCCTCCCCCAAAGAAAGAGGAATCTGCACAAAACCCTTACTCTATTTGCCTGCCCTTTTATCTGGGTCATGCCGGGAAACTAGGAGGGTTTTTTTCTTTTGGTTACTCCTTACCCAGTGTAAAGAGACTCCCGGGTAACTCTTGAGAGCACCTTGTAGAGCGAGTCCACGCTTCCTTTGCAGAGCAGAGATTTCGCATCAGGGGGGCTAGGGTCTCCAGGGTTTCCAGGGTTTCCAGGGACTCGGGTTTAGGGTTTAGGGTTTAGGGTTCAGGGTTCAGGGTTCAGGGTTCAGGGTCCGCCGACCCTGGCGGCGTTTTGGATGGGAAAAGGAGGTGAAAACCTCCCTCTTCCCTCCTTACCCCCAAAACGCGGGGGGGGGGGGGGGGGGGGGGGGGGGGGGGTACCCGGGCAGCTTTTCCATGGAGGGGTAGGGGGGGTATGGGGGGGAAAGGGGGGCTGCGAAACCGCCTATGGTCCGTGAGTTTATGCGGTGTTGGTGGCCTGGCCCCTCCCGGTTGCTGGGCTAAGTGATGGGGCTTGGCGTTAACCCCAACGGCTGCCCTCCTTCAAGCTGGCTTCAGCTCCTGTTTGGGTCCTGGTGCTACCCCCTACCCCCCCCCCCCCAACGTTTCACAGAGGCTCAAGCAAATCAACTTTTGGCATCCTTTGAGCTGACGAGCGCGTTTAAACCTTTCAACTATGCTCCAGCGGGGTCGGCGGCTTGAGCCGGAGGCTCTTAAATTTAGGGTTTAGGGTTTACGGTTAGGGTTTAGGGTTTCCAGGATGTCAGGTTTAGGGCTTCTAGGTTTTCTTCGGGTTTTCAGGGTTTCCAGGGTCTATGGGGCTACCCAAGGTCCCCTTAGCCGGTCCAAGGTCTTGTAACCCCCACCCCCACTCTACCCAACAAAAGAAGAAATCCTGAAAGACGCCAACACCGGGGTCTGGGGCGAAGGATTACATAGGATCTGGGATTCCACTAGTCGGCCCTATTCTCGAGAGCTTTGTTTCTGAAATCATGGCTTCTGTCCTGGCGAGGGTTTCTGAATACGGGAGGATTCTGAAACCCCAAATCCTAAACCCAGCAACGCGCTCCATCCTTAGTGGGGGGAGCTCGCAGCGGAGTAGCCAAAGCTGCTGCTCACGAAGCCCTAACAACCCTAAAGCTCCAAAGCCTCCGGCTCTTCGCGACTTAACCCCAAAAACCTTAAATTCAAAACGACCTCAACTTCAAAGCTGGACGAGCGTTTCCCAAACTAGGGGTCCCCGCCCCTCAGCATCCCAAAACTGGAGGAATTCCCAAAAAAAGAGGGTCTCCCAAGCTGTAGAAACCCGAAACCCAAACCCAAAACCCTAGTCATATCTCAGCGTCGGAGGAATCGCTTCTGCTCGTGAGCCGGCCGCATGCCATGCCAATGCGTCAGCTTCTGCAGGTCTTCGTTTATGAGCCTTGGCTCTGTTGCTAGGTTCCCCAGTATCCTAGGAGAAAAAAGGGGCGGACTTCGGCTTGCACAAAAGCTCCGAAACCCAAGAAAGGGAATAAGACCCTAGATTTTCCGGGATCCAAGTACAGGGCTTAGGGTGAGCTTTTCGGGTTTGAGCCGCACCCCTGAAATGTGCAAAACGTCCTGAACGCCCCAAAGACCCTTCTCTGGGCTCTTTGGCAATTCAGGAGCTAGGGTGGAAACCTCAACCGTTTGCACAAGGAATCACCCCCTCAACCCAAGACCCTCAACCCGAAAACCCTAAACGCCTAAACCCCAACCTTCAACCCCCAACGCTCTACCCCCCTAAACCCTAAACCCCCCCCCCACAACCATAGCCCTACCCCCCTAATAGGGTTTAGGGTTAGGGGATGAGGGTTTGGGGTTAGGGGTTTAGGGCTTAGGGTTTAGGATTCAGGGTTTAGGGCTAATTTCTGGCCCGGGCACCCGGAGAGGAACTGCTGCCTTTTGGCGGCCTCCCCCCGCGCACCGCGGGCACGTGCTGCCAACACCGACGCTGGCACCTACGGGATCAATTTATTATGGGCTGAGGGTCTACATGTATATTTCTATGTATACTTCTACTTCTACATATATGTTTATACCTATTTACTTATATTTATGCTTATATGTTTCCACCTGTATAGATAGTTATATACTTATATTTATGCACGTATAGGGTTAAGGGTAGACGGTTGACATAGCCATTTTTGAAGGGTTCTTCAGGGCACCGAATTTTCGAACTAAGCCCTTCCTGAGGACCACTTTTCAATAGCGACGGGCGAAAGAAGTCAACCAGGAGATGCTCGGGAACGGGCCCCCCCAAACCCGCAAAACACGTCGAAACCTCCGCGTGAACAATGCAAAACGCCTCCACGACTCCTAAACAGAACAGAAACCTTGAGGACCCTCAACTTGTGCTTGGTCAGAGTCCAAGGGTTTAAGGTTGAAAGCTGCACAGGACTCAACAGATAAGGGCAGGTACACAGGTTGGTACTTAGGCATAGAGGTTGAAGGGCATGGGGTTGTCCTAGATGTCCACAGTATCCAATAGAAAAAGGCCTCAACACCCTTCCTCCCATTTGCTTGGAGAGGCCCCTCTGGGCCCCTCCCAGTTCAGGGGCTTGGGGGAGGAGCGGGTTTAGAGGTGTATAAGAGAGGGCGACGTCAGCAGCAACCTGTATAGAGAAACGCACTTTTCTCTCGTTTCTTAAGGGTATATCAGAGGCTTCCCCAGATAAGGCTTGGCGGCTGTTGATGTTTGGGCTGCGTGGCTGCACACGCGGGGCGCCTGCGAGTTGCCAAGCCGCGGCAGTGTGGGCGCACTTTGGCTGTGCTCCATGGCTGAAGCTCTGGAGGCCCCCTTTAACAACGCTGAAGAGGCGCTGGCCCCCAGCCCAGACTCCTTGTTTGACCTTTTGACCCCCAGCCTAAGGGACAGCATTTTCTATGTCTCTTTGTTTTCATGTGGGGGGGTGGTACTGGTGGACTGACCGAAATCGTGACTCTGGGGAGTTCGTTGGCCCCGAAAGCCCCCCCAAAAACCCCTGAGAGGCCTAGTGAACATGCTCAGACAACTCCCCTTGTGCTGCTGCTGGACACAAGGAAGGTCCGGAGTGGAGCCCAGAAAGCGATGGAAGGATGGCCTAGCTTATTTCCCAGGATGGGTCTTTCCCAAAAAAGGCCCTTGAAGCTCCCGACAATCCGTACCTTTTTGGAACCCACCGGCTGCCTAAACCCAAACCCCGAACGTTACACTTAAAGCAGGAGGTGTTCCTTATAGGCTTCAGGGTTTAGGGCGTATACGGTCCTAAACCTAAAACCCTAAACCCTAAACCCTAAACCCTAAACCCTAAACCCTAAACCCTAAACCCTAAACCCTAAACCCTAAACCCTAAACCCTAAACCCTAAACCCTAAACCCTAAACCCTAAACCCTAAGCCCTGCACTTTGGGCCCCTAAATAGAATGGACCCTGGGAGCTCTGCATCTTAAAAGAGGTATCCCTTATATGCCCCTTACATATACCCTACACACAAACTACGGGCCCATACATCCGAGCCCTTTAAAGGAGGCAAGGGACCATATTAAGAGCCCATGTAACTACTTTAAACCCTAAACCCTAAACCCTAAACCCTAAACCCTAAACTCTAAACCCTGTCTACGTAGGTCGCGATTCGGAAAGGAGATGGAGCTAAGCTGAACAGCTCAAACAAGAGCCTTGGCAGCCAAAAAGGGCTCAACCCCTGGCCCTTACCGAAAACCCCTTAAACCAAGAAACCCGAAAACCCACAGGCCCGAAACCTTGAACCCGTTAACCCCAAACCCTTGTAAGTCAAACCTCTCCTGATCAACATGTCATCGTTGTTGTGGCCCTCCTCCCCAGACTCTTCACGAAGCGCCGAGTTTTTTTGGTCCCCCGGCTTTGAGGCAGCAACAGCTCTTTTCGGCTGGAGCCGGTTCAGATGCCGAAGTCCTTGCATCCCTAAACCCTGAACCCTAAACACTAAACCCTAAACCCTGAACCCGGACCCTTGATCACTTATAGCCCTGAAAGCTGCACCCTAAAACCCTGAACCCCAAAGCACAGAGCTGGAAATCGACATACTGAACCCTAAACCCTACTAAACCCTAAACCCGAAACCCTAAACCCAGAACCCTTACCGGACAAAGACAACAAATTTAAATCCTCGGTTCCCCGAGAGGCTCATTTGCAAAGGCCACAGGACTGTGGGCAGGCTTCCAGGACCTCACCGGGACCTGGGATGAACAGCGCCGAATCCCTTTTGGGTGTTTGCTGTAGGGTTTAGGGTTTAGCGTTTAGGGGTATGGGGTTCAGGGTCTTATAAGGGTTCATAGGGTTCAGAGATGTTTTGAGTTTATGAATCCTCAAGGCCATGAAGTCTTGGTTTGGCTGAAGGGCAACCAATGGGGTCAAACCTATTCACGCTGCAGAGTGCTGCAGCTGTTCTTCCTAAACCATTGCACATGAGGAAGATCCTGATAGCTAGCGAGTCCGCACCGTTCGCTATCTTGACTCTTGACTTGCTGGGTCTTGCTCCACTTGTCACCACTCCATCCGCTCAGTCACGTTAAATGAGCTGTAAACATCCCTAAGCCCTTATAAACCCTAAACCCTAATGTGCAATCTAGACCAGGTCGCGCTCCACCTATCGAGCGTGGTACAACGCTGCACATCAAATTGCAAAGGCATGTGTGTGTGGCCTGACCTATCAGAAATCCCACAGGGCTGGCTCATGTGAGGCTGTGGCCGGCCCCGAAGGGCCGACCTCAGTTCTAAACGCCTGAGTCTCAAACATCTCGCCCCCCCGAGCCCCAAGGTTTGCGGATTTTGGAGGAATCATAAGGAAATCACGATGCAATGGCTGAACAAAACATGTTGGCGAACTCCCCACTCGATAGTCTCGACGTGCGACCCCCAGAGCTCAGTTTCAATGGCCTCGATGTGAGGCTTCCTGCAACTTCTCAAAAGATTGTGAAGTATCATGGAATCTTAAGTAAACCAGATTATACGTCGGATCTTTATGACAAACAAAAAACCTACCTAAGCCATATTCGAGCCATCCAAGCAAATCTTAACGAGCTGCAGTCGTAGCCGATGTAGGCCAGACACCCATAGCCTCCAGCATCCTTCACCGCAATGCAAGACAGACTGCAATTGCAGGTATCTGGTGGGGGCGGATACGCGTGATTTGTGCGGGCGCGGGCGCGTGTGCGCGTGTGCGCGTGTGCGCGTGTGCGCGTGTGCGCGTGTGCGCGTGCGCGTGTGCGCGTGTGCGCGTGTGTTCGTGTGCGCGTCTCTGTCTCTGACTCCGTCTCTGTCTCGGTCTCGGTCGCGGTCTCTGTCTCTGTCTCTGTCTCTGTCTCTGTCTCTCTCTCTCTCTGTGTCTCTGTGCGTCTGTGTCTCCCTCTCTCTCTGTGTCCGTCCGTGTGTGTGTGTATCTCCGTGTGTCGCTCTCTCACTCTCTCTCACTCTCTCTCACTCTCTCTCACTCTCTCTCACTCTCTCTCACTCTCTCTCACTCTCTCTCACTCTCTCTCTACTTTCTCTCTCTCTCGCTCTCTCGCTCTCTCGCGCTTCGTCTCTCTCTCTTTCTGTCTCTCTCTTTCTCTCTCTCTCTCTCTCTCTCTCTCTCTCTCTCTCTCTCTGTGCGGGAGGCCAGGCGCTGATATAAACGTGTATAGATAGATAGATAGATAGATAGATATACGTATATATATATATATATATATGTATGTATGTATGTATGTATGTATGTATGTAATTGAGTTTTGTGTTTTTTCTACCTTTTTTTTGGGGGGGGGAGGGGGGTTCCTACATCGGATCCCGATCGTTCGTCTTCTTGTAGCAATGGACCTAAACCCTAAACCCTAAACACGAAACCTTAAGCCTCCAACACTTTTGACGAGAGAGTCGGCCTTGAATTTGTCATCGTCCACGCAGGCCTCTGCCGCCGGAATTCAGGGTTTAGGGTTTATCAGGGTTCAGGGTTTAGGGTTTAGGGCAACTGAGGGTTTAGGGTTAGGGTTTAGGCTTTGAGGCAATTGAGGGTTTAAGGTTAGGGTTTCGGGTCTAGGGCAATTCAGGGTTTAGGATTTAGGGGTGTCGGGTTTAGGGCTCAAATGCTGAGACCCTGATCCCAGGCCTCTCTCAAGACTGGCCAAGGGGAGGGGGTAAGGAGGGCCTTGAGAAGCCGAATGCTTACCCTACCAACACCTGTAGCTGGTGGATTCCGCCTCCTGCTCCAACAACAACTAGGGATTAGGGTTTCGGGTCAGGGTTTAGGGTTTCGGTTATTCAGGTTTAGGGTTTAGGGTTCATCAACTCTCTCGCAACAGCCTCTGCCGCAGCTGGTGGGCACACCCCACCTGCAGCGTAGAGCAGCGGGCAGATGGCTCACGGTTGGCTCGTACAGGGACCAAACCCTAAACCCTAAACCCTAAACCCTAAACCCTAAACCCTAAACCCTAAACCCTAAACCCTAAACCCTAAACCCTAAACCCTAAATAACCCTAAGTCCCGGGCATGCGGAAGACGCACATGCATTCGGGCACTAGACCCTAAGACGCTCAAGACCACAAGTCTCAACACTACTTAAGCCTAATAATCAAGCTACAAACTCTCATCCCAAATCCCTAAAGATGAAATCCAGGGCTATACCTTGGGATGTTCCCCCTTATACGAACAGTCCTTATGTTAGGGATCATAGTGCCCCCCTATTAGAATCCCTATCATGGACTGTTGGCATAAGGGGAACATCCCAAGCTATACCTTGAAGCTCCTCAAGCTGGAATTGCACAAGTGCCTGTTGTCTTGTCCAATGGAGTACCCCTCCCCCAAAAAAAAGATTAAAGGGTTCGGATCGCTTCTGGCTCTCTTCTGCTTATTATTCTTCTTCCTCTTCTTCTTCTTCTTCTTCTTCTTCTTATTCTTCTTCTTCTGCACGCCTCTCTCTGGCTCTCTCTCTTCTTTCTGTCTCTTGTTGTGTGTGTTTGCTTTCTTTCGGTGTTCTTTCTCATTTTTTCTTTCGCGGTCCTTCCGCGCCTATCGCTCTCATTGACGCTTACTTGCATTTGAAACCTCTTCGCTGAGCTGAGCAAAGCAACGCTGCCTGATGCCCTGCGTGTAATTCTCTTTCACTACAGCTGAGTGGTATTCACCTCATGGAAGAGGGCCCTGTGACCCCCCCCCCATCCCCCCAAAAAAATATGTATACTAAACAACGAAAAATATGTAGGCATGTATGTATATCTATATATATATATATATATTCGTAAACAACGAGACGCCCGAACCCGAACAAACACACCTTTTCCCCGGGTTGAGAATTAAAGAGTTTAGGGCGTAGGGCGAACCAATTCCCAGAACCGAGCGACAAGATTCTGGACAGCGGAACTGAGCTGTGGTCGCGAGCCTGGCCACAATGCAGGGTTTCAGGACTCTTCGACGTCTTCCATTGCTAGGGTTTGGGGTTGCAGTTGCACTGCAACGCCTAAAACAGCCTAAACCCTAAAGCTTTGCCAGTTTGTGGTGTAACAAGATAAAAACAAGGAGGTCGACCAGCGCGTCCGGAGCTAGAGCTTTAGGGCATAGGGCCAAACCTCTCCCCTCTCCCCCACCCCCGCTCCTAAAAGACTCACAAACCAAGAACACAAACAAAAGAAACACTAAACTTAACCCCAAGCCCCCCCAAGCACCCAAACCCCAGGCCAGAAAACAACCCCAAACCCTGCCAAAAACAAACCTAAACCTTCCAAGCCTGAAACAACAATTCCCCGCTAACACGCAGCCAGTAAAACCCAAAACCAGCCAAACAACCCTGAAGACCCTATAAAAGCCCAGACGCCCTGGAACCCGACAACCGCCGGGGTAAAATCCCTGCACGCTGCCCTGGCCTGGAATGGCAAGCCTCAGTTCACCCATGGTTCCAAACGGTTTAGGGTTTAGGGTTTAGGGTTTAGGGTTTATGGCTTAGGCACAAAAAGGCATTTAGAGGGCTTTGCGGGTTACGTGGGTCTCGGGTGCCCAAGGCTGCCCTGAAAAGCCCAGGAACCTACAAAAGACCACCCACCGGTTGCTGGCTTGCTGTCACAGAAATTGCACCGCAACACGGAGATAGCGGAGCCCATGTACACTGGACATACAAACATAGATGAAGATAAAGACATATAAATATAAGGATAAATATGTGGTGCCCCCCCGCCCCTCCCCGTGTACCTCCAGGATTGTCTCTGGCCATCCCCTTCTGTCATATGTATATATATATATGTAGTTTTCTTTATATTTATATTTATTTATATACATATTCATTCATACACACATAAGACTATGTGGACATATATACACATGTATGTACAAAATTGCTTTCCAAATCTAACTGATATGGTTTCCTATTTGGGTAACTTATTCGAAGCTCCCGAACAGCAGCCTAGTTTCAGGGGCTGGAGGGGAGGGGTATGTGGTGGTTTAGGTCCGGGGCTTGGGGTTTAGGGTTTAGGGAGGGTGGCTGGATGGGAAGTTTAGCCCTCAAAAAGCTTCGGGACCATGTCATCCTAAATCCTAAGCCCTAAAAAAGGGTAGGTTTGAACATAATTTGTTTAGAATTACCCCTGAATCCCCTATAAAAAACCTTCTGAAGCCATAGTAATTGAATTTTTATGGGGCTAAGCCAGTAATCCCTAAACCCAAAACAGCATCCAGGGCTCTCCCTGCGCAGCGAGCTCTTGGCAAGTTGCCTCCTGGGCGGCTGAAGCCCAAGGCCAGCGGTTGATAGTCTTGGGGGGGGGGGGGGTTGTGGGGTTTTAGGGTTTAGGGTTTGGGGTTTGGAGTTTAGGGTGAGGCTTCAGTTCGGGTCTGGGTCGTACGGATCCCCGCAACGAAACACTAAACCCTGAAACCCTAAACTATCGAGGTACCAAAGGGGGCCATGTACGAAACCCCTGCCATTTTGACGAGGCCTTCGAGTATTCTATGTCCGTTGAGCAATCCTGTCGATCCAGGGCTACTAGGGGATCCGAAGCATGGGCCTTTCATTTGGGCCCCTTGTTATATGGCCCATATTATACCCATACTTCGGATCCCGTTAGTTACCTTTAAAGGCCTGAACCCTGAGACAAGCAACTGCGTCGAGACCCTAAACCCTAAACCCTAAACCCTAAACCCTAAACCCTAAACCCTAAACCCTGAACCCCTGACCCCTGAACCCTGAACCCTGAACCCTGAACCCTGAACCCTAAACCCTAAACCCTAAACCCTAAACCCTAAACCCTAAACCCTAAACCCTAAACCCTAAACCCTAAACCCTAAACCCTAAACCCATCATCCGATCCACCTGGCCTTGTCTTTCCCGGAAACTCGGATCAAGGACGTGGGCGATAAATCCTTGCCTGGGCTCGGGGAGCCTTTCTGGTACAGGGTTTAGGGTTTAGGGTTTTGGGTTTAGGGTTTTGGGTCTCTCAGATGCCTAATTGCTGGGTACTCGGGAGGCTTACCCACCCAGCTACTAAGGATGGCATGTTTTGGGGTTGTATGGTCTTAGTGCTTTAAGTTTCCGGCTGTTAGGGACATTGACTCAGGAAAGCATGAAACCATTTTGAATCACCCTAAGCTTGCTCAAAAAGGGGGCGTTTACGATAATATAGGTACCTTATTGGGGTCCTTCTGACACGGGGATCCTACTATTTTGGGGGTCTATCTTTGGGGTCCCTTATTTTCGCAAAACTCCCAAATCGGGTTGGGGGCTTCAGCGTTTGGGGCTTCAGGTGTCAAACGCAGTAAGTCGAGCGCAACCGGTAGGGCTGGACGGCCCGCAGGCACTGAACCTTAGACCCGAAACCCCAAACCCCTAAACTCTAATTCACCCTAAGCCCAACAGCCCTTTGGCTTCCACTAAAGAGAACCCACAAAGCCGCAGTGCAGGTCTCGGCCGAGGTGGTCTGATTCGGAGTGCCGCAGAGGTCACAGGTCACAGGGCAGGCGTCCCTCCTTACGTGCGGTTTAAGGGGCTAGGGTTTTAGGGGAGGTTTAGGGGGTTTAGGGGTCTAGGAACTCACTATAGAGGTCATGTTTTATAGGAATGGTAGAGCTTACACGGCTACAGGCATTAGGGATTGTACTGTGGACGGCTCCTGGCCGAAGTTGCTCTAAATTTCGAGCTCGGGCCCGGGCATTCGTGTCTACGGGCAGATCATGTCAGGTAGACTCCGCTATGCCCTCGACCCCAAACCCGAATCCCAAACCCTGAGCCCGAAACCCGAAAGCCGGCACCTGCAGGGGCCCGCCTTAAACCTTCAAGCCCTAAGGTGCAAGGGACCCTACAGGCGCACCCCAAAACCTTCACCCAAAAACCAATTAAAATTGAACTGGCACGGAAAATTCCCGATAGGGGTTGAGGGCTTAGGGTTTAGGGGTTAGGGTTCAGGGTTTCGGGAAATTCCCCTCGACCTGGGAGACTGGGCTTTAGGCCTCAGGCTTCCTGCATTGTTGTTCAGGGATGCGCCGGCATACTTTGTTAGGGTTTAGGGTTCAGGGTTCAGGGTTCAGGGTTCAGGGTTTAGGGTTTAGGGTTTAGGGTTTAGGGTTTAGGGTTTAGGGCTTGGGGGTTTTCAGGGGCCCCAGATGATTCAACAGGCCCTCAAAAGGCAAGGGGCACTGCTTGTGAGTGCGCTTCGCCGTAGCCTGCCAGTCGGTGACTTTGTCTAAATTGGGGTGAGCCTTATACAAGGGTGCCCCACTGTATCGTTGCAGTGTCTGAGGTTCAACCCTGAAAACCCCTTAGGATCCCAAATTGCTTCAACTTCGAGTTAGGATCTCAGCCCTCCAAAGCCTTCATGTCGTTGACTTGATGCGGCCATGTAGGTGCGTTTCTTATGCTTGCCTTTTCCCATGTCTCCTTTAACCTGGAGAGCCGTGGACTGGGTTGCAATGAAAGGCTGCGTATGAAGCTACAAGTAGGGTTTAGGGTTTGGCGTTTATAGGGTCTAGGGTTTAGGGTTTAGTAGGGTTTAAGGTTTAGAGTCTAGAGTTTAGGGCATCTCACAATGCCACGGCGCGACCCACCCATTGGAACCCGCCCGCAACCACCCAGAGTCAAACCTTTTCGTGGATTACAGACTTGTCTAACCCCCAAGCCCCCTGTCAAGGGGGCGCTCTCTCGAGGAAAAGCCGCCCTCCCAAAATTGCCATGTAGCCCAGAGTCTCTTCGGCCTTTCGTGAGATGCCGGGGCCCCAGGGACACATACTAGAAGGGATTCTCTTCAGCGAGACTCCCGGCACTGCAGGGACTTTGCTCGCCGGGATTCTTTACTGTTCTCTTTTGCTCCCTCGATCTCTCTCTCTCGTTCCCTCCTCTCTCCTCTCTCGACAATCTCGAGGCAATTCGCTCTCACAACATGATTCCATGTCCATTCCCTTCTCTGCTAGTGGCAGTTTTAAGTCGACCCTGTCGAGGTGAAGTCGTGCCAAGCCCGTGTGCCGCAGAGTTTGGGCTTGCTTTGCCATATCCCCAACATGTCTTGCATTTCAGCAGATCCCAAGTGTTGCAGTCTTATAGTACTGTGCACATGGTCTTGAGGTCATTTTAGGATCATCGTTTGTGCTGTAACCCCGCTTGGTTGCAAATGCGTAATGCTGCTTGCCTCCACCCCCGTCGCCGCCCCCCACCCCCAACCCACCCGCCGGAAACAAAAAAACAAGCCGAGCCATACTGGTGAGAGCTATAGGGTTCTTAAGGGAGAGGGGGTTCATGGGGCGTAGGTACCTACAGAACCTTAGGGAAGTTTAGGGAGCCTTAGACTTGGGTTACATACCCTCGAACCCCCTCCTGAAGAACAGAGGTTCTGGGGAGGACGGGGCCTCCGCCCTAAGCCCCCAAATTGCAGCTTCCTTGTCCTAGGGGGATGGGGGGCCCTTCGAAGCGAAGCCCAAGCGGCACACTTTCGCTAGCTGCCAGCAGCTGAACTGCACTCCGCGTTGGGTAATTCCCGTGGGGTACCTTTGGAGGGCGAGCTGAGATTAATCTCCACAACTACCCACATGTACCACAAGCCTCCCCAGCACGATCCTCAAAGTTGGCATGCATTCGGGAGGTATCTTGGGGCGTTTCCGGCTTCACGGTTTAGGGGCTTATAGTGCTTGAGATTCGACAGGGCTGCGAGAGACGTCAAAGTGGCAGGTAAGCAAAGTTTTGCCATTGAACAGCTGTGTTGCAGAGGGGGGAGGGTGAATATCGGGGGGCACGTAGCACAAGCCACCCCCAAACCTCCATCATTTTGGGCTCTTAAGCCTTCAGTCCTCAAGTCCTTAACTCAACTGTTCGATTGGAACTCTGTAAAGCAACAGAACTTACTCTGCCCTGTATCAACCTCAGCCCCAATGATCCCTCCCCCCCACCCGGCCCGACTACACCCTAAACACCCTAACACCCTATACACAACCCTTTAAACCCGATAAAATCCGATCAGCCCGACAAACCCTATTAACCCTAACAAACAACTAAATAATCCTATAAGCCCTATAAACCCTAGTAACCCTATCCACCCTATAAACCCGACAAACCGTCGACTAACCTGTCGACAGATGGGGCGCTTGTCTTCGCAGGCGAAGCCGCATGGGCAGCTTTCCCGGGCCTCTCTCGCGCTCGCGACTCTTAACCACAGATTGCTCTAAAGTAGAGTCTCTTCTCGGCGGGGGGGGGGGGTTCCTTCAATCAAGAGTGTGTGGTATTTAGGCCTTAGGGATTAGGGTTTAGGCCTTAGGGTTTAATTAGGGTTCAGATTCATAGGCTACCGGCTGCGTCTGCAAGCTGCTAGAATGAAGACTTTCTTAGACAAAGCTGTCGGGCCTCTGGACAGGCATCTCCGTGTAAGGTCTGCTGTTATCTGCAGCAATCCTCAAGCCTCCCGTCCCCCCGCACCTAACTTCTGGCCCCCCCGAAACTTATCAGAAGTGCGCAGGAAGCCCTGTCCTTGGGACGGTTTTGTGGGCGACAGGCATGCTCGTTTTCCACCGGCTCGCCGTGCATACCCAGGCAGTGAACAGGTCCTTCATCTATTGGCATGTTGAGAAAGCGTTACACCGTAGGAGTATAGGGTTGCTTTGTGCTTGTTGGGTGCAACACCCTCCTCCTCAAACGCGAAACCGCCAAGCCCTACATCATAAAGACTTCGTGAACCTCTGGACGCACCTCGGCAATCCTCTGCCTGAAGCCCTGTGATCCCCTCACCCCGAATTTAACCCCCCCTGCCCCTTTTTGTATTGACTATTTTCGGCACAGCATGTTGTAAGGATCATAACACGAACTATATCAATATACCCGACTACAATGTGCATGTTACACATGGGGGGAGTAGGAGGGGGCGGGATTCAAGAATGAATCAGCTGAGCCCCAAAAAAACCAAGGAAGCATCCCTCAACACACAACATTGAAAGCAAATCTTACAGGAAACCATACAGGTAACTATCACCTGCACTCCACCAGAGTCGGAAGTCCCCCACACCCCCCCCCCCTTCCGGGCGCAAAAAAGGGGCTTAGGGTTGCATGAGCACTAACGGCTCGCAGCCCAGTGTCTGGTGCGATAGCACTCGTCCGTGCCTCGCAGAGATGGGCCAGCGGCGCTTGCTACCGCTGGTGTCGGGTCTACAGCTTGTGGGTTGAGCTTGTGGATTCTACCGGTTCTTATGCTTCAGGGCTCTATTGCTTGCTAGTTTCAGAGGCAGCTGGTGATGTTGCGAGGCTCTTCGATGACAGACTATGGAACAGGCCTCTATCTTCGCCAACACATTCCGAAGGCAACTGCATCTGGGGGGCAGGGGCATCTGCATATCGGAGACGGCCTAGACCAATCCCTAGCCCCACTCCCTGGACTTACTTCCCGGAAACTCAGCAGCGAAGCTCTCGTTCCCTATTGGAAGTTCTGCGGCGAACTGTTTGAACCCCTGGCCCCCGGCGTAAAGGCTCCTGAGTCAGCACCTAGGACTCTTAATCATCCGCAAGAACTTTGACCATAGCTGAAATGATGTCCCGTCCGTTCGGCCTCCCTGTACCCCAGGCTTTGAAGCCCGCTAACCCGCCCTACACTGATCGTGGTCTTATAAATGACCGAAATGTTACGTACATAAAGAAGTGCGTATATATATATATATATTATATTCGCCTCGGCTTCCTGCCGAGAAGCGTCTGGAACAAGCAGACCCGGATCGGGCCTCCTTCCCCCTAACCCAACCCTTCCCCATGCCAAATTTTTCCCCCCCCCCCCCCGGCCCTGTGGGACCCCCCCCAATCCCTTGGAGGGGCTGCAAACCGATGCCGTGGAGGGTCCCGCTTGTCGGTGGCTCCCACAGGGGGAGTGCCTCAAAAACCCCCTCCCTTTTTTTGCGAAACCCTCTTTCCTCCTTTCCTGTCCTGGGGCCGGCCCGGCTGCCGAGGCGGCGCGCGCAAGCGTTTACAATTATACATACACGCATTTTTCGGACTTATGACTATTCTTGCTATTCTTACAGATATCAACGCTCTTACAATTGTTTCTGTCCTTATGATTATGACTACCATTGATACTGTACGCTTCTTACTACTACTATTATTGCTGTCATTGCTAAAAGTACTATTATTACTATGATTACGGTGATTACTATGAACTCGATTATTACAATTACTCTTCTTATTGTTACTATTGTTACTGTTATTCTTGTTTGTATGTTTATTAATTGCTGTACACCCAGATCCTGCGAAACGCATGACGAAGTACTACGCCCCAGAGGCTTTGAATCTGTGGGACTCAGTGCTTCGCACGTTTGAGGGTCAATTGGCTTCCATTGCAGGGACTTACCCGCTCAAAACCTTGTCTGTCCCCAGCGCCTCATTGGGTTTTTTAGGGTTTAGGGTTTAGGGCCTAGGGTTTAGGTTTAGGGTTAGGAAGTTTGTGGGGTTGAGGAAGTTCTCAGGGTTTTAGGGGGTTTACAGCCCAGTCCCGATGGGAGCCTGCTAGGCGAAGGCAGCTGCCAAAGATGCCAGTGGACCAGCGCGCAATATCGGACAGGTCATAGCCCAGCCAGTACCTTGACCCCGCCTAAACTCTAGATGTCCTTGTTCGAGAATCCCCACCCTAAACGGAAGCCGCTGGACACAGTTGTGCAGTCACCCTTGGCCCTTGAAGATCCCTAAAGCCCCTTAGCAGGGCTGAGGGACCTGAAAACCCCAAAACCCTCCACCTTGGACTTCAGCAGGAGCTCTCCTAAACTAGCACCTACAAAGGCCCCCCCCACCCCCGCCGGTTAAGAACAGCCCCAGTTGCCTTGTCAATTTCTTTGCGGTCTGAGGAGGGTTTAAGGGTGAATTAGGGTTTAGGGTTTCGGGTGCACAAGAGTTCAGGGTTGAAGAAATTTAGGTGCAGGCTCCGCCACCCATAAACCCCTAACCCTAAACCCTAAACCCCAAACCCCAAACCCTAAACCCTAAACCCTAAACCTTTAAGCATTCTAAGCATGCCAGGCTTCCAGAGGCTGGTGGTCTCATACGAGCTACGACCTCGGTTGCAAGGCTTTAAGCGCTGAGCCGCCAGCTGTAGGGTTTGGGGTTTAGGGTTTAGGGTTTAGGGTTTAGGGCTTAGAGTTCAGGCCGTAGCTTGTAGGGCATAGGGTTATTCGGATACAGGGCTTGTCAAGGAGAGAGCTGCACCCGGGGAGTTGGCTTCAAGAACTCAAGGTTGGACTTAGGATGGTTTTTGGTGGCTGAGTGCTGAGTTCTGTCTCAATCCTAATACTTTAGGTCTAAACTAACCCCTAAACACGGCGTAAGCAAGCCCTGGGAAAGCCCGTCATCCACTGCCGCCCCAAAGACCAAGGGATTGTGGGCGTTAAGGGCTGCCCCTAAACCCGCCTGTCGGAGTGAGAGCATTGCAAGATGCTCTAGCCCTAAGGGGCCCTAAGGGGGCCCTAAGGGGGTTTTGAGGCTTCAGGGTTAGAGTGCGCAGGGCTTTATAAGGGTCGGCGCTTTCCAGAGAAATACGAACCTTAGAAGGTTTATAGGGTGGTTTAAGGTTTGAGAGGGTTGCGCTGCACTTAATCGGGTTTGGAGGGTTTAGGGGTTGAGACTTCGCCCCAACCCAAACCCCCCCGCCCCAACTCCCCCCCCCTCCCCAGTCTACCAAACCAAGCCTAAAGCCTAAAGCCTAAACCCTAAACCCTGGGTTCTGGGTTGAAAATTTAAAGGGCTCAACCCTGCTGCCCACTCTGCACAGGGGCTGATGTGCCGCGTCTTGCCGCCGCACTGATACCTCACCAGCACTTGCAGACTGACACATGGGCTTGGAAACCCTAAACCCTAAACCCTAAACCCTAAAGGCCCTAAACCCTAAACCCTAAACCCTAAACCCTAAACGCTAAACCCTAAACCCTAAACCCTAAACCCAAGGGTTGAGGGTGTGGGGGGGGGGCATAAGGACCGTGTCGGGGCATGATGCAAAGTCGACTCCTCGGGATCTCTTCCCCACTCCCAAGTGCGGAGGTCGCAGGGCGACTCGTTGATTGGACTAAAAATATAAATAGTAATGAACAACAAAAACACATAAATGAGAAACCATTTTTTTAATAAACAAATAAATAATACAAATATAAATATAAATAAATAAATAAATAAATAAATATATATATATATATATATACGTTTCTATGTTTCCTATTGTTTATTGAGGGTGGTTACTATGGGGGCATCATGTCGGTTATTTTGCTGGCTTCTGTGTCCTAGTTGGCTGAAGTTTCAGTGGGGGGGGCGGGAGCGCGGCATCCTGGCCAACCGGAACTCCCCTGTGGACCCCCGTAAACCACCCTGGTGAGATTCTCAAAATTAGGCTCCCTTTTCTAGGTACCCCAAACATTAGGGCCGCCTTAAAACATGGTAGCGACCCGCCGGAAGACCCTAATTTAGGGAAGTGACCACATGATCATTCGAGACTGCCAACAGCCATCACTTGGGATGTTCCCCTAAGGATTTTTCCTTCCATGTGCTTAAGAACACCAAAAGACAAATCCCTATACTACTCTCAAGAAGGAAGAATACTTTTCTATTTTTTCGGGGTTCTTATGCAATTAGTAGAAGAAGGGGTACTATGATCCTCATTCAGGACTGGTAGTATAAGGGGGAGCATCCCAAGCCGGCACCAGGGCCAAGTTGCATGTCGCGAATCTGCCGGAAGTCGCTCTGCGAGGGATAGTTGCCTCGCTGGATGCAACAGGGCGCATTTGGGGTCCTTCGGGCCCGAAACCCGAAAAGGATTTAGGGCTTAGGGTGTAGGGTTTCAGGGCTTAGGGTTTAGGGGCCCGAAACCCTAAACCCTAAACTGTTGCTTGTTCTGCTGCAAGCTCGTTGGGCACGCGTGGCATTAGGTGCAAGGTCCTCAGGGCCTCCAGCCTCTGAAGCCTTTTGGGCCGTCCCTTCTTAAGGGCTATCTTCAGGACACGCAGCCTTATTCTTGTTGGGGACTTTGGGGTTTAGGGGTTTAGGGTCTATAGGGTTTAGGGACTATGGGGTTTAGGGCTTCGGGCCCAAGTGGAGGACCTGGCCCTTCAAGGCCGGGTGGCGCTGGCCCATGTCGTTGTTGTACACCGCTTTCTGGGCGGACTCGATCCGGTTGTTCCTGGGTTTAGGGTTTAGGGTTTAGGATAGTTTAGGGTTTAGGGTTTAGGGTTACACGAACCTGGCGGAAAGCTCTGGCTTTCGACCCCTCAACACCCTCAACCTCCTCAACGGCCGTAAACCATAAATAGTGAACGGAGTTCTTTGGTGTTGGTGGGCGTTGTGGGCTTCGTGGCCTAAACCCTAAACCCTGAACCCTAAACCGCAGGTTGGGGGGTGCGACTTTGGATTTTGGCGGTGGTTTCGGGTAAAGGCCTCAAGGCCTCGGATGCCGCGAACCGTGGTTCAAGATGGTATAGGGCATGTTAGGGGTCAGGGTGGATGCCAAAGGGCTTATTGGGGGTTGGGGTGTATAGGGGCTCGTGGATGATTCGAGATGGGTCGTCTCGTGAAAGTGGGGTTTTCTCGGGGCCGTACCATTTTTTCAGTGGTAAGGACTGGAAAGGAAAGGCTTGTTTGGGAAGCTGCTGCAACTACTTCTGGCAGAGCATAGAAACTCGTGCGGGTTTGCATGCGGAATGAACGCTGACATGCCCAACATCTTTTGCGCGGTAGAGCAACAACACTACAAAATTGCAGCCTTCTAGGCAGGCTCACGGAGGTATGAACTCGTGAAGGCGCGTCTTGAAGCAGACACGTGATCTTTGTGGCGCATGTTGTAGAGGAAACAAACGCATGTTCGCAAAAAGCGTGAATGCTTGCGACAGCGCGTCTGGTTGCAAAAACGTCAAACATCCTTGTGAACAGTGCTTTGGGCATGGGTGCCATGTGAATGGACGCCGCTCCTCGAACACCCTTCAAACTCGAGAATTTTCACGGAAAACAACATGGCGTACTACGAACGGTGGTCCAACAGCATGCGCGACACATCTCCACCAAATTCCTTCTGCTTTGCTGCAGGAGGGGTCTCACTGAAGTGGTGGGAGGGGAGAATGGGCGCGAAATTGGGAGCTATCCAAAGCCGTGAACGCAAAAATCCTTCAGCTTGCCCCCTAAGCCCGAAACCCCAAACCCTAAACTCAGAACACTTTTTATAGCCATGGGTCCCCTGGGAGTAGTGCATGATGGAGCCATAGTCATATGGGCTGTAACCTGACCTCTGGTCACCTGCCACGACAGATGTTGGCGCCGTAGGGCCCCTAAAGAGTAGTTTCGGCACGGAGGGATTGCCTAAACCTCAAAGTCAAGCTTCCTATTTTGGGGTTGCGGGCTGAGGGCTTGTAGTCACGGGTTTACTGACGGTGTTTTCCCTAGAGAATCAAGGTCCCTGCCCTACAGTGTGTATGTATGATATGTGTATATGTACATGTATATGTATATGTGTATGTGTATGTATATGTTTATGTATATGTGTATGTATATGTATATGGAAATGTATATGTATGTGTGTATGTATATTTGTATGTATATGTAGATGTATGTGTAGATTGAGATATATGGAATACATGTGTATATATATATATATGCATATCCACACATACAAAAACATATACAAGTACATATGTGCAAGAATACCAAGGCGCACATGTGAACAACAAATATAGAGATATGCAGGGTCGCTGCCCGAAGGTCCCCAGGGTTGGGGTATTGGGATTAGGGTTACTCAGGCTTTCAGGCCTCCCAACTCAAAGGATCTACCCATCTAGCCGTAGCACATCACACGCTTAGAAGCCCAACAAGGCTCCACAGCAAGTACTGTAGAGCCCAGGTGCTTGCGGAACAGGTATCCGGATGCTCAAAAGCCCTAAACCCCAAAAGTACCTACCGGGGCCCTCAAAACCTGAACCCCCAAAAAAGGCAATCATAACCAACTCCCCCCCCCCCCCCCCCCCCCCCTCCCAGCCCATGCCTGCTCCCTGGTAGTTCGAGCCCATGTAAGCATTCACGTCTGGCTCCTGGGCACGAGGAAGAATCGGGGTCTGAGCCTCATCCTTCGGTTCTTCTTCTTTTGTCTTGTTTTCGTATTGTAATTTGATACCTTTTTGCTTTTTTTTTTTGGGGGGGGGGGGTAAGGTTTAATTAGGGGTTAGGGTTTAGGTTTTGGGGTTTCGGGTTTCGGGTTCAGGGCTTTGGGGTGAAACATTGGGACAGGGGCTCACGTCAGTGGTTTTCCTCCACCCTCCCCCCTATGTAGTAAATTATAGTTTTATGTTCTTCGCGTATGTTACTGTAGAGTGCAATTGTGCTGCATTATGGTATGCTATACGTGGTAGCCCGGTAACCTTTTTTTATTAAGGGCACCCTTTTGGGGGTTGGTTACTTTACAGGGAATTGGGATGTTCCCCCTTGTACTAACAGTTCTTAATAGAGATGATGGTACCCCCTATTGAAATCCCTATTCGGGACCCTAAACCCCAAAACAGGTGCAGGAAGGCCCGGGGCAGCAAACTTGAAACCAGAAGCGCTGAACCCTGGACACCCTCAACTCCATAGCTCCGAAGCCCTAACTAAGCCCCAAGCCCCACCTCAAACACCTACTCTTGGTAGGCTACGGCCCCTAACTCCTAACCCCTAACCCCTAAACCCTAAACCCTAAACCCTAAACCCTAACCCCTAACCCCTAACCCCTAACCCCTAACCCCTAACCCCTAAACCCTAAACCCTAAACCCTAAACCCCAAACCCCAACCCTAAACCCTACCCTGTTTGCAGCAGCTTATAAGAGTAGGTCATGCCTGGGGGTGCTGAGGGTAAAGCCCTTGACATTCCGTACCCCAAACCCGTAACAGAAAAACAATGGGTTTAAGGGTTTAGGGTTTGGGGGTTTAGGGTTATAGGGGCATAGGGGTTTAAGGTTTAGGGTTTAGGGCAGTTCGCCCGAAGCACTACTCTATGTCTCACGATAGCTCAGAAGCGCATCGGTGTACCACAGAAGCCATAGGGTGTGGGGGCTTAGGTGTTTGGGGTTTAAGGGGTTTAGGGGGTTTCGGGTGATTGAGGGCTTGCACCTGAACCGGACCTGAACCGGTCAGGCCTAAAGGCTTTTAAGCCTAAGTTGCATCATCACTGAGTCAAGTATAGGGTACTGTTTAGGGGGCTCTCCTTTTTGGATCCTCCCGGGGTCTGGCACGGCTTAGGACACACAGACACACACCCACACCCCTGCTGTCAAGTTGATGATCATCTTAGGGCTAAAGCACTCCGAAATATATTCCTAAGGCTGATCCTCTGAAACCCAAGAAGGCAACTATACCAACATGTTCCAAGGTCCTACCCTAAACCCTAAACCCTAAACCCTAAACCCTAAACCCTAAACCCTAAACCCTAAACCCTAAACCCTAAACCCTAAACCCTAAACCCTAAACACTAAACCCTAAACCCTAAACCCTAAACCCTAAACCCTAAACCCTAAACCCTACAGGAGAGGACGCTGTGGACGCTTGTTTCTTGTGTTACATACAAGCGTCCACAGCGTTATTTTTGAACAGCCCACCCCAATTATTAATATTATTAATAATTGGGGGCCTGCTCGTAAGAATAAGATTGCCCCAGGGAATTTCTTCCGAGCACCCTCCTCACCACCCACCATTATTAATATTATTAATAATGGGTGGTGGCGAGGGGAGATGCTCGGAAGAACTTCCCTGAGGCAATCTTATTCGTACGAGCAGGGCCAGGATTATTAATATTATTAATAATTGGGGGCCTGCTCGTAAGAATAAGATTGCCCCAGGGAATTTCTTCCGAGCACCCTCCTCACCACCCACCATTATTAATATTATTAATAATGGGTGGTGGCGAGGGGAGATGCTCGGAAGAACTTCCCTGAGGCAATCTTATTCTTACGAGCAGGGCCAGGATTATTAATATTATTAATAATTGGGGGCCTGCTCGTAAGAATAAGATTGCCCCAGGGGATTTCTTCCGAGCACCCTCCTCACCACACACCATTATTAATATTATGAATAATGGGTGGTGGCGAGGGGAGATGCTCGGAAGAACTTCCCTGAGGCAATCTTATTCTTACGAGCAGGGCCCGGATTATTAATATTATTAATAATTGGGGGCCTGTCTGTATGAAATAAAGTATTTTATTGAACCCCTAAACTGAACCTTAGAGTAGGGCCGCTATCGCCCTGAGGTATCTCGGCTGCAGATTGGCGAGACTTGGCTTGCGGATACATGTGCAAATATATGTGTATATCTATATATTTATGTATACATAGCTTCCAGTAAATCCAGCTAAAATATCTGAATGAGTATGAAATCCTTGATGAGTGAGTTCTGATTCCGAACGCGTGTCCCATTGCTGACATCTTTTGGTGAGCATTTGGGTGTGTGCCATGTATATGCAGAATCATTTGCAGTCATGCGCCACCTATCTTGACTGTCTCAGCTCGAGCAAGCTTATTATCCTTCACATTCCTGTAGACCGGCCTGCATCATGCAGTCCATCAAAGTAATCGGTGATGCAGTGTTTGATGGAGAAAGAGTCATGCTGGCGCTGGAGCCTACACATCCAGCTCCAGGGCGTCGTGACGGGAACCCACATGATCAACCACCCAATGCTGCAGAGCTTGTCGAGTCGATCCGTCAGGGAGAAGTACCTTGCCATCCTACGCGCGTGCCCGTGTCCATACAGCAGATTCAAGTCTTGATCAACAACGTCAAGACGAAAACGCAGCTTCGTGGATCCAATCAAATATGGTCCTCTGCAGCTCAAGAGAGCCTGCTGACAACTCTCTCCAAGCCAAAACGACTTGCAAATGGTCGTGCTACAGTGACGAAGGGACAGGCCATTACGAACGGTGAAGAGATCACCAACCCAGCAGTTGCATCCATCACGAACGGTGAAGAAATCATCAACCCAGCAATGGCATCAATGGATGCCTGCCCGGAAGAACCGCCTATCCTTGTCGTCGGCAACGCTGGCCATGAGACAGCTGTCAGTGAGGATGTCACCCACAAGCGCCCACATGTTGACAACGACAATGTGGACAACTCCGGAAACACGCACAGCAAGAAGTCCAAAAACGGCGTGAATGACACAGAGACTGATGACAACAAGTCCCACCAGGATGTGAAGGACGATGTGGCTGAGGTTACGAATAAGAGTAGTTCGCCGTCTTCGTCTTCCTCAAGCTCCTCTTCCTCGTCGACGCCTAAGGCCGAACTGAGGCGCCGCATCCTTACACTCCAGAGCGACCTCGAAGAGGTTACGAGGGACTTGTATCTAGCCAATGATACCCTCGGACTGAATATGTAGGCCAAGCACATAGCAATCTTGCGGATTACGCAAACGGTGCACTACTACAAGGAAAAAAAGGCCTGAGCGATATGCAGTGACCGAGCACCTTGTGCATATACTCACATGCTCTAGTCCCACATATATTCTGCTGTCACCTCGGTATCAAGTTCGTCTGTAGCGTCGTGCCGTGTAGTAGTCCTTCTCGCCTGCATTCGTCAGCAGCATGGATTCACTCACAAGACTTATCGATCAGGCGATGGCCAAGCACGGCTCCAAGGAGTGGGCGATCAAGGACCTGAACGAGCCGTCATACGTCAAGAAATCACCAGACGACCCAGGATGTGATTTGTCCATGTCTGCCTTTGAGAAGTATGTGTGCCGCAATGACGTCGCCCGGTATTGCACCTTGATGTTCGACTTCCACTACGCAATCCCAGAAATGGGTAACCTCAGTGCTCTATGTACTCAATTGGCCCGTCTCGAGTATGAAGGTCTTCCTCCCCATTTGCGGCCTCCAGCAGACCTACCGAACGGGTGTGTCTTGTCCTATATCATCGTCAACAACCAAGATGGCACCATGAACGTCCTTCGTGTCTTCAAGTTCGCTGAGAGAGTCGCAGTTCAAAAGGCACGAAATATCTGCACAGGCCACTTTGCTATCCCGGCCAGCCGAAATGGGCCCTGGGCATGGTTGAAGGCAATCTACTCACTGCTGGATAGATTGCCGGGTCATCATGTGAAATGGTGGTCTCTGGAAGCAAAAGACAAGGACATGAAACGCTCCAGATCCGACGTATGGTGCCCTGATGAAGATGAACTCCGCACGGGTGTTGAATACATCAACAGGGAGGCCCCGGACGATGATTCGAAAAACCAACAATACCTCTGGGTCCTGACGAAGATCCAGGCGGATAGTGGCTCCCCGATTTCGGGGTGGCCAGAAACCAAGGTGATTCGAATGGCCCAAAACAAGTCGAGGGCCACAACGGGAGCAACGTCGATGACTTTCTTCCCTTTCACTCTGAAGAGCATGAAGCCTCTGATGAGTGAATTCCTATTCCCCATGCTTGCCCCATTGCTGACATCATTTGGCATCGTCACCATCGGCTGGCCTGGCGTCGGAAAGACCCCGTTCCTGATCGCACTGAGTCTAGCTCTCGGACGATACCAAATCCAGCGAATGGGCTTGGAGAATGCGGTGGCAGCTTGGAGGCGAGCAAAATCAATGGACAACTTTCGCCATAAGACTGGCCAGGTGTATGAGGGTCTTATCCTGGACGACCCCTCCATGGATCGCATCGACGCCGCTGATCTCAAAAGCTGGCTTACAGCTGAGGAGGATCAGAACTGCTCGAGTCGGTATACCGACGTGAAGCTTGTTCGAAATACCTTACCTGCTGTCTCATCCAATGACCTGGAGGAGGAGCAGGAGCCTCCGAGAGATCGCCGGCGTACTACCATCGAGCCCACAGAGTTCTTTACCCTCGTCAAGAAAATGTTCCAAGGCTACAAGGAGGCAGATGTGATGGCAATCCTTAAAAGGTGTGTCGTCATGGTGTTCGGGAAGCACTCCTTCTATCTTCGCCTGCCCAGTCAGGATCATGATGCAGTCGTACATCGCCTCCATGACGAGAACCTACACGAGGATCTCTTCATGGACAGGGACAAGGCCTTTTATGCAAAGTACAAGACCGGCGTACATGAGCTACCACCCACCCATGCAGAAGACATCGAGCGGGAGCAAGCCTTGATTGACCAGGGTATGCGTGACATGCACCTTGCGGGCCGCCCTGAGCTCTATATTCAGGAGATCAACGATACCATTGCTACAAAGAACCGGGAAGCGACTTTGGCAGCCACTGCAGTTCTTCTTCCCCCTTCTATCTCCAGCGATGAGGAGAGTAGAGTGCCCGTACCAGACCCAGCGGCTTTACCCGTCGCATGCGTGAAGCCACCTCGGCGCCTTGGTACCTTCAACATCCCCGGTGCTAAGCGGCGTCTGACCGGGAAAACATCCTTGCCCCCTCCCATGGCGGAGTCAGATGCGGGTAACCATGACATCAAGGAGCCGAACACGGAGGAGGACGATCCAGATGAAGAGGCGGCACGTGCTCTTCACGATTGAGAACCAGAACAGTGAGTCAGGCCGGCGCAGGATATAAGACACATACCGAGGCAACGCACGCGAGCACAGCAGAACGATGAGGAAACTCAGTGTGTGCCTGCAGAATTCCATTTCTATATCCAGCGCTTGCACTAATGCATGCGGTGTACATGAGGCGACCTGTTCATTTCGCAGCATATGAGAGTGTAAGTAGTGAGAGCGTCGTAGTTCCCGTCGCCATGAAACGTCCAGCCAGTGTAAGCTCCATGCGGCGCCCGTCCGCATCGTCCGGTTCCTCTCATTCTACGTCTTCCATGAAGGATGTCACGAATATCAAGGAGTACATCTACCCGGGGGACGACTGCCCCGTGTGTGGCATGAGGCTGTACACCAGAAAGGACAAAGCAGTTTGCGCGGTTCTTTTGGGAGGTGAGACCATAACCGATGTGAAAACATATCCCAAGGTCTGCAATCGCTGTAGAAACACCACGCGCTACAACCTCGTGACCGTCGGTAAGGAGACACTGAACTGCATGTCACTGGATGAAATGAAACAGTGTGGGGCACTGTTCATCACTTCCAAGACCGCCTTCAGCTTCTCGTACCTGGAGATGACGTACATTCGCCTCCTTCGTGGTAAGCTTGCACCTGGGCAGGAAAGCTCTATCCTACACATCTACCACTCTGAGGATACCAGGATGCCTACATCCCGACGACTTCGTGAGTTCTTGCTGCACGCTCTAGAAGCCTACGCCGTTGCCAAACGTACTCCGTCGGTTGCGGTTCAGTTCAACATGAGCTATCCAGCGAGCGCAGTTACCAAGGTTGGAAAGGTCATCACGTTCCCATGCCCAGATGCAGTCAATGCTATTTCCTTTGATGGCCACTTTGGTATCCATCGCACATTGTCCAAGTGGGACGCCCCTCGTGACACCAAGCTCAAAGGCTATCCTCGGCAGAAGGTGTTGCGGGAAGATGAGCGGAGCTGCTCATGCAGAAGGAAGGACGCAAAACGTCTTGTCCTACCTCAGCGGACGGCGGGGTGGCACTTTGCCGTTGATCCCGATTCGAGGCGCATCTTGGGGGCGGTGGAGCACATACAGAACGAGTGCAACAAGGATAAGGTTCGTCTCCTCAAGACTGTGATGCATATGCCGGGCATCCACGCGGATCTTCTGATCCATGATGACATCTGCCACTTCCAGCCCTTTGTCACGAAGCACCACGCTGAGGCATTCGCCGGGATTAAGTTTTGGGTGATTGATGCATTTCATTGTCCCAACCACACGTGTGATAAATGCGTCTGGTCCACCGCGGAAAAGCGCCGGTGTAAGAGCGTTAGAACGAACGTCTCAGAGAGTGTGAACGCCTGGGTGAGAAGCCTCAATTTTTTCTTGAATAGCCTGAGACCACTCTCGCACATCTTCTGGATGGAGGAAATGGGCACATTCTATAACTCCAACTTGCAGTCCGTGCCAGTACGGATTAATAAGAGGACGAATGTGCTGGGGCGTGCGAAGCGTGTCCTCAAGAAGCCGGCCGCTCGTAAGGTCTTGAAAAGACCGTCGATCTTGAAGAGATCGTAATTAAGTCTTCTCCCATCATCGCACCACCTTCTGCGTATCCTGTGATCGTAATCCAATCTTCTCCCATCGTCGCACCGCCTTGTGCGTATCCAGTAAGGAGTAGTCTGTAAGCTGTCGTCAGGTAGCGTCACTGTAGCGTCGATGATCGGAGTAATGGGGACATCCCGAGGATATAGATTTCCTCACTGTGAGTAGCTGGGGCAAAGCAAAATGAAAAAGACCTGTGCTCCTGAGGGTGGGTCGGCTGAGCTTACACGTATATATATATATATATATAGAGTGTGACGTCCTTCCTGTTAGTCTTTTTATGCTTATGCATCCAAGGTACCTCGGCTGCAACTGGTTGTGACTTGGCATCTGGGTGATACACACGCACAAAAAAAACATGTAAAACAATAGCCACAACTCTACAACAGACAAGCGTCCACAGCGTCCCCCTCCCAAACCCTAAACCCTAAACCCTAAACCCTAAACCCTAAACCCTAAACCCTAAACCCTAAACCCTAAACCCTAAACCCTAAACCCTAAACCCTAAACCCTAAACCCTAAACCCTAAACCCTAAACCCTAAACCCTAAACCCTAAACCCTAAACCCTACCAAGGTTAGAATGGAGCGAGGTTCGTACTGGACGCGCACATTGGGAGGAATGTTTTCCTCGGCTGACGGAGCGCAGAGGCCAAAGGCTTTCATACAAGCAGATAGTGAAGCAACTACATAGAGGTTTAGGGTTTAGGGTTTAGGGTGTAGGGTGTAGGGTTTAGGGTTTAGGGTTTAGGGGTTTAGGGCAGCATGCGTGTCGGAGATTTCCGTGCTGCTGTCAGGGCCGATCGGGGCCTTTTGTCAGCTCAACCTTGGGTCTTAAAGGTCGACGGAAGGCTTCTAGTTGCATGAGGTGCAGGGGTTCAAGGTTTGGGATGTGTCCAGGACTTCAGGGGGGGGGTAGGAGTTTATGGCTCCTGGCTCTGGGGGTGCGGGGCTTTGGTGGGGGTTTCAGGGAGTCTTGTAAGAGAGCCTCCAAAAACCCAACAGGGTTCTTGCTTCTGAATTGAAGTCTGTTCTTGAAAGAAGGGGCTTGGGGCTCAAAAGGCAACGAAAATACAAGCTCTAAACCCTAAACCTGAAACCATCCAGGGCACCCAATGGAAAATCAGATACGGGCCTTGGCAAAGGCAGCAGCCGGGGGGGGGGGGGGGGCTTGTTCTAGGGAATACATGGGGGCAATCTAGCTAAGGATGTAAGGTCTGGGCTTTGGGGTTTAGGGCGCCTGTACGACACACCTCAGCCCGAAACCCTAAACTAAACTCAATCAGCATGCTTTTCGGAGGCGGGCTGTGGAGTTCTGTTTGCTAGGGTTCCACTTGCAGCGCTTTTCCGGAAATGAATGAGGCATGTGAGGCACACGGGTTCTTAATCCTTAGAAGTCCAGAATGGTCCTACAAATAACCCCGGAACCCCAACGACCCTAAACTCCAAACTTCACAGATGGCAGTCCGCGCCCCCAAAAAACGAAGGTCTCCATTTCCGCCATGTACCAGCAGGTTTTATGAGGCTTGTAGTCTTCTGACCCGGGCTCCAAAGGGGTTTGGGCGGTCTCTCGCTTGCCTGGTCTGTCTAGGGAGTCTGGGGCTTACCCGAACCTTTAGGGTTGAGGGCTGAGGGTTCTGCTTTGAAAAATTAAGCTTCGCTTCACTCCTTGACCTGCCAAGCAACCCCCTGGAACCCTGAACCCGGAATTTCGAGTCCCGAAACAACATCCCAGTGGCCCTGGCCAACAACTCACGAGGACCCTACCCTAAACCCTAAACCCTAAACCCTAAACCCTAAACCCTGAAAATCGACCACGGCACCGACATGCCTCTTCTCGTCCGCCAGCCAAATCCTGGGCGGCGATTTTTCTCCACACATCCAGGCTTGCCCTTGGAACCTTCTGGCAACTTCCCTAGACCAGCCCCCCCAAAATCCTAAACCCTACCCCGAAACCCCGAAATTCCTACACCCCTAAACCCTAAACCCCTAAACCCCCTATACCCCTAAACCCCTAAACCCTTAACCGCAAAACCCTGAGATCCGAGATATGACTCAACCTCTGAGAGATCCTCTTGCAGCCAACATGGACTTGGGACTTCTTGCTCGTCTGCGGCTCAAGCCGAACCCCTGTGCCACCACACCCCCCCCCCCACCCTAAAAAAAAAGAAATGTATATATATATATATATGTATTATATATATAACAACCCAAAGCCCTATATTTTAGAATGTAAACCAGTACATGGGAATTTCTCCAGAGAAAGGCCCCTTTTTGGGGCGGGTCCTCGAGAACAGGGCGCCTCCCAACTTCGGAGAGCTACTGTAAACACCCAGGTTCCCCTATACTGAACCCTCCACTGGGTTGGAGAATTCAGGGTTTATGGGACATGGTTTGCGGCTTATTGGGTCATGGTTGTTTGGGCTTTTTCGGGTTTTAGGGTTTCGGGTTTACCCCTTGAGAAGAACCGAAACCCGAATTCCGACAGACCCGAAAGCGTACCCCGGTCGGCGACTCTCAGCGCTGAACCCCAAACCCAAACCCTAAAACCAACAGTCCCTAAACCCTAAACCCTAAACCCTACACCCTTAACCCTAAACCCTAAACCCTAAACCCTCGAAGATAGAAGAAGCTTGAGTCGCTTTGACCCCGCATCGGGGCGCCGATGGTGGTGGGCCATGCCTCAGAACTCCAGGGCTTCGGGTTTAGGGCTTAGGGCTGGTAATTCGAGGGCCCTTCAGGGCCTACAGGGTGGCAGCTTGGCCCTCTCTGGCCCCCTGAACCGTAGTCTTCGTGGTTCTGTTTCTGCGTGCTTGTGTCTTCGAACCACCCCTCAGGTCAATGCTGAAAGGGTCCAGAAGAGAGGGATGTGCCAAGGTTAGGCATGCTCGTTGTAAGGGGTTTAGGGCTTCGGGTTTCGGGTTTGACGGTTCGGGATTTAGGGGTTGCTGGCTGTTGCCCTGGGGGATTGAGCCCTGTTCAAGGATGAAACGAAGGTGGCCAGCCTTTCGATTGAGTTCTGCTTTCCGTCCCCATTGTAGAGGTGAGGGCTTTGGGAGTGTAGGGCCCGATTTCCTTCGGGGAAGGGGTTAGGACTTCGCCGGGCTTCTTGTAACCAACATCTACTCCATGTGGCATACAAAGGGGAGGCCCAAATGCCTTCCCGGTTGTCGGGTTTCGGCATTATTCTTTTAGCCCTCCTGAAATCGAGCTGGAGCACCCAAGACGTGGCCCAGCTCGTGGATGATGTTGCCCACGCTCCGCTGGGAGTTGCACGACCTCAACTTTGGTACGGGCTACGTCTGCGTATGTTTCCGGGCTTCCGCGGGCCCCGCAACCCCCCCACAGACCCCAGACGTTGGGCCTTATAAGCCCAGTACCCTATACCCCTAGGATTGCCCTTAAAACCCTCTGAAGAAAATATTCCATGATCCCAAAGGCCTACCTAGAAACCCAGGTACTCATTAGGGTTTAGGGTTTTGGGTTTAGGGTTTAGGGCTGAGAGCTTCTGCCGGCCCCTCCTGGAAGATTTGGCTGGCTGGCTGGAAGCTTATTTCGGGTTGAGGGTTCAGGGTTTGGGAAACCCTAAACCCTAAACCCTAAACTCTAAACCCTAAACCCTAAACCCTCGGGCTGCAGAAAGAATAGGTGTGTATAGTGGACGTATCATGCTGAATTCTGAAGCGAACGTGACATCCTGAAACTGCAAAGCTAACACAGCGCACAGAGAAAGCGCCACATGCGACCTGTGCCTTCCCCCACCCCTCCGCCCCCTCCCCCTCCAAGCAATACTTTCAACCCTGATTCTAAGAACTTCCAAAGAGGCTGGGGACTCGAGACCCCGAACCCCCAGGTGTTCCCCCACTCCAGTTTGAGAACTACGGGCCGAGCGTAGAGCTTCAAGCTTAAGGTCCCGACAGTTAGGGAATTCAGCCTCAACAAGCCCTAATCCCGAAGCCCTACACCCAACACAGCTAGCCCGAAACCCTAAACCCTAAACCCGAAACTCTAAACAACGTTCAAGGGGATCCTGGCTTGAAGAAGCGGCTGCCAAGGGGCCCCAAGTTGACCCTGGTCTCACCGTTGGGCCCCGGATAGCCGATCTCGGCGTAGCAGGAGGAGAAGTCCTGCGAACCCAAGGCGCCGTCCAGGGTTTAGGGTTTAGGGTTTAGGGTTTATAGGTTATAGGGTTTAGGGTTTAGGGTTTAGGGTTTCGGGTCTAGGGATTAGGGTTTAGGGTTCAGGGGTGTAGGGTTTAGGTACCCTGAAACCAGGAACCCTAAACCCAGCAACCCTGAACCCAGGAACCCTGAACTGCAAACCCTAAACCCTAAACCCTAAACCCAAAAGGGCTTCGGTGGGTTTAGGGTTTAGGGGCTTCGGCTCCAAGGCCGAGGTCTTTGCAACTTTAGTTGGGGGCGGTTATGATTGAGGGTTTAGGGTTTAGGGTTTAGGGTCTAGGGTTTAGGCTTTAGGGTTTAGGGCGTGGGGGGGGGGGGGGGAAGAGGCTTTAGGGTGTGGAGTCGAGGGACTCTCTTGCCAATGTATGCCACCCTCTCTCTCTCTGTCCCTCTCCCTCCTCTCTCTCACTCACACTCTCACTCACACTCACACTCACTCTCTCTCTCTCTCTCTCCGTCTCTTCCGTCGGTCTTCTCTCTCTCTCTCTCTTTCTTCTCGCCGTCCTCCAGAACGACGCGGATGCGAGGCCTATTGCCACCTTTGCACATGAAGGTGGTTTCAGTGGGAGCAGGTTCATGGTCTATAGATTCGGCTTAGGGGTTCTGGGCCTTGGGGATGTTTAGGGGGCCTTTGGGACCTTTTTGATTATGAAGGGTCCTTAGGGTCTTTAGGGTTCGGGGATCAGGTGCAAAGGGGTGGGAGTCCAGCTTCCCATCTTACAAGCTTCCTTGGTTGCAGTTGACAGAGATCTTTAGCATCACTCAAACCCCAAACCCTCAACCCCTAAACCCCAAACCTTTAGACCTGGAAGCCTACCCTTCGAAACCGAGCTCCAGGCCCTCACCTTGGGGTTAGGGTTTGGGGTTTCGGGATTGGCGTTTAGGGTTAGGGTCTAAGGCCTAAACCCTGTGAATGAACCCTATACTCCCAAGCCCAGGCAAAATATGAAAATCCTGCTTCGGGTTGAAGAACTCAGGCCACTTGGATGAGGGTTTCAGCTTTGGGTCCATGCCCCAGACCCCTAAACCCCATACCCTCAACTAGAGGGTTTTGGGGGTTTAGGAACCCTAAACCCTAAACCCCCAAGGTCAGTGGCCCCAGCTAGTTGGCAGGCTTCCGCTCCCAAATCCGAGGCCGTGCACCCTGCTTGAACTGAATGCAGGTGCTTTCCTTGCGCTTTAGGGTTTAGAGTTTGGGGTTTAGGGTTTAGGGTTTGGGGTTTAGGGTTTGGGGTTCAGGGTCTTTTTAGGTTTTAGGGAGTAGGCTTTATGTGGGTTTACTGGGGTTCAGGGCGCGAATTTGGTGGTTTCCCAAACAGGGGTCTTTTTGTGGGAGTCCTTCTTCCCGTCCGCCCTAGAATCCTGTTGTAATCACATTCCTATCGTAAGGTTCGAGCTTTAAAGCAGACTTAATGATCGCGAACATGAAGCCCGATGCAGCAGAACAGCGTCATGCTAGCCCAAACTCGCAACCCTCCCGTGGCAGCCTGAAGGCAGACTGAACTCAAAGACGCCCTCACCCTAATCCACCAATCAAACCCTAAATCCCAAAGCCCCAAAAACTCCTGAACCCTACGCTTGAGATCATATACCCGAAGCTGGACGCTTTTACTAGGGTACACGGACCATCAACACCCCAAACCCTAAACCCTAAACCCCAAACCCTAAACCCTAAACCTCAACTCAGTCCCCCAGCAGTTCTCCGGCCTCCCACGCCTGTGTAGCCGCAGCAAAGGCATCACGGCGTACGTGGTCCACGTTCTCGTCGAAAACGTAGGGGATGAGGAAGTTACCTCGAGGTTTCATGGTAATGTATGTATCTACATCCATCTATCCATCTATCTCTATATGTACATACATATATATATATATAGACATATATGGTCACTTCTCTAAAACATGGTCCCTTTCGGGATTATTACAAGGAGGCCCCGAATATGCAAACCCCAAAAAGGACCACAATTCATATATACATATATATATATACATATATATATGTATATATATATATATATATATAAATATAGATGCATACTATGTTCCACCCTCCCCTCTCGCAAAGGCGCCACCGTAAGGACAGTGTGAATACAAAACTAGCATCCAAGGCTTCACAGGGACTCTTCAGGTCAATCTTGGATTCAACGCTTGAAGTCAATCGAAAAAACGTTTCAACTGAAACGGCCAGGATCCAAGGCCTTCATGTCGAGGGTTTAGGGTTTAGGGTTTAGGGTTTAGGGTTTAGGGTTTAGGGTTTAGGGTTTACGGTTTAGGGGTAGGGTGTTGCTAGAGGGGGCGTCTGGGGATGCTGGGGTTCACAGTGGCTCTTTGCCCTTTACAGAACGAGAAGAAGAATCAGAAGAAGACGATTTCCAACTGCAGAAGGCGCACATGAGCGACTTTTTGCGCCGGCAGGCCTATAGGCTAAAGTTTACAGGCTAGTTGAAGTTGCTCATTCCTTTGTTCTTCAGAGGCTACCATAAGGCTTACAAGGCAGCCTAGCCCCAAGGCTGCAGAAGTCTGGGATCGAACTCTCGCACTGTCTGCCACTTTGAAACCCTAAACCCTAAACCCTAAACCCCAAACCCTAAACCCTAAACCGCAAACCCTATAAACCCTAAACCCAGATAACTGATAACCTTTACACCCCTTGCGTCCAAAAGGCCAGACTGGTCCTGCGTCAGCCAGGGCTTGCCCGAGCCGCAAGCATCCGGAAAGCAGGGCGTCCAGGCATCCCTCCAAAAGGCTGGGGTTTCATCACTTTGGGGTTCAGGGTTTAGGGTTTAGGGCGGTTTAGGGTTTAGGGCAGTTTAGGGTTTTGGGTGCAGGGTTTAGGGTTCTAGGGTGTTCAGGTTTTGGGGCTGGGATTTAGAGCTAACCGGTTCTCGGTTGTGACCGCGCTCGACCCCCTCCCCCCTCCCACCCCATTGCTGTCGACTTCGCTTATCCAACCCGTACCTCCTCAAGGTGATATACCGCGGTTCGAAACTAGCCCTCCGAAATACTGTATCGACTATCCCTAAACCCTAAACCCTAAACCCTAAACCCTAAGCCATTCTAGGCCGAAGGACAGCTCCGCATCGAAGAGGTGTGGGTCTAGAATCGTATGCCAGGGTTCTGGAAATCACGATTTAGTTTTCTTTGGGGGGGGAAGCCCTCACCCTAAACCCCAATGAATCCTAAACCCTAAACCCTAAACCCTAAACCCTAAACCCTACACCCTACACCCTAAACCCTAAACCCTAAACCCTAAACCCTAAACCCTAAACCCTAAACGCTCTTCTTCCTGCTCCACGTCTGAGCTAAGCCCTGTCTGCCTGTCGGTGCAAAGCCCGCAGGTGAAGGGGCAGGAGATCGTGACCTTCAGACTAAGTTTCGGGTTTAGGGAGGGGTTTAGGGTTTAGGGTTTAGGGTTTAGGGTTTAGGGTTTAGGGTTTAGGGTGCCTGAGTCGTACTGCTAAGGGTCCTGAAGCTAGGTATCCAGACACCACACTCGACAACTATAGGGAGGACATTTTGGGTAAGGGGCCTTTTGCGCTTTTGGGCTTAGGGGTTGAAGGCATCGGATTTCAGGGCCATGTAGCGTTCTTCTACACTACGGTCGCTAAACCCTAAACCCTAAACCCGAAACCCGAAACCCAAAACCCGACCCTAAACCCTGTTTTGGGTACCCTTAGTTTAAGGCTCCGTCTTATGGGGGCCCCTTTAAAGGGGAAGCCCTGCCTAAACCCCCAAACCCTAAACCCCCAAACCCCTCAACACCCGAAACCGAGGGTCTAGCCTGGCTCCCCAGCGCATCGGGGCGACGGCAGAGAAGCCTCGGCTCTGGACCCACCCTACGCCCGAAGCCCTAGACCCTCCCAGCCTAGGGGACCCTAAAATTCTAGGGCTCAAGGGCTTATAGAGGCTAAAGGCTACCAGGATCTAGGTTGTCACAAATGCCGAACTGCAATCTAGTCCCCAAAGTTCTACGATGCTCTAGACTCCAGAAGCTCTGAGCCTAAACTGTGAGGGCTTAGGGCCCAGGCTCGGGATTTGGAGAGTTTGTATTAGCGGCACTTGAGCTTAGGGTTTGAGGGGCTTGGGATGCTGTGTGCTGAAAGCTCTCTTCGACATCTTGGGTTTAAGGTTTAGACTTGGCATGGCAGGAAGGTGAAGCTCAGAGCCTTTATATGCTCGCCCTAGGCAGGAAGATACTCGGGCACATGTAAGCACTGTGCCCCCCCCCCTTGTTGGGCAGGACAGGTCCCTTCTGAACGATATGGTGGAGAATGCTCCTCCATCCAGAATCATCCAAAACCCCAAACAAACACCCAAACCTAAAGCCCTCGAGCCCTCACTGCTGATCCTGCACCCCAAAAGGTTAACCTCAATCCTTGAAGTCTCAATCTAGGAGCCCCCAAACCTTCAAACTCCCCGCTAAACCCAAAACTCAAAAAAACTAAACCAATCACGCAGCATCACATCTTTGCAGCCGTACATCCTTCCTCCGACCTCCGGGTCCACGTTGGCGCGGCATGGGGTTGAAAAGTGTGGGTTCGCCAAGAGCTATGGTTTAGGGTTTAGGGTTTTACCCCAAAGATTTGCGCTTATAAGGTTTGGGCCCTATAGGTACCTATCTGCGCTAACAAGTTTCAGTCTTGGGGGGGATTTGGATTTGTGGGGGGGGGGGGGGGGGGCACCGGGCTTTTCGGGAATGGGGCGCCCAAGTTGAGGGACTGTCTCTTATATGGTTCCTTATCTATATGCTATATGCTGATCTATTGATCTATTATACACACAATATAAAACTATATATATATATATATACAAATTAAGAAATAGAGAAATAGAGTAAAAACACTCATAATACATAAATAAACAAACAAATAAAAATAAGCAGATAAATATATAAATTAATAAATGAATAAACAAACAAATAAATTGATACACATAGATAAAAAACATCAATATATATATATATATATATATATATATGTGTGTGTGTGTGTTTAGTTATATTTCTCTATTTATAAATACTTATATCTTTATATTTTTATATATGCATACATTTATGTATGTATAGATTAATATTTGTATGTATTAATATATCTATCTATTAATATATCTATATTAATATATATATATATATATATATATATATGTATAAGTATATATTTCTAGATATATGTATATATATATATATATTACATATATATATATTACATATATATATATATATATTTATTTATATATTTATATATTTACATATTTATATACATATATATGTATTTATCTATTTATATATTGTTATCTTTATGTTTATTTAAATTTATCTATTTATGCATTTTGCTTATGCATATATTCATTAGATTGAAGATTTATAGTTACAGATGTGTATATCTATGTATACACATACATACTGTCTGCATTTCAGGCTCTAGCTTTGACTGTTAAGGCATCTGCGGGTTTGGGGGGGTGGGGAGGTGGGGGCTTGGGGGTTTCAGCTGAGGGGTCTACTAGCCTTGCATGGGTTTAGGGTTTAGGGGTTCCGGGAAGAGTTAGGCAGCATGCATATATGTAGGAGACAGGAGACTTGTGAGTCCAAAGCGTTTGTGTTTAGTTTGCCCTCTCAGCCCTCTACACCCTCAAAGCCTGTAGGCCCAGGCCCTCTAGGGCCCCAATCACCGTAAACCCTAAACCCTGAACCCTGAATGGTTCAGCCCCGGCACCTTGAATTTCGGGACGGGGTCGTCGGCGCCTGGCGAGAGTATGGCCCGGATCCAGATCTCCCCCCCAAAAGCCGAAACCCCAAAGCCTAAACCCGATTTTGTGGGTTCAGTGGCCAAGGCCTTAACCAGGCTTGAAACCACATAGGGCTTTGGGCGGAGTAGGCGTCGAGGATTCAGGGCCGTTTGGCCCAAGGCACCTACAGGCATTCTTTCCTACTGCGCATGCCTTAAGCCTTTGCAGGGTCCCTCTCGGTCTCTCTCACCTAACATCCGTGAGCCTCCAGCCCTCAGAAAGCTCGATCACCTAACCCCCACGAACGCTGCACCTGGCAACAAGTACAGCTTGACCGGCCCCGAAAACCTCCAAACCACAGTTCGCCTAAACCTCCCAGTTACCACTGCCTCCCCGGTAGGCACTGAAAGCTTTTTCGAGGGGAAGGGTGTTCTAGGATGTATGTAAGGCGTCCGCCCCTCCCCGGCCCTTCCTCTCTCTCTCTCTCGCTCTTGCTCTCGCTCTCGCTCGCTGGTGAATTTATAGGCGTTTAGAGGTTTTCCTGAAACCCTATACTCTATAAATGCCCATTCCGTGCATCGAGGTGGCACATCATGCGCGAGAGCTCTGAGCGGTTGCTCTGGAGCCTGGCGGAGCCGAGCTAAATAGCCCGCCCCTGCCCCCCCCCCCCCCCCAACCAAAAATGTATACATATATATATATCTATATCTTATATATACAATATAATACATGATATTATATATATATGTGTGTTTTCAGACATATACATATGTACATGCACAATGCATTTCAAATACTGACCCCACGAAAAAGCGCACTGCACCCTACTATGCTCCACAGGCCCGGGCTGATGATGTGTTCAGCGGAAAGGCCCTAAACCCCAAGAGTTTCAAGTTGCCAAAGGTTCCCTAAACCTTGAGCCCCGAAGGCTTCTTCCCTTTCAATGAACCCTTTTGCGGAATATGTTTAGCAGCCCTCAGCCCAAACAGCCCTAAGCCCGGAACCTGTATGGAACCCGAGAAGTCGCGCCAAGCAGCAACGACGCCGCTGCTCGGCTCCGGTTTCCGTCGGTGGTCCTCAGGCAACAGGGGGAGCAACTGGGAGCTATGGGCTGCTTAGAAAGCCTAAACCCGCAACCCGAAACCCTAAACCCTAAACCTTAAACCCTAAACTCTAAACCCTAAACCCTAAACCCAACCTCGAAGATGTTTAGGCCTGCGAGGTTGGTTTAGGGCTTAGGAGTCGAAGACTCTTGATGTCTTTGGGACCTCCGGCAGCCTCCCGGACTTCGTTTTGGGTTTAGGGTTTAGGGTTTAGGGTTTAGGGTTTAAGGTTTAGGGTTTAGGGTTTAGGGTTTAGGGTTTAGGGTTACTTGCTCCAGGTCTGGGCTGAGGTTTGGGGTACTTCGGGCTTTGGCACCATGACTTGCTCGAAACCTACACCCCAATTGCAGACAGCACTGTGGCCGATCCTGACCCCTATACAGCCCCAAACTTCAACACTCTAAACTCTAAACCCTAAACCCTAAACCCTAAACCCTAAACCCAAAACCCAAAACCCTCACCTCTAGAATGCCCTCGATCCCTACTCCCAGCGGCCGGGACTTCTGCTCGATGGACTGTCGCTCGGACTGCGTGAGAAGGTGCCCGATCCTGGACTTACATGGGGGGGCGGGGGGGTGGGGTGGCTTAGGGTTTCGGAGTTTAGGGTTTAGGGTTTTTGTTCTTGATACTGCAAAAAAAGGTGCCCGAACAAAACAGGTAGGGTGCAGGCCGTATAAACCCTACTGTTGCACTCGCTTGGGCATCTAGGTTCCCCCTCCCAAACAATTTTAGGGGTTTTCGCTCACCTCCTACAAGCGGGAACGGGGGCTGGGGGTAAGGCGGGCAGGGGTCGAGGGTTGATGGGAAGCCGGCTCCGGGTCAGGGGGCCTGCGGATTAATGCGGGTAACGTAAAGAATTTACTACAGCGAATGAGGCAGCTCGTGCGCTACTGCCTTGGAAAATTGTTTGGGGGCCTGTTTCGTAAGGAACTTCAAAAAAGCTGGACTCCGGAAAGTTCCGGAGTTTCTTATTCAAACCATTTTTAGTTTTTGGCTCCCCCCCCCAACCCCCCCTTCATCCCGGGGACGCGAACTTTGCATTATTGCGGGTAACCCTTGTCAATAGGGGTACCCTCTATGATTTTTCCGGAACTTCGCATAACCGACCATAATAGCGGGTAGCGATACTAAAGCGGGTGCAGCATTACTCACTCATTGTTGAGCCCACTGCTGCTGCTTGAGTCGGGGGGCTCACCACTCTCGTCGGGTCCCCCAGCAACGACTTTGACCTTCGTCTTCTCCACCTTCAGGCACATGTTTAAGGGCATCTTCGGGCTTGGGGTTCGGCGTGTGGGCGCCTTTGCAGCTTTGAGGGTTGAGAGCTATGACTTGGGATGTTAACCCCCCCCTATACTAACAGTCCTTAATAAGGGTTATAGAACCCCCCCCCCCCTATTATGATCCCTATGAAGGACTGTTAGTATAAGGGGGAACATCCAAAACCATGACCGTGATGATTGCTATTGCCTGCGACCGCACAGCTCCTAGCCCGCCTCGTCAGAGTCCTCCGCCCTGGGTGTGCGGCTCTCGTTTCTGAGGGTCGTTGAGTTTGCGTTGTTTGGAGACACGTGCAGAACTTGAGACGCAGAGACAGAGACAGAGAGAGAGAGAGAAAGACAACAAAAGAACGAACGAAAGAAAGAACGAAAGAAACGAAATAACATAGTCAGAAAGAAACAGAGAATGAAAGAAAGAACGAGATACATAAGGAACTGCACAGTTTAAGAAAGAAAGACATGCAATAAAGAAAGAATGAAAGAAAGAAATAATGCAATAAAGAAAGAATGAAAGAAAGAAAGAAAAAAACATATGCCTCAGAAAGATGCATGTGAACGAGAGTGGCACACACACGAAGAAACAATGACGAACAACAACAACAAAAAGAACAGAGCCATAACGAGAGAGAAGGCCCAGTCGCGCAAGGGAAGCGCACCCTCCACCCCAAGGCGTCATGGCCCGACGCTGGCCAGAATCCCGCTAGGGCAAACGAGAACGATGTTTACGGGTCTTGGGGTCTTTTACCTGCGCCCGCAACCTACATGCTACAAATCGCCGGGAGATATTTGCAGTCATGGAGCTCTGAGATATCAAACAAAACCTGCGACACAAATCCAAGAAGGCTTCTCCAAACTTCTCTCTCTTCAGTTCGTAACAACAAAGGTCTGAGGCATGACTGTCTACCCCAAATCGTGAACTCCCCCGAAGAAGGGCCCCCTTTGCCGGTTTCCGAACGCAGAGGAAGTTTAGGGTGTAGGGTTTTTTGGTTTCATGTTGCTCCCTTGGTCTGAGCCCCTCTGTAAAGACAAGTCTGCCGGCTAATTTCGTAGGGGGCGGAAGGAGGGGGGGAGGAGGTTTGCAGAGCCGAACGTTAAGGTTTAGGGCACAGCCAACCAAAGCCCAGAACTCAATGTCCCAGAAGCCTAAGAGCCCTGATCGAAGCGCTTGAATCCTTAAACCCGTACAGCTTTTAAACCTCAATGGACCACGGAACCCCAACACTCCTAAGCCCTAAGCCCTAAATAACCCTGAAGAGCCGGTATTGGTACAGCCCGAGGCGCTCGTTGTTGACGCTCCTGCCCACGGCAACATCGACCATGTAGTCCCGATCGGTAAGGCTGATTCCTCTGGGTTTCGGGCTTAGGGCTTAGGGTTTAGGGTCTCTAAACCCTAAAGGCCCTAAACTCTAAGCCTTATGACGTAATGGCTTTTGAAGGCCAGGAATGCTCAGCCCTGAATCCTAAATGCCAGCTTCGGCAAAGCCCATGAAGCCCACAAGCCCCTAGAGCAAACTAGGAAACTTGGCTTAGGGCTCCTAGCGCTTAGGGTCTCGGGCTTCACCAAGCCAGGTCTCCAATGTGATCCAAGGGAACGCCGCCGTTCTCGAATGCCCCACTGTAGCGGTACACCGAGATCCTCGGCTCAACTTCCTGCAGCCCAAAACCCAAACCTACCCTGCAAGTCAGTAGGCTACTAGGGATGAGGGCTGATGGGGTTCGGGGTTTGAGGGTGTGAGGCTTTACAAAGGCATTGTGAGGCGTGCGGCTCCTCGAAGACCACCATCCCCCGCCAGGTTTCAGGGATTCAATTCTAGGCTGTAGCTTTTATCTGAAGAGGGCCCGGATCTCCTTAACCCTAACCCCGCTCAGCTTATGCTTTCACCTCTAAATCCAGGATTCGGGAAAGGGTACCAAGAGCATACTAGTCTTAAAGGTAAATCATAAGGTATGACAGGGAGATTCCAGAAGGTTAGATAGGCGGTTAGTCTGTAAAGTCGCGACCCCCCCCCCCCCCCCACTCCCCCCCCCCCCCCCCCTTCCCTCCCTCCCCCCTCCCCACCCTTCTGCCCCCCCCCCCCAAAATAGTGAAGTGGAGTGCAAGCCAAGTTCTGGCATCGCGGGTCATCCATCGCGACCTCGCGCTCTCACTTCTAAACTCCAATCCTAAACCCTACAAGCCGCGACCACAATAAGTACACCATTTGATAGGCTCTAGACTCAACTCTATCGGCGGCAAGATTTTGAGGTTACTGCGGTCAGGAGTTTAGCAACCCTCGCTGCACATCAGCGCCAGCGCCAACAAACTCACGTAAGCTCTGCTCACACAGTGCGCAACGAGACCCCAACAAGAAACTGGGAGCATCACCCTTCTTTGAAAAAGCGGGAGGGGGGGGGGGGGGGGTTGGGAGTCGGGGAGAGGGGGGGGGGAGGGGGGACGGTTGCAACAAATCCTACTTCTTCCAATGGTTCACATTCGAGCCCAAACTGGCGGCAACAAGTTGTGCTTCTTCCAATGCCTCATATTCAGAGCCAAGCTGGCGGCAACATATCGTACTTCTTCCTATGTCTTGCATTCCGACCCAAACTGGCGGAAAATGGCGGAAACAAACCGTGATTCTATAAGACTTGCTGCAGGCGCTTTGAATTCGAGCGCCCAAGCTGGCGTCTGTTGTGCCTAGCACGCTGAGCCCTACCTGGACACACCATTGTAGCTCGTTGTTAGGCTTGCTTTGGGCTTTACTGATTTTCTTAGCTCGTTCTCCCATGACATTAGGTGCTCAGCAAAAGGTAATGGCTGCGTAACCTGAATTCCTGCCTTGGGGGTGACATACTTGTTTTCTAGGGGGGTGGGGTGGAGTAGGGGAGGTGGTGTTCCTATAGTCGGGGCTATCGTATTTTGGGGGTATGTAAGGGCTACGCCCATTTTGGGGAAAATAAATACCCCAAACAAGCGACCTTGGCTTTGAAGTCCAGCAGGAGCTTCTTCCGAGGGAACTTCCTTTGCCTCAACAGCTTCCAGGAAGCCATGGAAACCCTAAACCCTAAACCCTAAACCCTAAACTAGGCCCTAAGCCCTAAACCCTGACAGCTTCTAGGAAGCCATGGAGCCAGAGCTTTTCTGGACTGATGGTGTTCCGATTGGAAGTTTTTGCAGAAGCCAGAAACAACTACGCAAACACTACCCGTTATAACCCTACGGTTTTTCGTAGCAGAAACTGCGTAAACACACAAAAAAACCCAAACTTCCTATAAAAAGGGTTCAGTGGCTCTTGCAAGCTTCTTGGTTCAGGGGTTCAGGACTCTGAGTTGTGTGAAGCTCGGCTGTGAGTACAATAGAAACAGGGCAGTCGGGCTGGGGCTGTGCTAGAGACTGCAGTTTTGGAGACAGAGCTCGTGAAGCTCCTGTCTAAGGTTGACGTCGACACCCTGAACTCCTTCCCTAGCCCACAAGCCCTAAACCCTAAACCCTATCGCCACAGAAAAGTGGTTCGGTTTTCAAACAAATCGGTTGGGGAAGGTCGGATTTCACGAGCCACGAACAAGCCAAGTTCACGCAACGCCTACGCCTTACGCAACACACGCAACACTAGGTTCAACCCCAACCTTATCCAACTACGAGTAAGAACCCTATGCCTAAAGCATCACCCCTAGGAAGCCGTGGCTGAGTCCTATTTAGGGTGTAGGAGTAGATTTTAGGGGCAGGGTCTTCTAAACTTTCGGCGCTCTTCCAGGCACTGATACCGTAAACCCCCTAAAGAAGGCACATTTTGTGGCGTGTGTCAGGTAACTCAGGGGATAAGCTCCAAAATGCAAACTAGGTAGGCCCCTTACAAAGCCTTCTGACCAACATTCCTAAAGATCATTTGTGCTCTTCAACCCTGAAAAGACAAAAACATGCATATACTATATGAATGCAAAAGATATAAATATTATATATAATACATTAAAAAAATGTACATGTATACATTCCAGAGATCTACCTGCAGCTAAAGAGCCACCAACCCGACACCCGAAAACCGAAACCCGAAACCCTAAACCCCTAACCCCTATAAACCCTAAACCCTAAACCCCAAACCCAAACCGCCAGCAATCTCCCCTGAGGAGGTGGCCAGGCCGCAGCGTTGGCTGGGCTGGCGCCACAGCGACATTCGAAACCTGGCGAACCCCCTGCACAGAGTTTAGAGGTTAGGGTTTAGGGTTTGGGGTTTGGGTTTAGGTTTTAGGGTTTAGGGTTTAGGGTTTAGGGTTTAGGGTTAGGGTTCACTAAACCCCTGAGCCCCCAAACCCAGAACCCGAACCAAACACACACAAAACACCCGAAACCCCTAGACACCAATTGACCGTAAGGCTTGAAAGATTCGTCCTGGCCGAGCCACCTTTCTTGTCAGTGTCCTCGGTTGCGCGGAAGCTTCCAGACCCTCCAAAAAACTGGATTCAGTGTATTGCTTTGAATAAGCACAAAAAGTCTTCATCCGAAACCCTGCACTGTACAGATGCATTCTGTTTTTTTTTTCCCTAAGGCCTAAACCCTAAAAAAAACCCTTACGCCCCTACGCACTAAACCCTAAACCCCAAGCCCTAAAACCCTAAGTCAGAAGCCATGCATGGCGAGAGCAGCGATTAGGGCTTAGGGTTGAACTCCTCTAGGTCCCTAAGCCCTCTTGCCGTTGAGAGGGCTCCCTAAACCCTAAACCCTAAACCCTAAACCCTAAACCCTAAACCCTAAACCCTAAACCCTAAACCCTAAACCCTAAACCCTAAACCCTAAACCCCTGAACCCCTAAACCACACCAAGGCTCGATGATGCCAGCCATGTCCAAGCCTGCTTTGTGTTCTTGGCGGGGGGGGGGGGGGGGGGGGGGGGGGGGGGGGGGGGGGGGGGGGGGGGGGGGGGGTTAGGGTATAGGGGTTAGGAATGAGGGTTGAGGGTTGAGGGTTTAGGGCTTGGGGCCCTGGAATGAGAGGGTTTAAGGACTTAGGGTCTTAGGGGCTTAGGGTCTGTTAGGGTGTTGGGGTTTTCGGGGCTGTTCTGGATTCAACGGTCTTCGCTTCCTGGCAGGTTCCAATATGGGTCAGCAGGATCGAGGTTTCAAACCCTAAGCCCAAGACCCTAAACTATTGCGCCCAGCTTACAAACCGAAAGCAACAGATCGTCCAAAGATCTACAGGAAACCCTAAACCCTAAACTCTATAAACCCTAAGGCCCACCCACAATCGTCGGTGCCCCGTTCTGGTCCTCGCTCCAGGGTAGGTTTAGGATTCGGGATTTTATGCTTCAGAGTTTTCGGGATCCGAGTTTAGAACCCCTCCCCCTCTACTTGCGCAATCCGACTGCGCACCCGCATAAACTCCTAAAACGCCCGGGAAATATTGTAGGCGCCCATTTCCTTTGAGTGGGTGATTTGGAAAGCACTGTCCAAGGATGCTATTGCTAGTCAGTTCGGCTGCATGGGGACAATGGACTTGGCTTCAAGATCCTAAAGCTCTCTTCGAAGACTCTAATCTGAATGCCTCGGGGGGGGGGGGGGGGGGGGGGAGTTAGGGCTGTTAGGGCTTGAAGAACGTGCAGGGCTTAGGCTGTGGGTCTTAGGGCCCTAAAACCCTCAACCCTCAACCCTAAACCCTACGTAAACGTATGACATACCGGATGACAGCCGAAGAACCCTGAACCCCGAAACCCTGGAGGAAGTCAACGCCCGTCCTTTCGACAAGCAGAACCGGGGGCACTCCCGAGACTCCATTCCTGTGTGGGTTTAGGGTTTAGGGTTTGGGGTTTAGGGTTTAGGGTTTAGGGTTTAGGGTTTAGGGTGTGGGGAACTTGTCTTCTGGGATCCTCTACACCTAAACCCTAGACCGTAACTCCGTAACCCTTACATAACCCTAAACCCTAAACCCTGAACCCACCTTATTGTTTATCGCGACTTGTGCGCCTAAGGCTGCGTGGTAACCGATTTAGGGTTTAGGCTACTCCCCAAGCCCGAACCCGTTTTGGGCTTCAAGTTTAGCGGCTCTTTATCCTGGTATCCCCCCAAAGGGACCAAACACGCTCAACAGGACATAAGGAACCCTATGTACACTCACCAGTACCAGAATACAAGCCCTGTTTCCTGTGGAGAAGTTAGGGCTTACGCTTCAAGGCAAACCACTTTGCATTTCAGAAGGAGCGGGCCTTGAATCTTCAGTTGGGTTCATGGGTTTCGGGAATAGGGTTTACCAGAAGGCCCTTTGATCCTGCTGTTGCTTTTGTTTGGGAGGTGGGGGGGTTCTACCCAAACCCTTGAGTTAAGGGTGCGTGGCTGCACCGACCCTACAGTTGAAGCCCAAGTCCCCAAAATACTAAACAATCAGTCGCCCACACCCTACACATTTATCCCTAGTTCCTAAGTGAATAAGGGGCCTACTCTGGGTCCGAGCCCTAAACCCCCTAAACTTCTGAACCCCCTAAGCCCCCCTCACCCTAAACCCTACACCCTAAACCCTGAACATCCCTAAACCCTAAACCCTTCGGGGCCTTCCGGCATATGGAAGCGGAAGAAGGGGAAGCCAGATCTACATCGGCCCGCGCCTTTAAAGTCCACCTTGGCGTGTAGGGTTTAGGGTTTATAGGGTTTGGGGTTTGGGGTTTGAAGTTTAGGGTTTGGGGTTTGGGGTTTGAGGTTTGGGGTTTGGGGTTTGGGGTTTAGGCTTTAGGGTTTAGTTTTTAGGGTTTAGGGTTGAGGGTTTAGGATGATATGGTGTAAGGCTTTTAGTCTTTAGGGTTTGTCGGAAGGTCTCATCACACACGGGTAATTACTCAGTAAACCCTGATACCCGCAATCTAAGTCTGCTAACGGGATCCTAATGGGAACCCCAAACAGGGAGCCCCAAGAACATAGTTGTACTACGAAGGGAATGTGCGGACCCTGGTAGGTGTATTCCTATGATATTCCTACTACCTTCTTGGGGTTCCCTCCCATTGAAGTCCCTTTATCCGTGGTCCAGGAGCGCAGGTTCTGTCATGAAAACGTGCGTCCGCTCGCGGGAGGTCGTCCTTCGACTGCGAAGCACGAGTACCACTCTGAACTCTCTTTGGGTATATCTGGGGTTGGTACACGCTATAAATAGGGTTCTGCATATTTTGCACATCATCACTTGTTCTGCTTGGAAATGAACGACCCTAAACCCCAAACCCTAAACCCTAAACCCTGAATGGGTTCAGGCTTAGGACATGACTCTCTGTCGCTACCAAAACCCAGTACTCAAGCCCACGCAATAGGATGGCGGATGCCGTATCTGTAGCCGCAACCTGAGAAGCTTGGTAGAGGGTGTTTAGGATGCTCAACTCAATGTGAATCACACCATGTCTCGTAGGAGTAGAGCCCAGCTATAAGGATGGTGCCCCATGCTATCGCAGAGCATCGGAGAGTATGGAACGGCTGACCAGCCAGGACGGGTAGAGAGCGAACCGCGAACAAACAGAACTGGGGAGTGTCAGGCGACGCCATTAGGTGGCAGCACCCTCGGTTGGCAGAAAAAAACACGTGACAGACATGCCCTGTGCAAGGCTGCCAAGGTATCCTTCGAGTGGAAAGAACTCCGCAAGCATCTGCTTGTCTGAGTCGTCTATTGTAGTCATCATAATTTCAGAATGGTTAGCCTAGCTAATGTTACAAGGCGAAATGACGAAATTCAACGTGAAGAACTCAAGGACAGATACACAGAAGCTTTCATTTCCGACACACAGTGTGCATGAGCCGGGTTATACAAAGACGAAAGAGGGGCAGACAGAGTATACACAACCTCAAACTATATAGTACATGCATATGCATTCACATACATATTATAGATCCCTGTTCTTTCCATGTAGTTCGGAAGAGTATTGCGGGGAAGACGTGCAGGTTCAAGCCAAACCCCTCAGGCTTCAAGCTCTTCCCCCCCCATCTTGAAACCTTCAACTCCTAGACCCAAGAGTAACCCTGTAACAAAGAGGGTTTAGGGTTTAGGGTTTAGGGTTTAGGGTTTAGGGTTGACCTTTTTGTTTAAAGGGGCTGATAACGGAACCTGAACCCTAAAAAAGGCGAATGAGGGCCTACTCCTGGCCCTAATCTTGCCTATTGCTTGGAGGTTCGTGCTGAGTCGAGAGAAACCATCAACCCATTGAGACCTTAACCCTGAAAGTTCTGAGTACCTCCTTGGCCAGTTTCCTAGGGAACATGTGGAGATTCAAAGGCTCTTAACCTACTATTTGCTGAAACACCCCATACATTCCCCTTAGAAGGAAGACTATTTTCGATTTTTTGGGGGTGCTTATAAGCAAGTGGTGGTAACTTGCTCGACTTAGATCCTCCGGATCCATCGGCCAGCAGCCCAGATTTCTGATGAGATTGCCGGTGCCGCGGGCCTCTGCTTGGTGGGCGACAGAGAGAGAGAGAGAGAGAGATCAAGACTGATGGAGAAGATTACGCGAAAGAAAAACGCAGGAGAGAGAGAGAGAGAGTGAGATTGAGCAGATAAAGAGCGTGGGCGGGGGATGGAGGGAGGAAGCAAGGGCTGGACGGCAGGCTGAGCATAAGGAAAGACTTCAGGGTTTCAGGTTTCTGCGGAAGGGGCTTCTGGCGAACTCCTTAAACCCTAAACCCTAAACCCTAAACCCTAAACCCTAAACCCTGTACCCGCTTGAGGTAGATGCAGTTTGCCTGCTTCGTTCACCGAGTTTGGAGCCTCTAGAGGCTGGTAAGGGGAACCTAAGGTGTAACATGCTCCCTTCGACTGGTTGATTCCTCAAACCTAGGCCTTAACACTAAACCCTGCACTCTTAACCCTCCTAATCCTCAAACCTGAGGGTTCTTTTGGATGTCTAGGCTTTTCGCCGTTTAGGGTTCTACCAAAAGAGGTCGTGGGCAAAGCCAGTGATCTTGTTCGCCCGCTATGAAGGTGAGCTTTAGGTCTTAGGATTTAGGGTTCAGGGTTTAGGGTTAGAGAAACAACCTCCCACTGAAAGCCGGCACGCCCCCCAAAGTCTCCCTCTACCCTAAACCCTGAACCCAAACAACAAGCAATACGTCCACCCGCCAACAGCCTAACCCCGAACCCTGCTCTTGGAAGAGGAGGTGAGTGGGGAGGATCTGGGAGTCATATGAAGGGGGGTTTTAAGGTTTTAGGGTTCAGGGGGGGCTTTCCAGGGGGGGGGGGGGGGGTTGGGATTCTTTGTGCGTCGTGTGTGTGTGTGTGTGTGTGTGTCTCTGTGTGTGTGTGTGTGTGTAAACCCTGATTCTAAGCTAAGGGGCTTGGAGCTGAGAGCTTATGCATGAGTCGAATTTTCCCGCAGGGGGATTGGGCCTGATGCTTCTACCCAATCCAACGAAGCTATGAAGCATCAGGGGATGTGGAGTTTGGCCAGCTCCATGTACCTGCAATGTTTTCCAGGAGTCCCGATGGGATTCCCCTATACTGAGGTCTCTCCTGTACTGAGGTCTCTCCAGTCATCTCCAGTCAGTGTACCATTGTACAACAATCTCTGGCTGACCTCCCTTTCTCCGTGTGTGGGCTTCGTCGCCCAAGGGCAATTTACCCGTTTGGGCATTGCCTGATTCCTGGATGGGGATCACCCAAGTAAACAGAGAGGCTTCAGTGCCAGATGAGCCTTGGTAGGCACCCAGTGCTATGAGCGGATTCTCTCTCTCTCTCGAGGTACCAGCCACGGCTGAAGCTCAAAGTCGCCAATAAGGGCGGAACCGGAAATTGTTGAAGGGCGTCGTAAGCCCAGTCGTGAGACATAGACGAGGTGGTCTAACTCTCTATTCGTGGGTCTCGACCCGAGTCGTATTTCCGGTGGTTGCCCCTCAGTTGCAAATAGACCGTTTTCTTTCTTTAAAAGTAGAGGTGCTCTGGGTCGCTGTGGACAGCGGGGGCCTCCTGGATGCTCCTGGGTCCTTTGTGGCAGCTGGGGGTCCTCCACGACGACGACGATGATGGGACGTGCCTTGGGTCAAGGCGGTGGCAGCTGGGAGCTCCCGGACGCTCCTGGGCCTGTCATGGCAGCTGGAGGTCTCTGACGACGATGATGACGACGACACTAAGGATTTCTAAGGTCGGTGCTGGAGGAGGAGGGCCTATGGCGGTGACGGGCCTATGGCGGAGGACTCACAGGTGACAAAGGTACAAGACCAGGACTTCCCCTCTTCGGAGGGTGTGCGTGCAGCATATCTCTTGTGGCCTTGGAATGCACTGTGTCTCCCCTCGTAGGAGGGGTGTGTGTGTGTAAACCCTGATTCTAAGCTAAGGGGCTTGGAGCTGAGAGCTTATGCATGAGTCGAATTTTCCCGCAGGGGGATTGGGCCTGATGCTTCTACCCAATCCAACGAAGCTATGAAGCATCAGGGGATGTGGAGTTTGGCCAGCTCCATGTACCTGCAATGTTTTCCAGGAGTCCCGATGGGATTCCCCTATACTGAGGTCTCTCCTGTACTGAGGTCTCTCCAGTCATCTCCAGTCAGTGTACCATTGTACAACAATCTCTGGCTGACCTCCCTCTCTCCGTGTGTGGCGTGCGTGCGTGCGTGCGCGTGCGTGCGTGCGTGCGTGCGTGCGTGCGTGCGTGCGCGCGTGCGTGCGCGCGTGCGCGCGTGCGCGCGTGCGCGCGTGCGCCGCGCGCGTGCGCGGTGCGCGCGTGCGCGCGGGGCGCGCGTGCGCGCGTGCGCGCGGCGCGCGGACGCGTCGTGTGCGCCTGGGCGCCCGGGCCGCGCGGAGCGCGGAAGCGCGCGGGCGCGCGGTGCTCGGGCGCATGGTGGGTGCGGGTGCGGGTGCGGTGCGGGGATGCGGGTGCGGGTGCGGGGGGGTGCGGTGCGGGTGTGCAGGGGGGTTGCGAGTGCGGGTGCGGGTGCGGGTGGGCGTGTGCGGGTGTGCGCTTGTGCTTGTGGGCGTGTTCGGTGCGGTGTGGCGTGTGCGGGTGCGGTGGCGTGTGCGTGTGCGTGTGGGGCGTGTGCGTTGCGCGTGCGCGCGTGCGCGCGTGCGCGCGTGTGCGCGTGCGCGCGTGCGCGCGTGTGCGCGTGTGCGCGTGTGCGCGTGTGCGCGTGTGCGCGTGTGCGCGTGTGCGCGTGTGCGCGTGTGCGCGTGTGCGCGTGTGCGCGTGTGCGCGTGTGCTCGTGTGCGCGTGTGCGCGTGTGCGCGTGTGCGCGTGTGCGCGTGTGCGCGTGTGCGCGTGTGCGCGTGTGCGCGTGTGCGCGTGTGCGCGTGTGGCGCGTGTGCGCGTGGCGCTTGGTGGGTGTGTGTGGGTGTGTGTGGGTGTGTGTGTGTGTGTGTGTGTGTGTGTGTGTGTGTGTGTGTGTGTGTGTGTGTGTGTGTGTGTGTGTGTGTGTGTGCGTGTGTGTGTTCGTGTGTGTGTTCGTGTGTGTGTTCGTGTGTGTGTTCGTGTGTGTGTTCGTGTGTGTGTTCGTGTGTGTGTTCGTCGTGTGTGTGTGTGTGTGTGTGTGTGTGTGTGTGTGTGTGTGTGTGTGTGTGTGTGTGTGTGTGTGTGTGTGTGTGTGTGTGTGTGTGTGTGTGTGTGTGTGTGTGTGTGTGTGTGTGTGTGTGTGTGTGTGTGTGTGTGTGTGTGTGTGTGTGTGTGTGTGTGTGTGTGTGTGTGTGTGTGTGTGTGTGTGCGTGTGCGTGTGCGTGCGCGTGCGTGCGTGCGTGCGCGTGCGCGTGCGCGTGCTATTATTATTGCTATGATGTTTTGGCAGGGGGGAGGATTCTAGTTGCCCACGCTTAGTCTGGCAGACTTGTTGGCTATTTTTTGCCCCGTTGTGCAGGAATCGCTGAAGGTCCCAGGACTTGGGCCAACATGTTCTCCTCGACCGTGCCCTCCCAAACCAACATGATTTCTGCAGAGGACTACCCCACATTTTCCTGAGAAGTAGGCATTTCCCAAATAATTCCCTTGAAATAATATACCCCCCCCCCCCCCCCCCCCCCCCAATTTCTGCAAGCCTTCTTACAACACCCCCCCAAAGCCCCCCAAAATGATCCCAGCAGCCCCACCCTCAGATGATCTTCCCAGTCCAGCCCACAGGACCGCGCCTACAAATGAGGGTCCACCCCACCTCCTTTCTGCAGTGTGAAAGAAAGTCCAGTGCCGTCCCATATGGGTATTTCCCAAAATAGGGTACCCCTTTTATACACCAAACTGAGTAGAATCCCCTTAAAGGGATCCTACCCCCTTTGTTCGGAAACCCCCATTTCACTTCTGAGGTGTCCGCTACCGCCCTCCCGCGTAGGGTTTAGGGTTTAGGGTTTAGGGTTTATAGGGTTTAGGGTTTAGGGTTTAGGGTTTAGGGTTTAGGGTTTAGGGTTTAGGGTTTAGGGTTTAGGGTTTAGGGTTTAGGGTTTAGGGTTTAGGGTTTAGGGTTCCATGCATACAGGATGGCAAAAAGGCCATGCCCGGTCCGGCCATGCTTGCCCTACCCTCAGCCCTACAACTCTCAAACCTTTTGGGCAACCAGACCTCGAGTTTCAAAGGGCACCTGGAATTCTTTTGTTCTGCTTCTGTGCTGCCCACCAATTGAGGAGTCCAAATTCCAAATACAATTGGAGGTCTACTGGTTGTTGTTGCTTCTGGGTTCCGGTGCTTAAGGGCCAACTGCCGCTGAGCTTCTTGGATCTGTTGACCAGCCTCCAAGGTTATCCCTTGGAATCTTCCCCCTCATACTAAACTTGTACTAAACGTCCTAAGGACTGCTAATATAAGGGGGGGAACATCCCAAGTTCTCCCTAGTACCCTAAACCCTAAACCCTAAACCCTAAACCCTAAACCCTAAACCCTAAACCCTAAACCCTAAACCCTAAACCCTAAACCCTAAACCCTAAACCCTAACTCTTTCTGGACTTTTTCACTGAGGGTTGAATCCTTGGGGGGCTGCTCTTCGCCACCAGAAGAAGCAGGAGTGTTCCGAGAGCACATGGGACTTTACGAAAATCATGACCCCTGATATAGACCACCATGTAGTAGGATCCCCTTATCTAAAAAAGGACCCCATTCAGGTACCCCGATTAGCGTAAATTCCCATATCGACCCTTTTGGCGTCTCTAATCTGGAATACGTCCCTGCAGTGGTGGGTAGACAGGGCTCGTACTTGCGATCTGCCACAATGTGCTAAGCCTCCCTGAACCATAAGGCTCCAACCCTAAACCCTAAACCCTAAACCCTGATCTGAGGGCGCCTACAATCGTGCGGGGCCTTGTAGTCAGCAGGGTTTAGGGTTTTTAGGGCTTAGGGCTTAGGGATACCCAAAGAAGGACTCTAAATCCTACAACCCCCAACCCTCAAGCCCTGAACCCTGCTTAGGGTTTAGGCTTTAGGGCTCAGCTCTCGGCCTCCTTTTGTTGGGTTTTGCATGCTGGCTCTTAAGTTGGGAGTGTCATAGGGAGTCCACAAAAGAGCTATACAAGGAGGATCTGAGACACTTCCCTGATTCCCGGGTTCAGGGTTTTGGGTTCAAGGTTCAGGGTTTAGGGTTTAGGGTCTAGGGTTTAGGGTTCAGGGTTCACCCCCCAAAGGGTACTTGACTACTCTTGGCCTTCGATTCTTGGGGATGGTCTGTTGTGGGTTGGCGGGACTTCAATGACACCAAGAACTACCAGGTGTTGAGTTGAGGGTTCGGTTCAGGGGTTGGCACGCGGACCAGTCCAAACCCCTCCGATACTTGGAGCCAAGTTGCCAGGTCCATTGATTGCCTCTGCCATCCAGAGGACGATGTTGGCTGGAGTGTCTGAATGTCCCATTCTGGTTCCTTCGTTTGGGGTTTAGGGTTTGGGGTTTAGACTGCCGTCACTCATTGTCGGGTTTAGGGGTCTGGGCATAGGTGCTCACAGTGCTTCAGTCGGGCAAAAAATCCTCCAACCTCTCCGAAAACTGAAGCCTTGCCTCAACAGATACGACGATCGACAGACGGAGAGGCGCGGATTTCTCCACAATCCCGGAGCAGCTACGATCCCTGACCCTAGACCCTTAATGACCCTTCACTCAAGCCTCTGCAGCCTCTAGATCTAAAAGCCTAAAGCCCAAAGAAGCACACACTAACTCCTAAAGCGCCAAACACGTCTGGGAGATTCAGTTGGTTGGTTGCATGAGCCTTCGATTGGATCCACTGAACGTCTTTAGGATTCAGGACGTAGGGTCCTGTGGCCTCTGGTGCCCTGGAGGTTTAGGGCTTGGGGTTTGGGAAGAGTGGCAAAGGCCGGGCACAGGCTTTTGGGGACATGGAGTGCCAACCTATGGATCCCAGTCAACTCGGCTCCTTGTCAGGCTGTTCAGGAGCGTTGAAAAAGGAAGCACACCCGTTGCTGCATACTTATCCACAGAATCCTAAGCCCAAACCCTAAAACCCCTAAACCCTAAACCCTAAGCCCTAAGCCTTAAACCCTAAACACTAAACCCTAAAACCTAAGCCCTACTGGTAGCTTCATACGAAGCCCTTCATTGCAACCCAGTCCACGGCTCCCGGGCTGAAGGACAGATGGGAAAAGGCAAGCATAAGAAACGCACCTACACTCGTTTAGGGTTTAGGGTAAAGTGTTAAGGGTTAAGGGTTTAGGGTTTTAGGGTTTAGGACTCGCATTTCCTTCAAAGAAGCCCAAGGGACCAGAATGGAATTACCGGATTGCAGTAGGCAGTGTTGATCTTCATCCTGACTACCTTTGTGCACGCCAAGGCTTGAGGATTCTCTGGGGCTGGCAAGGGATTTCTGTGGGGCTTTGGGAGGTTTGCAGATACAGGCATCCCCAAACCCTCAACCCTCAACCCTAAACCCTGTTCCGTGATTTTTTGCAAGGCCTCACTCGGGTCGAAGGAAGAAGGCTTCAAATTTGTCAAGTGTCATCATGCCCTGCCCAAGGCAGGGGAAGAAGTTAAGCCCTCAGAAGCTTAGGAGTTCAGGGCTTCGGGCTCAGGGTTTTGGGGCTGAGGTGGGGAGGGGGTGGGGGGGTGGGGGGGTGGGTAATGGTGGTGCGGCGGTGGCGGTGGTGGTTTTTCTTGCCTCAATCCCAACTGGATCTGTGGACGCTTCAGGTGCTGGCTCGGGAACTAGTAGCCTCATATGAGGAACTACACATGGACTCCTTTTTAAGCTACTTAGCTAAACGAATTACCACCACATGAACTCAATACTTTCCTCTACTATAAGAAGGGTTTCTTCAGGCCCCGGATTGTGTTGGGGTATTTCCCCTAGACCTTGAACCCTGAGAACTTGCCATCCTCGGGCATGTCCAAGGAAGCTATGACAACTGGATCTTGATAAATATTAGCGGTTCCTGTTTTGGATCGACCTGCTTATATCTGTAGATGTAACTGCTACATTAAGCTGCTTCGTCACCTTGTGCTTATAGCGTCTCGTAGATCTTCAGTACCATCCCGGCCATCCCACATACGAACAGGGCTGGCTTGTTTTCAACTTTGTCCTTGATGCGGATCCAACCGGGCACAAAGCGCGCACAAGCAAAAGCACATGCATACGCACGCACCCACCCACACACACACACCCACCTACGCATCTGACCAGAAGCATGACTCAAGACCACAAGGCACTCCGGGCTCATGCGACAGTAGCAGGGCGCACCAAACCCGTTTCGTACACAAACAAGGCCATGAACCCGGCATCCTTGACTAGAAGTGTCGACCCAACGAAGAAGAGGTATATAGTATAATAGCATATACATATATACACCACACACGTGCAAATTAGATAGGGTCGAGGGCGTTCGGGTCCAAATTCTGAAAGAGAGCTGGATTCAATCTACTCCATGCCTATTGTGAACTGAAGAGCAGAGGCCCGCTGCAGCGTTTCCAACTGCAAGCCCACAAACCCTAAGCCCAAGGGTTTAAGGCTTAAGGCTTACTATAGGGACCTTAATGATTGGAATAGCACTTTGGGGGGTTGTTATAATCGAGTTTTTAAGGGGCCACAAGGGAATACCATTGGTAGTTTTTCCGAACCTTACATTCGGGTTTTCGAAGCCCAAGATGGCACCGAGGAGCTGCACCGCGCATCTCCGCCACAAACTGACGGAAACCAAAAGCCAAGGCTCCACAGCCAGAGTCGCCAGGCGAGCATGGCTGAGAGAGGAGATCCCAAGACCCCAAAAGCGCTTCTGGTTTGGCCCCTTAAACAAAACTCCAAAAACCGCAAAGCTGTTGGGGGCGAAATTGGGTCCGAGGTCGACTTTTTGGTCTAGGGTTCCGGTGGCCCGAAGACTTGCAGGGCTTCTTGGAGGGTGCGTGTGTCTGTGTGCTTCATCCAAAGATTTTTCATCCCCCCAGCCTCCAGATTTCTAGGCGCCGGTTCTCGGTTTAGGGTTTAGGGTTTAGGGTTAGGGTTTAGGGTTTAGGGTTTGGGGTTTTGGGTTTAGGGTTTGGGGTTTTGGGTTTAGGGTTTGGGGTTTGGGGTTTAGGGTTTAGGGTTGAGGGTTTAGGGTTTAGGGTTGCTTGGATGGGTCTGTAAAAGTACAACGGCAAGCGCCGTGCCGCTGTTCAAACGGCTGCAAGGTAGCAACGTGACACCCCGCCCCAACTAGGGTTTAGGGTTTAGGGTTTAGGGTTTAGGGTTTAGGGTTTAGGCTTTAGGGTTTAGGGTTTAGGGTATCCTAAACGCCCAAGACTAAAACCGATACTGCCCGTGGAACCTTAATTCATAAAGATGTTTGATATTCCATCGGGTTTTCTGCACATAAAGAGAATTCCTGATGGGCTATAGAGTTGTCTTCGCATGGGGATGTCGGGAGTTGTGAACCCAAGGGACTGTAGAGTGGGGGGAGTCTAGGGTCTGCTGGCTTAGGGGCTTTGGGTTTAGTACATTGAACTAGTCCAAAAACCCCCCTGTGGTGCCAGTGAGTCACGCAAAAACATCTGAACGTCCTGAAACCCAGAAACTCTACACCCTTACTCTTTCACGAGCCTTGCTTTTGCACCATTTCGGCAGCTAGCCATCCGACCCATACAGGGTCTGGGGCTTATTGGCTTGGGGGTTTGTTGTAGGTTCCCTGGAGACCCTCAACCCTGAACCCTAAACCCTAAATTTTAAATCCAAACCCCAAAACCCGAAGCCCTAAGTCCCGAACCCTAAGCCCTAAGCCTCCGTACTTGCGCGGTTTGGGGTTTGGGGTTTAGGGTTTAGGCACAGCTTTTGTTCGGTCGGGCTTGGGTCTTGAGTCTTGAGGGCTCACATTCGGGCTTCTATGCTTTGCAGCTCACCCGGGCTTTTTTTGTACTTCTGCACGTTGTGGCAGGCTTCTTAAGTACCACCCACCGCGCGGACCGCGGAGAGTGGCCTGACAAACACTTGGGCAGCTGGAAATGTGGACGTCCCCTACATCCAAGTCCCTCAGCAGGTTTGAGTAGAGTTCACGCAAGAGTATAAAGGCTGAGCTCAACTGTCCTTAAGATTTCAAGGGCTCGAGGCTAGTCTAGGCTTCGGGATCTTAGTGTTGCTGTCGGGGGGTTCGAAGCCCATCGCGGGATCCAAATCCTACACCCCCTCTTTTCTCTTTAGTGTGTGGGGTTCCCACTGCCCCAGGCCTCAGACAATCTGCTGGACTGTACTAAAGACCCCACTAAGGTATCCCTAACATCACAACGAGGCTGTTCGCAACCCTAAACCCCCCAACCTTCGACCCGATCCCTGCTTTGGGGTGTCGGCAGATTGCCCTGTTGGCTCCGGGCTCGGTCGACCTGCGAGTAGCAGCCTATCCTGCGACCATCCTAAACTGGATCGCTGCAAAGGAACTTAAGTCCTGGGTGTCGGGCTCAGAAACTCAGGCTAAGTTGCCACGACTACTATACAGTAGCTTGTCCTCTTGGTGGTCACTACTCAAGTTCCTGCGCAGCGATTCAGGAAATCCTACAAAACTCACCAGGAATCGCGAGACCTTGCTCCAGGTCAGATGCGCTGCCCGGTGACAGCTTGCCCCACCTGAAAACTGGCATGAGGAGTGTTTGGGCTTTGGGGTGTAGGGCCGATAAGGCTTGCAAAGGCTCAGGGGTTCATGCATGAAGGATTTTCCTCATGCAGGGTGCCCACAGACCGCAAGCCCTATAGACCCTAAACCCTAAACCCTAAACCACCCTCAGGATTGTTGTCCTGCCTTGCATTCAGGGCCCCGGTGCGGAGGGCTTAGGGCCACCACAATATGGGGCACCTGAATGGGGCACCTGAACCCTCAGCCTGAAAATCCTACAAGCCCTATGAAGCTTGACGTGCGTTGAAGCTTCTTGTTTGAGGATTATTGTTTCAGGATTCCCTAAGTCATGGGCGCGCTGATGCTTCTTGTTTGAGGATTGTTGTTTCAGGTTTATGTGAGTCATGGGCTCTCGTGGGTCTCTGTTGCAAGGGTCTCGCAACAAGGCCCAGGAAAGGAGCCGTATATGCACTCACCAGTAACATAGACAATCATACAATGTGAACAGGGGGGAAGGTCCAGGTCTACCGAAAGCAACCCCATGCAGTGTGGAGCCCAAGCACGCGAAATGCGTGACCATTGCCCACAGAGAAATGGCCATTGCCCACGAGTTGTGACCCTTGCCCACGCATGATTCCTGAGGACTCGCCCACGAAACCTGCTTTCTGCATATATGGAGATCTCCCACCCTGAAGATCAGGTCACACCCATGAGTCCATGAACCAGTGTGCATGCAGCTCCTCCTCCTCCAAGCGACTGTACATCTGTTCTATGGGTATTCACGCATACAGCAAAAGCACATCTGGGCGCGTTCCATACTACTCCACCGATCTATGGATAACCCTCGAGCTCTGGCTGCATATGTACATACACATATGCACATGATATGGAAGCAATCACTTCTTCCTAATTAGTTGCTGTGTTACATCACACACACATATATATATATATATGCATGTATCCACATTTGTGCTTACCTATCGACTTGTTTTCTGTTCATATTGAACGGGAAGAGCGTAGATCTACCCTAGCCAAAAGTTCCTTTGGCGCACCCTGCGTGGCGAAGACCGTGAATCCTGCACCCGAAATCCAAGCAACCCGCAGCCTTCCTCCCTAAACTCAAGACACTTTACCTTGGACCCCTAAAGATTCAGAAGGTATTGCAAGGGACATAGCAGCAGTATATGCAAGGGGGTAAAACCTTAGGGGTACGAGTCTTAACCTCTTGGTCAACCCTGACTGAAACCCCGCAACCCCCAACCCTAAACCCTTATTTAGGGCTGACAGCTCCTAGCTAGGCGTCTACCGGAAGCTCCAATGCCTTGTACCAGCGTTTCTTCTTGGACTTCATGAGCTTCAGGGTCAGCTTCTGACCTCTTCGGACTTGGGTCACGTGTAGGGTACCGGGGCTTGAAACCCCAAACCCTAAACCCTACACCCTAAACCAAGGTTTCAAAGGGGTTTAAGGCTTTTTGGTGAAAGGAATCCTGGGTTTGGCGCTTGAGGTTTAGGCCGGTTTAGGTTTAGGGTTTCCGGGTGTGGGGTTTTGGGGGTTGAAGGAAGCCAAGTCCACTTTGGGCAAGGGGAGACCGCAGGTACCCCCTTAGCCACCCTACACTTGCAGGGTCCTTAGACGGGAGGGGTAGTTACGGGTGGTAGGGGGTCGAGGCACCTAGAACCCAGTCTAGCGAAGCTGAGGAGCCTGCACCCCACTCTGTTGCCTAAGCCCTAAACCCTAAACCCTAAACCCCAAACCCTAAACACGAAACCCTAGTGAACCGACATCCGTCACCCTTCAGGACCTTTAACCTAATGTCAGACAGGTGCCAGGATTTAAAACCCTAAACCCCTTTGGCCTGTACCTAAACCCGAAACCCGAAAACCTCAACCCCTCCACCCCTATACCGATCTGGCCGGGGCGCTCCCGAAACGACCGGTCGTTGCCTTGAGCTCCAAGGTTGAATCCTCCGGGTGGAGGGGGGGGGGGTAGGGCTTAAGGCTTAAGGCTTAGGGCTTAGGGCTTAGGGCTTGGGGCCTAGGTCTTAGGGTTTAGGGTTTAGGGTTGAGGGTTTAGGGTGTAGAAGGTTGTAGGGTTTAGCGTTTAGGGCTCAGTTCAGCGTTCAGGGTTTAGAGTCTAGGCTCTAGGCCCTAGGATGCGGCGGGGGGTATCGCAAAGAAGCGTAAAAGGCTTCGGGGTTTCTGAGTGTATAGGCATAGGGCCTTAGGGGTTTTTGCAGAGGGTTTCATGGGTTTGGGGGGCGGGGGGGGGGGGGGGGGGGGGGGTGGGGGGGTTTTAGGGGCCTTGCTGTTCTCTTAGGAGGTTTTACCCGCGTTTAGGGGCCTTAGGGTTGGAAACCCCACAGCCGCTCGAGGCCAAAACCTTAACCCCCCCGCCCCCCGCCAAGGCTCACTCAAAGAACCATCTAGGGTTTAGGGGTGTAGGGTTTACGGCTTAGGGTTTAGGGTTTAGGGTCCGAACCCGACTAACTCCCGGCCTCAGGCACGATCTCGCCGCTTAGGGGCGTGATGACCATCTTCCAGAGGTAGAGGTCCTTCTTGTGCGGTTTTGAAAGGTTCAGGGTTAGGGGTTAGGGGCTAGGGTTTAGGGTTTAGGGTTTAGGGTTTAGGGTTTAGGGTTTAGGGTTTAGGGTTTAGGCAAACAGGGTTTAGGGTTTAGGGTTGAGGGTTTGGGGTTCAGGGTTTTGGGTTTAGGGCTTAGGGGGCTGCTCCGCTTTTCACCCTGAAAGCCTAAACGGCCCGATTCCTAAACCCTGAACCCCACAACCCCTAAAACCCCTAAAGCCCTCAAGCCCTATGAGTAAATCCTCAGCTCTAGGTCTGGTAGTTTCATGATGTTGCGGCCTTTGACGAAACCTTCAACCCTCAACCCTAGACCCTAAACCCTCAACCCTCAGCCTTCAACGCTAAACCCTAAACCCTAAACCCTCAAACTCGGTGTTCGGTCCTGCGCGCCGTAAGATCCCGGCGCGACGATGTGCAGCTCCAGCCTGCAAAAGGGGGCTCACGCGGAGCTGCGGGGGGACCAAGAAGGTTTAGGGTCTAGGGTTTAGGGTTTAGGGTTTAGGGCCTAGGGGCCTAGGGGCCTACGGGTCTTCGGGTTGAAGGTTTAGAACCTCTAGGGTTGGGGCTCGCAGACCCTGAGCCCGAAACCGGGGGATCCTAGGGAACCTTAAACCCTAAATTGGCGGGGGCAGGGGGGGGGGGGGGGGGGGGGTAGGGTTTAGGGTTTAGGGATGTTTAGGGTTTAGTTTAGGGTTTGGGGCTTAGGGTTTCGGGTTTAGGGTTTCGGGTTTAAGGTTTAGGGTTTCGGGTTTAGCCTTAAGTTTGAGAGTTCTTGAAGTCTTAAAGGTTTTCCGGCTCGTCCCCGAAGGCTCGACATAAACGCACAAGCGACTAGATCCCAGAAAAAGCTAAGGCACCACCCGTTTAGGGTTTAGGGGTTTGGGTTTATAGCGCTTAGGGTTTGTAAGATGTGGGAACCCAACCGAGAAACACTGGGAACGGCCCTTCCTCCAACCCCTCGCAAACAAAAAACTACTGAGTTATCCCACATGATGTGGGGAACAAGCAGTTCAGAGCATGTGCTCTTGGTAGCCAGGGCACTGATTCGGTGTCCGACACCAAGCTGTTGAAGGGGGCTGGAGGTACCGACTTCGAGTTTGCCATTCTCACGGAAGGCGGCGTCTCCGACAAGAACGACGCGTGCTCGTCAATGTCATAGTGTCTGATGAGGTCCAAACCCTCAACCCTAGTGGAGCCGCCTTTTGCGGGGTGTCGCCGCTGTCCAACCCCTGCAGAATCCAAGCAAGATGCTGCCAAGGAGCCACAGCTGTGGCTTGGGGCTTAGAGAGTTTCCTCTAGAAGCCCTTAGAGGGTTGTATTGGGGAGATCGAATACCTCAGCCCCAAATTTCGTACTAAGTACTAGTCAGTTGAACCGAAGATGTGTTCCACGGCTCGCCTCGGAACGAATGTGTCTTAGGGTGTTGAGAGACTGGTCTGGGGCTTAGGGCTTGGGACCCTAAACCCTGAAGACCCGAAACCCTAAACCCAAAACCGAAACCCTATATCCCAAACCCCAAGCCCTGAAACCTGTAACAAAGGAGAGGTTGGAGGGGCTCAAGCGTTACTAAGTTCTGAGGGTTGGATGAACTTCGGACTTTGGCTTTCAACTTGCATGCTTTCGGCTTCGGGGTGTTTGAGATTGGGGCTTAGGGTGAGGCGTTTCGGGTTTCGGGTTTAGGGTTTCGGATTCGTTGTTTGGCCTGGGGTTTGGGGCCTAGCATTCGAAGCATGTAGGAGCGAAACCCTGTGGGCTGCAGGGTGCTTGGGATCTTTGAGCACAACTCCGGAACCCTCAACACAAGCCTCAACCCCTCAACCGCAAGATAGCCCTAAACCCTAAACCCTAAACCCTAAACCCTAAACCCTAAACCCTAAACCTTAAACCCTAAACCCTACACTGAACTCCCACAAGGCCCTAAAGCTTCTAGCTGTTGAGGCCGAAAGCCTAAACGCGCCTCTGCTTCCCGAAGTAGCTTTGCACGTGGTCCGTGGTGATGGACTGGCCGGGACCGGGTCCGGCTGAGGCGTAAATTTGGGCTTTAGGGTTCAGGGTTTAGGGTTACTCGTTTCCCCCCATAAAACCCTGAATCCCTGAATCCCCAAAACCCTACAGCCCTAAAACGCTAAGGTGGTACAAGCCCTGGTGGGGTTTCTTAAGGCTCACCGCTGTATGGGCTTGTTCCCCTAAACCCTAAACCCTAAACCCTAAACCCTAAACCCTAAACCCTAAACCCTAAACCCTAAACCCTAAACCCGAAGGGAAGCCCGGGTGTACCCAACTGAAATGGAAACACACCCGGCCTTCACCGCACGGCTGGGTCTCTAAATGATGGTGGTTCTTATACGGCCCCTCATGATTCTAGGGTGATAGGGCTTGAGGTGTGCATATTCAGTATGCGTGTATATCTTGTGTGTGTATGTAGGGTCATCTGAAGCCGTGAGCCCTAGGAGGCTCCTAGGAATGGCCGGAGCTTCGGCCTTCAGCTCTCATGTTTACAGGAAATGCTGGTGAACGGGTGACTTCCCGGAAAACGTGGGTCGCCTCGCGCGCCTAGTATCCAGGGAGGAATGCCTGCTTCAACAGCGCGCTGCCCGACGCACACGGGACGTCGCCGAGCGGGCCTCGCACTATAGTACCTTGAAGGGAAACCTCCTGGGGAAGAGTTCTTATTGTTGCACCGGCTTGCGCGAGGATGGCAGGCTGTCTTGCTCTTATGCCAGCTTGCCGGTGGCGGGTCTGCCCAGTTCTTGCCTTGCGCGAAGTTTGGTGAGCCTCCGTGCACAGCTGGGCCGATTGCGGCTGGGGCGCTGTGTTCGAACTCCAAGTGAAAGGGGCAACGACGCTTGCGGAGGCTCTGAGCAGCCGGGAGGAGCGGCGCCTAAGGCGAGGCTTCTGCATGCCTCATGAAGCGGCCTGAGTTCGTGTTAGCTCGGGAGGATTTTGGGGTTTCGGGGGTTGAGGGTTTGAGGTTTAGGCTTTTAGGGCTTCGTGTTTAGGGGTTTTTGGGTTTAGAGGCAAGTATGCCTAAATACGACCCAATGCAACGACGGGAAAAGACAAGACATTTCAAGGGCCTACCGAGCAATAGTGAGAAGGGTTTCCGTTCATAAGGGGCAAACACTGGTCAAGTTTGGTTTCCCTACCTGAACCCATAAATTACCTCTAAACCCTTCAGTAGTCTTCCGCTCCGAAGTAAGGTTGAGGCTTTATAGGGTTCTGGGCTGCGAGCTGTTTCGCAAAAGGAGGCATGACAGGTCTCATGCCAGGCGCCCGAAACCGGACTTGGCACCCCGACCGTCTACCGTATGTTGGGGTTCTACGTTGTAACCGCTCATGTGTAGCGCACTCCGAACCCGAGCCCGGTGCGCAACCACCGCGCCTCCGCCGCGCCATAGTAGAGGTGCGCATTCAGCTCCAGGTGGACTTTGGCAAACTGGTCCTCTGCAATGGCGAGGTTGGGTGCGGGCGCTTCAGCGATGGAAACGTGCACTGGAATTCTACTCGAAGGCAAAAACAAAAGTCCAAAATCTATACCCTTTGTTGCAGGTTTCCAGCTGTGGAACCGTGTTTGAATGCCTCCTTCGTGCTAAGCTGCCACACACCAGCAGCATAACAGGGGGGCTCTCGCTGCCACAGATTGGGGGCATCCCAGAACCCCGCAAACAAAGCTTCTGATTAAGGGTTAGGTATCTCGAGGGTTCAGAGCTCTAAACGAAAGCAACTATAAACCTCGGGTTTGGTCATGTAATGTTGACTTCGCATTAATAAATCCCCCCCCCCCCCTCCCCCCCTTGATTGATCAATCTCTCCGGCCAGGGCCTCCTCAATTAAATTCGCCTAAATCCTGGTAGGACGTACTATTAGTTTTAGTATTAGGTCAATTATATTCGCCCGTAAAAAAAAATATTCCGGGCGGGATTTTGTAATTGTGGCGGGCTACATTATTGTGTTCTGGCAGCTGGATTTTATAATTGCGGCGGGAATTCCTAATGTGAAGTCAACATTAGGTTTTAGGGCTCTCTCAACGACAGAACCTTCATCCCATTGCCCCAGCATCGCGAAAACCTCGCGCCCTTGAGCCTCTGAAGCTCAGAGTAGGAGTGCTATCCACATTGCCCGGAGCACTGCAACCTAAACACGACAAGCACGCCAAGCACAACAAACACCACAAACACCAACAAACACCAACAAACACAACAAACACCACAACCACAACAACCACGACACACACGACAAACAAGACGCCAAACGCATTATGCATCAGCCCAGTTCTGCTTTTGCCGGCGAGGGCGTCGGACGTCCAAGAGATAAGCAACAAAATTGGCCCCGGAGAGGTGGGATTCCCGGCTTCTGCATGCACGGCAGTTTTGGGTTTAGGCTTTGGTAGGTTCCGAACATACGGGTACCCTTCTTGGGAGGCTCCTTCGACACGCGAAATATGCGGTGCTGCGGTACCCATATTGTGGGAGATACGTAGCTTGCACACCCCGATGCCATTTAACCGCCGCCTAAGACGCAGGGGCATTGAGGGCTTTGCTGCTAGTGTGCTTCTCGGTTCGATGCTTTTGTGGTCTGGGGGCGTTGAGGTCGGACTGTTTGGGGTTTTAGGGACGAAGATGTCGGGGGATTTAAAGTTGAGGTCAAGACACAAATAGGGGCCGAGCAGAGGCCAGGACCACTTACAAGTTCTTGGAACGAGGGATCTTGAGCCACTCCCAAGGGGGGCACATTGGCAAATGATTACAACTTTAGGCGGCCCTCCCGGCAAGGGAGGTGTAAAATTTGCAGGTTGCAGAGCTTACAAGTTGATTGTATAATGGCACCGATCTATCCGAATTACCGCCGCGTGGCCGGAGTTTAAGAGGCCTCCTCTTGTTGAGGGTGCTCCGGCGTGGCAGAACCAAAAATCAACGCATGCATGCAGCCCTCCCTCCTTCCCGGAGTTACTTGCGGGAGGAGGGCTTTATAAGGACCGGGGTCAAGGGCTGCAAAAGCGGGGGCAAGGGCGCTTTAGGGTGCAGTGTTGAGGGCTTCAGGGTTTGAGGGGGCTTGGATCTTAGGGCCTCTAGAGCTGGACAGAGGTGTGTGCTTGAGTGTGTGTATATCATCTTACGGGAAGGACGTGCGGTCACAGGTCACGACCTGTTAAGGACGCCTCTACGCTTTGGCCATCCACCACGTTGCGGTGGCCTGGTGGAAGAGTTTAGGTGCTCCAACGTGAGGCGATAGAATTAAATAGACCGACAGATGCTGTACACACGTCCATCACTGATCAGCGGAAGCACAGCTCTGTACCTGAGATTCGCAGGGCTAGTCAAAGTTCTGCAGCGGCAATGTCGTGATGACAGTAGACCATACTGAGGTGTTTTGCTGGATGAGTTTTGAGAGTAACGGCAACATTGAGTGTCAGCACATCGAGACTATGCTGAGCCCGAATGGCAGGCGCAGCGTCCCGCATGGAATAAGCTATCCTGGATCCCCTACAGCAAAAACTTCTTGAAAGGGACTCCCGACTGCCTAGTTCAGCGCCCTGCCTGCCTTTGGGTCCAAGATTTTTCTTTGGGAGGGACTAGGTGAGGTTTGCAAGAGGGGGACCCGTTACAACGAGGAAGAAATGGTACTTGCTGGCAAGCCCAGGATAACGACAACAAGATTTTAATGTCTAACGAGCACCAGCTGTGGAGAGCCATACCGATGGTGAGCTCTGTTAACGGATGGACGAACTCAGTTAAATTGCCCTCAAAGGAACCAACCCTAAACCCTAAACCCTAAGCCCTAATCCCTAAACCCTAAACCCTAAGCCCTTAGCCCTAAACTCTAAACCCACCCAGGAGTTCCCCCTTTGCGGTTTCAGGGAGTCAAGCTGCAGTTGTCGTGGCTGACGTAACAGACCTGCTCCTTCAAGCCCTGGATCTTAAAACCTGGGCCAGTGTTTAGGGTTTCGGGTTTAGGGTTTAGGGTGTAGGGTTTAGGGTTTAGGGTTTAAGGTTTAGGGTTTAGGGTTTAGGGTTTCGGGTTTCGGGTTTAGGGTTTAGGCCCCACAGCGACTACACTGTCTGGCTCTTGGTAGGACATGAAGGACTATTGGGTACCTTGTATAGCCCCTATATCTCACCGTTTAAGGGTTATATGGGCTACCTGATTCCTTCATTCCACAAAACTGAACCCTGAAGCTCTGAATCCTAAACCCTAAAGTGTATGAGTTCAGGGTTTAGGATCAAGTCTTCAGTGAAGCCGAAGAAATCATAAACCCTAAACCCTGAACCCTTAACCCTTATCCTTCAGTGCCCTACCGCCTTGCTGGGGAGGCCGTGGGGAAACCTTACATCCAACTCCCCAGAGCCCCTCGCAAGCGACCCCTCAACCCTCAACCCCAAACCCTAAACCCTAAACCCTAAACCCTCAACCCTGAACCCTAAACCCTAAACCCTAAACCCGAAACCCTAAACCCTAAACCCCAAACCTTACCCTCAATCCCAAGGCGCCGTTCTGGAGGGGCTTGGCCTGAGACGAGGCCCAGAAAAACTTCAGCGTTCCATAATGGTTTTCGAGCTTTAAGGGTTCATGAGGGTTCTGGATGGGTTTACTTTTTTAGTGTTTTTTTTGTTTTTTCGGTTTAGGGTTTAGGGTTTAGGATTAGTAGGATTGGGGGTTGAGGGCTGTGGGTTTAGGACAATGAAAGGAATCTGGGACCCTGCCTCCAGTTGCTCCAGGCCAGGTGGTGGCCTGCAAGGGGTATGGTTTAGGGTTTAGGGTTTAGGTTTTAGGGTTTAGGGTTTAGGGTTTACGGTTTAGGCTTTACAGGGTGGTTCATCGGGTTCATCGGGTTCCGAGGGTTTAGGGGAAGTAGGGGGGGGGGGGGGGCTTACACGGCTAAACAGGGCGTTTTGGCCACCCTAGCCCCGAACCCTACAACCGGGCTTACAGACTCCTAATTAAACTCGAAACCTAAACATCCCTAAACCCTAAACCCTAAGCCCCAAGCCCCAAACCCAAAACCCAAAACCCTAAAGCCAACATCTTCGGCCCGGGCCTCACCAGCGAAAGGCGCCGTGCGGGCGCCTGATTGGGAATCCATCATGACGCCCTGTAGGGTTTAGGGTTTAGGGTTTAGGGTTTAGGGTTTAGGGTTTAGGGTTTAGGGTTTAGGGATATCCCTGTTGGGCCGTAGGGCCGTACTGGCCGTCGACCCACAAAGTTCCCAAAAACATTTCGAGGACTGGCCCTTCATCTGCCCTGGCCTTGTTCAACTTCGCTCCAAGAAGTGTCGGCTTTGCCTGCGCAGATGTTAGGGTATGGGTCGGGATGTTCCCCCTTATAATAATCCTTCATATATAGGGATTGATGTAGGTGGTACCCCATTAAGGACTGCCAGTATAAGGGGGAACATCCCAAGGTGTAGGTGTAGAGCTTAGGGTTTCCCACCTTGCGACTCCAATTAATTCGGGCTTCAACATGATCGCTCTTAGCCCCCCTGGGATTCGCTTCAGGCCCTAGACCACAAACGCAACAACACCCGAACCCCCCGAACTGGAAACTTTTAATTTAAAGTCCAAAATGCGACACAAAAAAGCCAAAAAACCTTAGGGTTGAAAGGGATCAGGGTTTAGGGCAGCACATTGCTGTGGCCTCCTCTTGGCCATCCACTCCGCCATAGAGCTGGGCGTTTAGGTCCTTTGGTCATGGGGCCATCATGGGGTCTAGGATTTAGGGTTGAAGGGTCTAATTAAGCCCTGAACCCTAAACCCGAGGCTAAGAGTGTGTGTGTGTGTGTGACAGAGAGGACCAGGGGGGGGGGGAAACAGTACTGGATTTTCCCGCCGAAGCGAATTATAGAATTTGGGGGAGTTGGGGCGGGGGAGGGCGGGGAAGCGAGAGTTGGCATTCGGGGGAACGGATTAGCGACTGGTTCGGGGGGGTAGTTTGGAAGGTTTGGGGACCCAAAACCCTGAACCAGGGCTTTCGGTAGTTCTAAGGGCTTTGCCCGCAACAGCTTAGAGCTCTGACAGTTTTCGGGTTTACGGCTGCATTGGCTTTAGACTGTGCCTGGCTTCAGGGTTCGGGGTCTTTTCGGGTTTCGGGTCACAAGATTGTTGGTGGGATTCTTCGGTGGTGTGTTCGCCTAGGGCCCTAGGCACAGTGTGGCGTTTAGGGGTCATTCTGAAAAAAAAACAGCTATGAGCTCCTCTTCACAGGGGGGGTGCAAAAACCAGGTGGCCCTTGATACATTCAAAGCAACAGGAGAAGACTGTCAGTCACCATTGTGACCCTAAACCCTCACTGTTCTGCAGACTACCATACACCACAAAATCTGTCAACCGCCCCGAAACCCTGAACCCTGAACCCTAAACCCTAAACCTTGAACCCTAAACCCTAAACCCTAAACCCTAAAAACCCTAAACCCCAACCGCGCCTCGGCAGCCTGCTCCACCGCAGCGGTGAGGCCAATCAGTTCCACACGGTTCCCCTCCACCTTGGCAGGGTGCTAGGGTTCAGAGGTGTGGGGTTTAGGGTTTAGGGTTTAGGGGTTTCGGGTTTAGGGTTTAGGGCTTAGGGCTTAGGGTTTAGGGCACTTTGGGGTTTAGGGTTTTAGGGGGTTACTTAGAGTTTGATAGGTGTAGTTTTGGGCCTTTTGGTTGGGCACAAGATGCGAGCATGCCCTATAAACCCTCAACCCGAAACCCAAAATGCACAGACCCTGAGGTATAGGGTTCCTGTTGATGGGCGTTTCAGCGTGTGAGTTCCGGGTCTCACGGTCAAAAACAACTTTATCTTTTCCAGGCCCCACACCTTAGGGCCTACAGCCCTCAAGCCAACAACCCTAAACGCAGCCAAACATCGCCGGAGCGGCCCCAACTCAAACCGAACTTTCGGGTTGATAAATGTTCAACTTAAGGTTTAGGGTTTAGGTTTGGGGTTTAGGGTTTAGGCTTCAGGGTTCAGGATTTGGGGTTTGGGGTTTAGTGCGGCCCTAACCCTCAACCTCTGAACCCTAGAACCTCTTCTGAAGGTCCGCAAGCTTCAGGGCCTCTTGCGAAGGTGACTCTGATCTCAACAGAGCACAGGGCATGATGGTAGGGCTTAGGGCTTAGGGATTCGGGCTTAGGGTTTAGGGCTAAGGGTTTAGGGTTAGGGTTTGCGGAGGAAGGGGGGGACCAGAACCGCGGTGAATATTGGAGGCTCGGGGCCTTCATGGTCACCTTTGCTGACATCTGCAGCTCCTTGATGATGTTCCAGTCCTGATTTAGGGGGCCTTCGGCTTGACAGTCCAGGTATTCTAGGTGTAAAAGGGTACTCGGGATTTGGGGATTTAGGGTTTAGGGTATTTTTTTAGCATTTAGGGTTTAGGATTTAGGGAACAGGGCTTCCTGCTTTGGGGAGGAGATCATATCGCGAACCTGTTCTACTTGACCCCTTCCAGACGACGACTGGGCTTTCTAAGAGGCAACTCGTACACCACGAGCGCGAAAGCCAGGCCCAAGTTTGAATAAGCTTGCGCAGGGTTGACAGCTGACATGGGCTAACGGCTTGTGAAGCGAGAGCTTCAGCTGGGATTCAAGCAATCTTCAAGCTTAAAATGCCCAACCCTAAACCCTAGAACCCTAGAGCCCTAGAACCCGAAAACCCTAAAAACCTAAAAGTCTAAAAGCCTAAGAGCCTAAAACCCTAGAAACCCTAAACCCCAAACCCTAAACCCCAAACCCTAGACCCTAAACCCCAAACCCCTGAACGCGAAAAAGCCCTGGTGCCATTGGCCCAAGGGGCGCAGTCGGCCGGCAGGTCGATCGTCTGTTTCGTGCAGAGAGAGGCCAGCCTTGGCAGGCTTCTTTAGGGTTTAGGGTTTTAGGGTTTTAGGGCTTTAGGGTTTTAGGGTTTTAGGGTTTTAGGGTTTGAGGGTTTGAGGGCTTGAGGGTTTCAGGGTTTCAGGGTTTTAGGGTTTTAGGGTTTTAGGGTTTTAGGGTTTTAGGGTTTTAGGGTTTTAGGGTTTTAGGGTTTTAGGGTTTTAGGGCTTTAGGGTTTTAGGGTTTTAGGGTTGTAGGGTTGTAGGGTTTTAGGGTTTTAGGGTTTTAGGGTTTTAGGCAAATAGTATTCCCCTAAAGTCACCTAGGGTCCCTATATACTTAGACTACCCTAAACCCTAAACCCTAAACCCTAAACCCTAAACCCTAAACCCTAAACCCTAAACCCTAAACCCTAAACCCCAGACACTCTTGGTCCTCTTGGTGCCTTTAGGGTTGGAAGAGCAGGCGGTCTGCTGGAAACGCATCCCGAAGCCTTGAGACACCGAGGTGCTGAAGCCTCAAGGCTTTTGGGGTTTAGGGTCCGGGATTAGGGTTTATTTAAGGTTTAGGGTTTAGGGTTCAGGAGCTTGATTCTGAGCTACCCGGTCGTTGCTCTGCAAGCGTTGGGAAGCGTTTGCTTGGGTTGCGGACCCTTTCTTTGCGGCTTTGCGCGCGAACATGTATTTCTTCCAGAGCATGCCGAGACAGAAACAGGTTTCCGCTTAGGCTTAGAGGGGCTTTGTGACTGGAACCAATGGTGTAGAAGCCACTCGGCAAGTCTGTTTCGTTTGGTCTAGGACGGCAGAGCTGTGAGGCATAAGTAAGGGTTTGCGGCTTAAAGGGTTCATGGACAAGCAAACAAGCAATCAAGCAAGCAAACAAACAAACACGCAAACAAACACACAAACGCACAAACACGCAAACCGCAAAACCTGAAATTCCCAAAGCCCAATACGCCCCTGAACCATGCGCCCGAAGATCCGTGAGAAACCCTTGACAGACCAAACCACACTGCGCGGCCAGGGAACTCCTGAACAGCTTGCGTGGTCGCCAGGCGCTCGGCAAGGGGAGCGAAGACTCGGAGTGCCTGGGCCAAGAGACCGTCAACCATAATCCATAGACCCCAAAAAGTAGGATCCCCTTATGATAGAAACCCCGAAAAGTTACGCCTAAGATCGTAAAGGGGGGGAGCACTGGGGGGGTCCTCGTGGCAGCAACTGCGATTTTGGGGAATTTAGCGGTGCCTTAGCCCTAAACCCTCAACCCTCAACCCTAAACCCCCAAGCCCTAAACCCTATACCCCCAAACCCTAAACCCTAATCCCCAAAACCTTGCCATTGTAGTGCCTGTGGATGAGATTCAAATAGCCTAGGACACTCCCCCAGCAATTCAAGGTCAGCTCCAACCACCAAATCTAAACAGGGTTTGGGCTTAACTTAAGGGTTTAGGGTTCAGCGGCGTATCTAAACAGGGTTTATAGGGCTTCGCGTGCTGGGGATTATAGGACTGAGGGCTTCCCTATGAGACCTGCACACGACCGATATGGGGGTTTACGACATTCGGGGTACCTTACTGCTTATTATAAGGGGATCCCACTATTTGGGGGGTCGATACCCTAAACCCTGGACCCTAAACCCTAAACCCTAAACTCTAAACCCTAAACCCTAAACCCTGCACCCATATACTGGCCAAGATGTTTTTTCGAGATGCCAAGGTCTCGCGCTCCACGTGCACGCGGCGGCCCAATAGCTCCTTCGGCGGGTTAGGGTTTAGGGTTTAGGGTTTAGGGTTTAGGGTTTAGGGTTTAGGGTTTAGGGTTTAGGGTTTAGGGTTTAGGGTTTAGGGTTTAGGGTTGGGGTTTGGGGTTTGGGGTTTGGGGTTTAGGGTTGAGGGTTGAGGGTTGAGGGTTAGGGTTTAGGACTTGAAGAGCGTATAGGCCAGAACAAAAAATGTAGCTAGAGAGATATATCTGCTATGCAACTACGGAGTTCATGAAGACAAAAGTGTATAGTATGCGCTGTATACATACATAGGAAGGAATAAACATGTTGGGCACAACACGCGTGCGCGCACACACACACACACCCACGCACACACACACACACAAAAGACCTACAAGTTCTCGTGTCGGTTTCCTCCCTATCATACTTGCATGTGTATTCCGAGCTGCCCGAGAAGGGACCCCTAAACCCCAAAGCCTGAATCTGAACCCTAACATGCTCTTTATGCCAGGGGCCCGCAAACCCAAAACCGGACCAAGTGAGCTCGGTGGTGTTGGAATTCAGTGGGTTGGGTTTTCGGAGTTTGGGTTAGAGCTGTTGGGATCAGGTGTAAAGAATGAGACAAGGAAGCAAGAGTCTCAGAAGGTTACATGTCTCTGTGTGTGTGTGTGTTAAGACATAGCAATATATGATTCAGTTGTTGACAGTTGAAAGGTGCTACAATGGATCAGAATATTTGATGTATTCTCATGTCTTGCAATGCTTTAGTATATGACATATGATACATTATGGATCATCCTGAACGCGGTAGCTTCGGCTGTTAGATTCTCACAGTTTCGGGCAGGCGAGTGGGGGGTGCTAGTCTTTCAGGGCGCAGGACTTGCAAAAATGTGAGAAAAAGGTTTAGGGCTTCTTGGTTTGGGGCTCAGGGTTTAGGGTTTAGGGTTTAGGGTTTAGGGTGGAGGTTATCCTGGATGCGCTCCAAAGACATCGGAGCTTGCTCGACCTTGTAAAGCACGACTTGCAGGCTCCTCTGGGTAGTTTAACCTGAAGCTTCTATGTAAGCAACTGGTTCTGACCTTGTTTGGGGGTTCTTATAACCCTACTTAGGGTATATATATATATATATATTAATACTATCTACACTCACCAACAACGGCAATATAAACCCTGCTTCACCCATGCCTTGTAGTGCTAAGTAGATCTGAATAGGGGCTTGGCCTCAAAGGATACATTCAGAATCCTATGTAAGTCTCCAAATCTTAGGGTCTCCCCTATCACCCGCCCCCCAAATAAGAATCCCCAGAAAAATAAAGACCTCGAATTTTCGGAAGCAGCCAAACCATGTGAAGTCCAGAGGAAGGATGCATTCAGAACCCTAAAGCCCCAAACCCTAAGCTCTCCGACGTCGCACAAAAAAAGGGTCCTGACGGGAACCGCTAAACCGGGAACCCCAAGCATAGAGTAGGAACATGAAGGGAACACAAGGACCCTGGTAGGTATATTCCTATTCCATTCCTACTATGTTCTTGGGCTTCCCTGTTTCGGGGCTCCCATTAGAGTCCCTTTACGCATGGCAAGACAAAGGCGGAAAGTGTCAGCGGGCCCCTTGAAGCCCTAAACGCTAGGCCTCCTGCCCACATCCTACAACCCTAAACCCTAAACCCTAAACCCAAATACCCCAAGACAGCCCGCCAGAGCCTCCAATGTGGGTTCCCAAATCAGCCTAAACATCCGAAGACTGACACACCCTTCAATGTACACTACCATGAACCCGACCTGAACCCCACAACACTTAAAGCCTCTGACCCTGTAACCCTTAAACCCTCTAACCCTGTAACCCTAAAGGCTAAACGCCCTAACCCTTGCAACCCTAAAGCTCTAAGCCTCCCACCCTCTCCCTAACCCTCAGGCCCTGGCCCCCAGATTTCGGCATCGGAGGAGCTCCGTCCACAGCGCCGGGGGCACCTTCACCGTGAATCCTGGAAAGGCCGAGGGGTTTTAAGAGGTTTTAAGGGGTCGAGGATTCCGAGCATCCAGCATTTCAGGCTTTTTGTTGACCCTAAACCCTAAACCCTAAACCCTAAACCCTAAACCCTAAACCCTAAACCCTTTAAAGGGTTAGGTATACTGTCTTGCTTCAGGGTTTTGGGTACACGGGCATGGCAGCTTCTTGCAGCTTGGGGCGTAGGAGTTCTGGGCGCCAGCCTGAGGGTTCAGGGTTCAGAGTTCAAGGTTCAGGGTGTAGGGTGTAGGGTTTAGGGTTTAGGGTTTCGGGTTTCGGGTTTAGGGTTTAGGGTTTAGGTTTTCGGGTTTAGGGTTTAGGGTTTAGGGTTTAGGGGCTACCTCGCGCTCTGTTCAGCGGTCAGGGGTTAGGGTTGACTCGGGGGGCTTCGGTTTCCAAGCCCTAAGCCCGACGCCGTCATCCCAAAACCACTGAAAGAGTTAGGGTTTCGCCCCAAAACGCCGAACTTTCCCTGGACCAGGAGCCTCCAGTGTGTTTAGGGTTTGGGGTTTAGGTTTCGGGTTTAGGGTTCAAGGTTTTGGGGTTTGGGGCTTGGGTGTTAGGGTTACAGGGGCTTTCTATACATCACCTGAACATAAATAACCGCCTTCCAGACCCCTAAGCCCACTAGGCTGGCTCTTGAAACCGGAAAAAGTTCCCCACGACCCAATCGAAGCAAGCATGATGCAAGCAGCACACGCACACCCTAATCTTTTAATAGCCCCTCTCAACCCTGTGAGCCCTAAAGCCCTCACCAACGACCCTTTGACCAAAACGTCAGGGTATACAAGCCCCCTTGATTCAAGGGTAGTTAGGGGGGTACACCCAAAGCCCGAGGAACAAAAAGCGGGCCTTCCATCAGTTCCAGCTGGGCCAAGGCGTTGAGGACAGCTAGGCGAGGACCACATAGGTGCAGCAGGCGCCAGTTGAGGTCCTTCAGGGTTCAGGGCTCAGGGTTTATAGGATTTGGGCCTAGGGTTTAGGGTTCAGGGTTCAGGGTGTGTCAGCGGTCAGGGTGTTAGGGTGTTAGAGTGTTGGGGTGTTAGGGTGTTAGGGTGTTGGGGTGTCAGGGTGCTAGGAAAGGGTGTTAGGGTGTTAGGGTGTTGGGGTGTTGGGGTGCTGGGGTGCTAGGGTGCTAGGGTATTAGGGTGTTAGGGTGTTGGGGTGTTAGGCTTAGTAACTTCGTGAGGGGTTCGCATCGTGACAAATCCGGTCCAGCTCGGCGTGGGCGCCACTCTGGGTCTGGAGGGCGCGGAGGCGCTGCTTCCTCGGGGCTGGTTTCGGGTTTGGGGTTTAGATGGGTGCGGGGCTCAGGGTTTAGGGTTTGGGGTTTAGGGCTTGGGCCTTCGGGTTTGGCGTTTAGGGCTTGAGGTTTAGGGTTTGTGGCTCAGGGGTTTAGGGCTTGGGGCTTAGGGTTCGGGGCTCTGGGTTTAGGGCTTGGGGCTTCGGGTTTGGGGTTTGGAGTGTGCGGTTTAGGGTTAGTCTCTCTGCTCTGTAGGACATCCTCTCAGAGCCAAAGATGAAAGGTAGCTCTGGATGCAGGCGCCCTAAACCCTAAACCCTAAACCCTAAACCCCAAATCCTTAAACCCTAAACCCGAAACCCTAAACCCTAAACCCTAAGACGAGTACTTGCAGGTGGAGGAGCCCCCGCCGGGAGGAGAGCAATCCGAAGAGATCCTGCTCGAGAAACAACAAGTCAGACTTAGGGTTTAGGGTTTAGGGTTTAGGGTTAGGGTTTAGGGTTTAGGGTTTAGGGTTTAGGGTTTAGGGTTTAGGGTTTAGGGTTTAGGGTTTAGGGTTTAGGGTTTAGGGTTTAGGGTTTAGGTTAGGGTTTAGGGTTTAGGGTTTAGGGTTTAGGGTTTAGGGTTTAGGGTTTAGGGTTTAGGGTTTAGGGTTTAGGGTTTAGGGTTTAGGGTTTAGGGACCCTCCATGTCTAGCCCTGCAGGGGCTCTCTAGGGCACCTACTTCCCGAACTCCCTGGTAACATGAGGGAACGCCAAACTGTACTCTCGATGTCGCCTTTGCTTTAGCTGCCCTCCGAAAATCGCTAGAAGGAAGGGGGGGCTCCCAACAGGGTCTAGGGTTTAATTAGTGCATAAAGTAGTACTTCCCCACAACATAAAACCAAAAACCGCAACGCGCTCGCCCTCAAGCGCCAAAACCCTAAAGCCCTCCAGAGAGAGAGCCTCAACAATCCCTGCGCGGCGCCCTGCAGACCGAACTCCGGGTCTTGGGTGCAACATGCTTCGGGGTTTGGATTTCGGTGGGGTATAATGGTGTTTGGGCCTACAGGGCACCATAGGATTTCAAGAGAGGGCTTCTCGGGCGCTTACAGGGTTTAGAGCTCTATTGTGCGGAGGGCAGTTGTTGCTGATTGCGGTCGGCTGGCTGCCGCAGGGGCTCTAGGGGGCTGCGGTCTCGACCATCAAGGAAATTTCAGCGGCCGATATCTCCCTGGAGGAAGGGTAGATTCTCAGGTTCTTTCTGGGAAGTTGCCCTAAGCCCTAAACCCTAAACCCTAACCCCTATCAACCCTAAGCCAAGGCGCGCTCAAAAATCTGTGATACCCGGCCTCGCTCAGAGGCGTCGTGAGACTCTGCCAACCTGAGTCTGATCACTATGTCCTATAAACCCGCACCTAGCATTTAGGGTCTCGGGTCTAGGGTTTAGGGTCTAGGGTTTAGGGTGTGGGGTTTGGGGAGTAACTTTCAGCCACTAGGAGGTGGAGACTCTGGCCTAAATTGGGGAGAATTCACCAAATTGGGCTCTCCGTGTGGGTCTAGCAAACCCCCAATGCTCCCGAGGGGATGAAGAGTGGGAGTCCGAAACCCTGAAACCCTGACTCCTTAAAGCGCAAAAGCGCGTCGTGCCACCCATCGTCAAGCCTGCCACGGAGAGAAAGTAGGTTCGGGCTGTACTGGGAGAGGACAGCACTCAACACCCTAAACCCGAAACCCTAAACCCTAAACCCTAAACCCTAAGTGCTGCACACCAAGGGATGCTTCTCAAAGGCACCGGGAAAGAAGGAGCCATGGCTCTAGCCACAAACTGCCCATGAACCCCGCGAACTTAGCAATGAAACGAAGATTCCTTCATCCGGATAACCCCTAAAACCCCCAAAGGAGGGACCCTAGGGACCTTAGGGGCTATTTGGGGTTTTTTTAAGGGCTACTTGGGTATATAGGGACCATGTAAGGTAGAAAAAAGGGGTTGTAGAGGGGAATAAGATTAAGGGTCCCTTCTAGGGGTCCCTCCTTCTACCCCTTAATGCAAGACACCTCACAGTCTGCGCCCTAAGCCCTTGGATGCTGTGAGCCCAGCAAACTCTACCAGCCTAAGCACCCCGAACCGTGCTGTGTGCTTCAAGACCCACAACCGAAGTTTCACCCCAAGCACTCCTAGACTTTAAATCCTAATCTATCAATCCTACACCTAAACCCTAAACCCTAAACCTTAAACCCTAAACCCTCTCACCGAAATCCCCGCCATCATCCCAACGAGCTGCAGTTCGCGTAGGGGTCGGTGGCAAAGGGGTCCAGCGGCATCCCCTCCAACGGCACACCGCTAAAGCTACAGCTCCACGGGGGGTGTTGGTTCCGAGTTCAGTGGTTGGTTTGGGCTTTGAAGCTCCTTTTGAAGGTCGCGATGAAGGGTTGAGGGTTTAGGGCTGAGCGTTGCAATGAACCCAAGCCCATACATCCTTGGCTGCACTTAGTAGGGTAGCTAGATTAAAGTGTTGGCTGCGATATTAAGAAGCCCAATAAACCCAAAAAAGCTAAGGATCTAAAGTTACAGTTAAGTACCACAAAGCATCTATGTGGCCCTGATAGCAGCCTGCCGGGACCAGTTCGCCGTACAGCATCTTGTTACGGTTCGACTGTGAGACTTCTGAGGACTCCGTCATTGCGTTCTTGAGCTCCTCCGACGTCTAAGCCCCAAACCTTGAACCCTAAACCCTAAACCTTAAACTCTAACCCTAAACCCTAAACCCTAAACCCTAAACCCTAAACCCTAAACGAAGTGCATATGGACTCTGATGGCCAGAGCGAGTTACTCTAAACCTGCAAAATGAGCCCCAGCCCTGACCCGACGTTCGAAACTCCACAGCCCTAACCACCCTGGGCCCTCAAAAACTCTGGGGCTCAACCCTGCCACAACCCTCAATCCGCATAGTCTAAACCCTAAGCCCTAAACCCTAATTTCTAAACCCGAAACCCTAAGCCCTGAACCCTAAACCACTAATCCCCAAACCCCTAATACCTAAAAGCACACAAGCCCAGACTCCTATGCCGCAAAAAAGGCCTTTACCCATGGGCCCTGCCCCCTAGTCAGGCCCGATGCCTTCGGGCTTGGAGGCCCCGATAAACGTTAAGTTGGCATTCCAGGATTATAAGGGGCTTAGGGTTTAGGATTTAGGGCTGGGGTTTAGGGTTTAGGGTTAAAGGTTTAGGGTCCAGGGTTTGGGATTTATGGTTTGGTTTCGGGTTCCGAAACAAACCTCAAAAGCCCCCCCCAAAAACGCTGAACTTGGGAGGATTGCTGGGCACCTGGTAAAGGTGCTCCTCCGCACCGTCGTAGCCTTGCCAATCCGGGTCACTCCCCACCTGAGGGCTTCGCGTAGGCCCTCCCCCCTCGCCCCCCCCCCCCAAACACCTAAACCCCATAAGCCTTGTGAGAATGCGACAATAAACCCCGCAAATGCTGTAAGTTTTTTAAACCTTGTAAACTGTGTAAACTTCGAGTTGAAGAGCTTCAGATGTAGCTTCTAGGGCTTTCTTGGGGAATGCTCTGGAGATGCAGGAGAATCGGTCATCGAAAGGGTTTCGTGAGGTGGTTTTTTAGCCCACTAAAAGCCTTGTCAAGCCTTTAAACCCTTTAAGCCCTTTAGATGCTTGCACCCTTAAAACCCCAAACCCGACCCCCTTAAACCCTCGAAGCCGCGCAGAGCCGGGCCTTTGAACCCGAAAGCCTTCAAAGCCTAAAACCCTTAATGAAACCCTTAATGCCCTCTAAATGAAAGCCCTTAAACCCTAAACCCTAAACCCTAAACCCTATGGTGGTTTAGAGTTCGGGGTTTTAGGCTCTGGGGTTAAGGAGTCCATGCCTCATGCTCAGATGCGCCATCTCCGCTGTTCGAGGTGGTGCTGACGGTGTCCTTAAGCGCATTGCGGTTTAGGGTTTGGGGTTTGGGGTTTGGGTTTGGGGTTTGGGGGTTTGGGGTTTGGGGTTTAGGGTTTAGGGCTTAGGGTTTAGGGCTTAGGGTTTAGGGCTTAGGGTTTAGGGTTTAGGGTTTTTATTGGTGGTTTACGATGTTAGGGGGTACCTTTTTGGGGTGCTTATTGTAAGGGGATCTTGCTATGGGGGGGGTCTATATTCGGGGTCCCCTATTTTTCGTAAACCCACATATCTCAACAACAAATTGCCTTAACACCCCCAAAAGGGCCAAGCAAACCTAAAAAACTCAGACCCCAACCGCAACTCCCGAACCCCCAAACCTTGAACCCTAAACCTCAACCCAAGCACTTAGACCCCAAACCGTAGATAAATCGCCAAATCCCTAAACTCATGCAGCGGAAGATTTCCCCAACTGCTTAGAAAAGCTTTTGAAGCCCCCAGTGCCTTTAGTCAACTCGCCCGGGCCAAGCCCTATACCATAAACCCTAAACCCTACGAAGTGATGTCAAATTTGCAGGCCCCAACCCCCTCTCAAGCACCGTGCACGAGCCACAAGGCCACAAGGCCGTGAAGCTGAGAGTGCAGGGTTTCGGGTCCTAGGGCTGTCGGGTCTTAGGGCAGCTCCTGTCCGAAAAGAAGATTGCTCAGTGAGAATGCGACGTAGTGGCTGCAACGTTTAAGAAACCATGGCCAGAATCAGGACACCACGAGCCTGGACACAAGCCTTGAAACCCTCAGAGCGCCCCGCAAGCAACCCTGCAACCCGAAGTGAGGGTCCAAAACTTGATGAGCCAGCTTGGCTAAGGGTTATAATGCAGGGTTTAGGGTTGGTTAAGGTGCTTCTCCCTAGTCAGCCTTGGGCAGAAAACCCGGTCAAGGCAAGGGCAGCCCAGCTTCAGTTTCGGACTGTGGGGCGAGGCCCGTCGAAGAGGGCGACACCTTTCAATTTCATTTAGGGCTTTCTGGAATTTCGGGGATGTTCCCCCCTTATCAAAACAGTCCTCAATCAGGAATACTAGTTACTAGTAGTACTTCCTATTGTAATCCATGTTAAGGACTGAGTTTGCTTCGATGAACCTTCCCCGAGCCGGGCTCTTGAGAAACTTGTGGTTCTGCTTCTGAGCTACTAGGATGGCCCTTGTACTACCCTCTGAAACATCTTCCGGAATATGATCCTCTTAAACCCAATCAGGGAAATACAAAATGTCCCAAGGGCCTCCCTAGGCCATGCTTTCCAAGAAACGATGCAAACTACCACGTGCGCAGATCTGGTAGGGCTTTAGGGCTTAGGCCCCAGAGTTCCGAGGGCCTTGTTGGGTAGTACTCCAGTACTCCTACCTCAGGCTCCAAGTGTAAACTGCTTGAATCTTAGGGTCGTTACATGTTCCCTCTGTCCGGGCCCTGAAAAGGGTTGCGAGTAGCAACGAGCAAAGCTTTTCAAAGCTCGAGGTCGCCCCTTATATACCCCTTATATTGGAGCAAGGGGAAGAAAACTCCTATTTACAGATGGGCGGAGGCAGGCCATCTTTGGGGGGGAATCACCATGGGACCTTCGCGGCTTAATCCCCAGGAAATAAAAGCACAACGGGGGACCGTGGGAGGGCGCTCTAGAGGATGAAGCCCCCCCCCCACCCCACGGCCCTACGGAGCTGAAATGAGGCTCAGCGGCCTTGAAAGGCTTCGGGTACAGAAGCTTCGGGTTTTGGGTTTAGGGGTGCTGGGTTTGGAGGCTTCTAGTATTTAGGCAGGATTGCAGGACTTAGAGAGGGCCTTTCAGGCTGCCGAGGCACATTGGAGACCAAGCTGGTCTGCTTCGTCAACCTCAACAAGCAAGGAGCGGATCCGACCCCGAAACACCCCGAAACCACCCGAAACCCCGAAGTTCTGCCCTGAAGCCCCCACCTCCTACACAAAAACCCCCCTTGAACCCGAGATCCGGAACCTGAACCTCTTGAAAACCCGATTTACCCTGAACCTCAAACTCTTGAAGCTCTAAACCCGATAAATCCGACCCCTAAATCTCCAACACCCTTTGCACCTGAGATCCTAAACCCCAAACTCTGGAAGGGCACATATCAGACTTAGTGTATAGGTAGAAGGCTTTGGTATTCTGGGGTCTCTAGGGCATTGAGGGCTTAGGGTTTAGGGCTTAGGGTGTTAGGGGGATCCTGGGAATCGAGGGTGTGTTAGGGCCCAACTTCGGGACCCTAAACCCTAAACCCTAAACCCTAACCCCTAAAGCCTAAACCCTAAACCCTAAACCCCCAAAAGTCTGAGGGTTAACTTCGCGCAAGCGGCCCCGGAGGTGGGTTGGTGTCCAGCAGCGGCGGCTTGGGATCCAGAAGCTTGGCCACCACGGTGGGAGGCAGGTCCGTGTCTGCGGCGTAGGGTTTAGGGTTTAGGGTTTAGGGTTTGGGGTTTGGGGTTTGGGGTTTGGGGTCTGGGGTCTGGGGTTTGGGGTTTGGGGTTTGGGGTTTGGGGTTTAGGGTTTAGGGTGCGGCGTGGAAGAATTAGGGTTTGGAGCCTTGAAGCTTAGGGTTTATAGGCTTAGCGGGATTACAGAGTTGAAGGTTTGGGGATTGCCTCAATTTCAATGGACCACTCCTAAAGCCTACCCTCTTTGCAGGCTCTGTTTACAAGAAAACATGCATAGGGTTCTCAGGAAGCCTGCAACAGGCGTTGGGGTTGATGAGGTAGGTTGAGAGATCTCATCAACGGCTGTAGCGGGCCAGTAAACACGGCGACAAACAGATTCTACCGGCCGAAGAAGAAGAAACCGACCCCCTCAGATGAGAGCCCGACTGCTGGCACTCCTGATTTTTGCAAACCCTACATCGACACAAGCCCTCAACCCTATAAGCCATAAGCCGTCAACCCGAAGCCCTGCGCTGACTACCGTTATGGTATGAATCGACAGTGGCCAGAATAGTCGATCAACCCCCAAGCCTGCAAGCCAGATGTATGCGTATACAGTATACATGTACATGGATGAGAGAGTTGAGGGCCTCGGGCTATGTATTTCGGGTTCATCTCTTTCCCGTTGGTCGCAACACTGCCTCGGCTCATGAGGTACAAGCCGTACATCGCCTGTGGCTACAAGGGCTGGGGTAGCTCCTTCAACTTTTCGTGGCTCATCTAACGTAGTGTTCAACCCTAAACCCTATAGACCCCAAACTCTTCAACCCTGCAACCCTAAACGTCTAGAAGCTTCGGGTGCGTAGGGTTTGCGGACCGTAAGACTCTGCACGCTTTACGGCTCTAAACCCTGCAGGCCACAGACTCCATTAAGCCCAAAGACCCCACCCGAAATCCCTAAACCCTAAAACCCTAAACCCTAAACCCCAAACGCCACACCCTAAACCCGAAACTGAAACCCTAAACCCAAACTAAACCGTAACCCCTAGACCCTCGACCCAAAACGCGCCGGAAGCCTAAGGGGGCATGAAAGCATGAAGCAGACCTGAAGCCTCTTCCGGGGGCCCTCGTCTTACCGTTGGTTAGCAGGGAATTTTAGGGTTTTGGGTTGAGGGTTTAGGGTGGGGAATCAGGTGATGAGGTACCCTGTAATCCCTTAAAAGGGTAGATATAGGGCCCTGATGCCCCCATTCCCTGCTAACCAACAGTAAGTAGCAGGGGCCTTTCATCCTACTAGATACCCTAGAGCCCAGAATGCCCACAAGCACTGGTTTAGGGGTGGGTTTTAGGGTCTTCAGGGTTTCGGGTTTTAGGGTTTACAATAAACCCAATAAACCACGGTTTAGGGTTTTTAGGGGTTTAGGGTCTACTAGGGTTTAGGGTACGGGGGGCAACCGAAGGAGGACAGGGAACAAAACAGTCAACCCCAACAGAAGCCCTTAATACCCCTGGAACAACCAACAACCGAACAACAAGACCCCAAACCAAGGGCACACTTTTTACGAAACCTTTGACCGCTTTGGTCATGGCTTGAGCCAAAGATTACCGGGTTCATTGACCCTTCAACTTCCAATACCAACTCCTTTCTACAATACCAATTGCAGCTCCGCACTCCCCCTGTCCTAGGATTTCCTAGGACACATTGGAGGTGCAGATCTTTGGCCAAAAACCGCCATTTAGGCAGCAGCCAGCTGCTTGAAATGCACATTATGGTTTAACGTCATCCAGGACGAACCTTCAGCTCATTGGCTGAATCCTTTACCATTGAGGATTTCTTCACCTCGCACCTGGAAAATTCACGTTCCAGCGGCCCGTTCCTCACCTTAAGGAACTCAGCATTCACCACCCAGCCATCCTTAAGGCAATGCTTACAAAGCGTCTTAGCTCTGAGCTGTGAATATCGCAGAACATCACAGTCACTGCTTGCGTGCATACAGTTCCCACCCACTGTTGTATACAAAGTGGCACTCGCAGGAACAACCACCGCTTTCTTGACCCACAGCCATTTATACAGCCGTCGAAAGAGGCACCATGCCAGTTCCCAGAGTATAATTGCTGCCACCAAATATGCAACAAGGTCTGAATTGTTGACAACCATTTCAATACCTTGAGCCAGAACCATCACCGTAGACGTGTTGGCGACCTTGCACACCCCTTCTTCTGAGCAAAAGAATCCAGCCGTGGACACTTCTTCGCCACCAGTTGCCATCCCTTGCAGAGATGCAGCCACCATCATGACCGCCATTGCAAGGGAGGCTTTTTTCAAGTCAGTCCCTTGTACCAACAGTCGGAGACCCCAAAGTGCCTTTTGCTTTGCGTACACCTGTCCACTCATCAACTTAGTCAACAGGTCAGCGATCATATACTCACCGCGAAGATGCGCTATCACCATATAACCACGGTCCACCAGAGACCTGACACCGGCTGCTCGAATTCTCAGGTGTCTTGTCCTCCAGCTTCCAGCAGGATATTGAATGATCGAGCACGTTGAAACCGAATCTGTATACAGCACTTTTTGCAGCGATTCTTCACCTGTTCCAACCAAAGCGGCAATTATAGGGGTGCACGACTGAATCATCGTTGCTCCCTCTATGGACGCATGTAATTCAGCTTCAGCTGTACTTAAAGCCACCGTTGATTGTCTTTGTGTTGCCCACATCACTGGACAGTCACCCCACACCACCACCGCTCCTGAGTGGCTCTTTTCGTTTTCACCTGCTGCAAAGCTGGCATCCGCGTAGGACTCCACCACCTTAACGCCTCGTCCATAACGCAACACCTCATTTCTTTCTTTTTCACATGTTGCGATTACTCCGAACGTCAAGCCTAACGTTGGAGTTGCAGCAAGGTATCGGAAAACCTCTTCAGCCTTTTTAACCACAAATCGCGGCCTTCGGGATGTCCACAAAGACAACTGGCTCGTGCAGAACGCCAAATCAGGTCGAGTTTTGATTGCCACCCAGAGGAACTCCCCCCCAGACCACCTATTGGATCAGAAAATTGGAACCACCGAGCTGGCTCCAAAATTGGAACCGAAAGGATCCAAAGCATCAGAAATTTGGATACACTGGTATTCACAGCGCCCAGGCGAGAGTTCGATTTTGAGCCTTCTGAGCCAAGAAAAAGAGCAGGAGCCCTGCAGAGAAATTCATCTGCTAAAGTGTTGGACGTTTGAGCCAATTCGAAGAAAAACATTCTAGTTTAACTACGAATATATATATATATATATATATATATATAGACATATACATACATACATACATATATATATATATGTATATATGTCTAGACACGAACCTGTACATATACTTAGCCATATATCGATGTATATATATATATATAATTGTTTATTGTGTTATATATATATATCTGTTTACAGACAGACAGACAGACAGACAGACAGACAGACAGACAGACATAAATACATACATATGTATACATATATATATATATATATATATGCATACATATATATATGTGTGTGTTTATACGTATTTGGGTGTTTGTTTGCTTTTGTATTTCTTATGTGGGCACCAAAACATCTTTGTACATAAATAGCCGGCTGCCAATTTGCGGCTGATTCCAAAGATCTGGAGGGATCTTGCTATGCTTGGGCGCAAGTTTATGAAGAGAAGTCCTGAAGAAAGTTCGGTGTCGAACTTCAGGATTCGGTTGAGGGTCAGGGTTTGAGGTTGTTCCAGACCTTGCCTCTGCCTTGGCCGGCAGCTGCTGGCTTGAGGGTTTGGGGTTTTTGGGTGTCAGGAACCAGCAAAGCAACCTTATAGTTTGGGGTGTAGGTCTTGGTTTGGGGTTTCGGTTGAAGCAAGGCCACTGCAGGCTTGTGAGGATGCCAGCTGCATGCCGCATCGCTCGGCAATATGCCCTGAGTTGAAGGTTCATGGTACTTCTTAACCAATTATAACTGTACTTGTAACTGTACATCTATAACCACACTAGGTCATTCAAGGGGCTTATCAGTGGGTTTATACGTACAGTCATAATTATTGGTTAACAAGCACCATGAACCTCCAATTAAGCCCTCACCCTTAGAACACGGCCTACCCTGGCCTTTTTTTTGGGGAGGGGGTTGGGGGGGCTTGGGAGGTTTTGGGCCTGGAGGGTTTGGGGGGGATTTGGGTTGGGGGGAGGTTGGGCGGGGTTGCGGGGGTTTTGCTGTTTGGGGGGTGGGGGGGGGGGGGGGCGGGTTTTGTTTTGTTGTGTTTTTTTTGGGGTGGGGGGGGGGGGGGGGTTGTGTTTTTTTTTGGGCGGGTTAGGGGGGGGGGGGTTTGGGGAAGGGTTTAGGGTGGGTTTTGGGTGGTGTTTTCTGGGGGTTTGAGGCGGGTTTTTTTGGGGAGGGTTCGGGGAAAGTTGGGGGGGGCTTTTGGGGGTTTTGGGTGCGAGGGTTTTGGGAAGGGGTTTGAGGGGGGGGTTTTGGTGTTGTTTTTTTTTTGGGGGGGTTCGGGGGGCGGGTTTTGGTGGTGTCTACACACACGAACAAAATGGACACAAAGAGAGAAAGCGAGAGAGTGAGAGGGACCCCCAGGCCCCCAGACATCAAGGAAAGAACAAAGGAAAGAAAGAAAGAAACAAACAAAAAGACAGAAAGAGAGAAAGAGAGAAAGAAACAACCTGCAACTCCCAAACCCTAAACTCTAATCCACTCCCGAAACCCTGAACCCTCAGCCGACTTCGGGTTTGAAGTGTTAAGGGTGCGTCAAGACCCGGGGACAGCGGCGATTGGAGCCTATGAGGAAAGGTTGGCAATTCACGAGCCACTCAAGTTGCTCAAATTTTGCAACTCTTTGCAGTTGGCAGTATGTAGCCCTGCCACTTTCCAGTGAATGACATTTGCCCAAGTCTGCCGGTGTGCAGATCGGGCCACCTTCGCGATGATCCCGTTGAGGGATTCATCCCTATAGGTGCTGTAGATGCGAGGGTTCCCCTTTTGAAGGGATCGCTGAATCAAGTGAAACAGCAAGTGACACTTCGGTTTCAGCACTCCTCCTGCCCGTCTGTACAGTACTAAAAAACGCACATAATGATTCCACAAGTCTTGGCACTGCAAACGGCTCAGGGTTCGGGACCCCACCTGCAAGACAGAGTCCATGTCTAGTGCAGCTCGCGCCGACGAGCAGAGCAGGGATGCTGTGCGGGCTCTGGCATTGTCAAGCATGGCAAACTCCTGCTCATGTTTGCCGAAGAGCCAAACAACGAATTTCAAGAGACCTCGTGACTCCCCAGCCTTGGCGTTGAGGTTGTATGTTTCCTCGTTGCCAATCATGCCCAGTGTCAGGTTCCAGACCTCATTATCTCCAGGGCTTGAGGGGAAAAAACCCTAAACCTTTATAGCAAAGTCCCGGAAGAAAATCTTTCCATATGGTTCCATGTCGCCTCTGTCCCCTTCTGACGCCACTCGGGATCCGTGTTTCGAATCTCCTTGTAGAATTGAAACAGTTCGGCTTTGATTGCAAGCAAGCTCATCTCCTTTCTGTCTGCAGCAGCCAATTGAGTGGTTCTGGGAGCCCACAAGCCACAGTCCATGCAGAAGTGCAGTGACAAGCTCACAAGCTGCTGCAAAGGTCCCAAGTGCCAGGCGTGCATAATGTCTATGGCCCAGGTATCGAGGGTGACACCATGTAGACGAAATAGCGGGCACATGTGTGTGAGCCTCGCATCTTCAGGACCGACCCAGAAGCATGCCTTGAAGGGTGTAGCGACATATTCAAAGCTTGCCACGTCGGCCAGTTGCGATGTGGGCTCCAGTCGCGAACCTTTGCAAAGACCGAGCTCTGGAAGGCTCGTTGTGAGAACACGGCCTCGAAGCTTTTTGTTGTAGACCAGGTTTCGAGTCACAAGGCGCTGCAGTCGTGAATCACTGATCAGTACTTCCTTGACTGATGGGGCTTCGGGCGCTTCGGGCTTCAGTTCCAAGGGTAAAACCACATTACAGACTTCACACCTGCTAGTATACCAACTCAGGGGCCTTTGTGAACTTGCGAACATCCTGCCAGTAGTCTTCCATAGTGTACTTCTCATAGGGCAGATAGTCCAAGGAAGCACGATCGTAACAGTCTTCGTACAGTTGGGTTTGGTTGATCCTACATAGAGGGCAAGGGTGTTGGCCATGCGACCAGAACCTTTGCCCCGACACCTCAAGCCAGGCTGGCCAGTCACTCTGTATGTCCAGCACAAAGTAGCGATCAGCTATTTTTTGGAAGTCCTCAACCCAGGCATCCAGCAAAGGAAACAGGCTGCACCAGCCCCGACACCCACAGCGACACATATCTTCGGACCCTTAGAGTCTCGAATGCAGAAGTGTATTGTCTGAAAGAAACAAAAAGTCTGAGGCCCCTAAACCCTTATTGTCCGAAAGGAAAGACTCCAGGCCCCTAAACCCTAAACCCTAAAGCCTGAGCCCGAAACCAAAAGCCCCTAAGCGCACCCCAAACCCTAACCCATAAGCCTGGGCAACTGAGACTTCGACTGAGTAGGAAAGATAAAAATTTTTGCCCTGACAAGATGTCCGTCACATAAAAACCAGTGAAGCTGTCGTGGACGGAGTACTGCACACCATCCCAATAGAGAGCAACCGGCCGGGGAGCAAACCCAGGCATCGCATTCCGAACAGCAGGGTGGACATCGTAGCAGGGAAGCCCCACTAAGCTCTGAGTGTCAGCATGTTGCAAAATCTCTGGGATCTCCACGAATTTTTTGAAAAGAGTAGAAGGCATCACCACCGGCACGGGCTCCAGGACTCTTCTGGCCTCCCTCTTAATGTACAAGGGTGTTCGGACAAGAGTCATGTCTGGTTCGGGGAAGGACTTGCCTGCATGCAGGTGGACATGCCGGTGACCATGCGCTGTGGCCTGTTCCGGATCCAGAGCAAGGTCAGCCACCCCGGTCCCTCCAGCTTCTGTGACCCAATGGGAGATTAAGGCCACATCAGCACCAGAAAGCCCACCCGAAAAGAATCGATCAAGTAAGAGCTGTCGGAGCTCCTCGCTACCATGTTGGCGTTGGGCTTTCAAGGGGTCTTCTGGGCTTCTTTCCCTCTCTGCCGCCCTAGCCCTCTTCATGACTCAGCCTCATGTAAGCGGTGCAGCAAAGCACATGCAGAGGTACATGCTTGTCTTCGCAACCCTTCCATTGTGCAGAGGCTTGCACAAGGCTTCCATATTTTTCGAACACCGCCACACTCGAAAGCATTCATGACTCGCACCACAGGGCCTAGGATCTTTCCCCGCCCAGGCTCGAGGCGAAGGTCACGAAACCCGACCAGAGCAAGCTTTGCATGCTCGTACACCCCAGACTCAGAAACAGTCGTGGCGATATCCTTCTACTCTAGGACTCTAGGTCACCCTTGGAAACACTCCTCGCCTTGGCCTTTGCCTTTCGCTTGGGGGCTTTCGGGGTCAGAGGCGACTCGGCCGTCTCCATCGCCTTGTTCATGCCCTCGAGTTTGCAGGCCAGCAGGTTCATCCTGAGACATGGGGCAAGGCGGGGTTCAAGCTTGAGGATTTAGGGTTTACTTAGGCTTTAGACTTTAGGGCTTAGGGTTTAGGGTTAAGGCTTTAGGTTCAGGGTTAAGGGTCTAGGCTTCTTAGGGTTTGGGTAGGCTTTACGGTTTACTGTTCAGGGTTCAGGGTTTAGGCCTTAGGCTTAAACCTTCACGGTTTAAGGTTCAGGCTTTAGGCTTTCGGGTTCGAGGTTCAGGGTTTAACCTTTGTAGGGCTTAGGCTTTACAGGGTCCCGGCCTTAGGGTTTAGGCTTCAGGGTTTGGGCTTCAGGGTTTAGGCTTTCCGGTTCGGGGTTTGGGGCCTATGGGGTTTAGGGGGTTGATATGTGGCCTCGGAACTATGAACCATGTACCTCGAGGGCTGTAGGTTAAGGTTCAGCTTCAGGGTTTGAACAACAGACAAGGGTCTGCTGACAGACAGCGCCACAACGATCCACGAAGACGGTCAAGAAGCTGTGGTAGTTGTCCTTGTAGTTCTTCTTCATGTTCTTGCTTGCCACCGGTGAAATAGCAGTAAGCCTGAGCTCGTTGACAAACTCCGACAGATCATCCCCAGCTGCCGGGCACAAGCAGCCTTTGAAGTTTTCCTGCAAGGTCGCGAACTCTTCCAGCAAAGGCTTTGCCCAGGCATACTGGGCAGGGCAGCTCTCCACCTGGGCCTGGAACTTCTCCATCACCTGACAGGCTCGCTGCTCCAAGCACAACATGTCCTTGCTCTTCTTCTCCACTTCGCGATTGCGCTTGTTGACAGCGGAGGAGCTGGCCTTTTTCCTCTCCACTGCACCCTCCTCCTTTGGCAACTTGGCAGCCTTCGGCTTCTTCCCAGGCTTGTCGCCTGTCTCAGCACCAACCACTTCAGCCTCGGCCCTTCGCTTTCGCGATGGCATCGCATCCTCACCAGGCAGCTCTTCGATTCCCGGAACCGAGACCTGCATCTCGGCCCAGCCAGCGAGGCCTTGGGGGCTTCCCTCCACATCGGAGATTTCCACGGACTCCATGGGGAGGTTGTGGCTGATGGCGTATTTCCGGATTGCTTTCAGCCTGTAGGATTCAAGCTTGAAAGTTTCGGAGTTGTCACACTGCTCGACCACCTCTTGCCAATCCTCCGACGTACTCGAACAAGTCAGTCGCTCGACCAGGAGGTAGGTCTCGGCATCGGTCCAAGCATTGTGCTCCACGAAGACGTCCTGTGGCACACATATGCACAAAGACTTAAGAGGTTAACTTCAGTCAGGACCGCTACAGAGCACCTAAGTCCACCCTCTACATAAACCAGTCCTTGAACTTCTGGCACATGGCGATGTAGTTCCTTGCCTGTCTCTGGGCCTCCGGCTGCTCCGCTCCACCAAAGTGGACCCGAAGCTGCAACTCAGATTTCCAGCAACCCACCTCGCTCTGCTTGGTGCTCTGTGTGATCGAGCGAACACGGCGTCTCAGGACGGAGTCGAAATCACGACTGACTGCCCAGGCCATTCGCCACTTCTTTTTCAAATCCTCCGTGAGCCACTTGTAGATGTTTTTCGCCATCGGTTTCTTCACGAACTGGCGGCCCATCTGCTGTGCGATCGGGCCCCGGGCTGTCATGTCCAGTCCCTTGCATGCCCAGAACTCCAAGCCCTCGTCACTCTTCGCCACGGTCTCCGGGGTCACGGCCCCGACTTCCAGCCCGTGGTGCTCGGCATACTGCTGGACAGCTCGTTCTTTGGTGGCGACACACATCTCCTGCAGGAAATTAAGGGTTCAGGACCGGGGTTTCGGATGTAGGGTCCGGGGTTAAGGTTTTTGGGTTTGGTGAGTTCAGTGTGTAAAGGGTTTAGGGTTTAGGGTTTGGGGAGTTTAGGGTTTCAAGGGTTTAGGGTTTGGGCACAAAAGTCTACAGCCAGCACAGCTGGACCCCCCCTCCTTCGGAGAACCCTAAACCCTAAACCCTAAACCCTAAACCCTAAACCTTAAACCCTAAACCCTTAAGAGGTCTCCTTCTTCTCTTCTGGCAGCTGCTTCTGCGGTGTGGCCACAGGGCGGGCTGGTGCTGCAGGCAAGGAGGCCTGCTCGGGGGACACGACTGCAACCCCTACACCCTAAACCCTAGACCCTGAACCCTAAACCCTACACCCAACACCCCACACCCCAAACCCTTTTCTCGAACCCCAAACCCTTAAACCCTCTAGCGGGGAATACACGATGGCCTTGTCCGGATCGGCCATCACCAGCTGCTGGGAGGACTCGGAAGGCTTGGGAGTGTCTTCGGGTGCCATCACGAAAAGTTAACTTGGTACAGGCAGTCACACAACCCCTTTTAAGTAGAACTGCCAAAACTTGAGCCACCTCGATGGAATTACGGCAGCGGGTGGGGCTCATCGCACCCTCATCGGCCCTCAGGGTGGCCACGGGGAGGCCTCATTGGGGGCTCTTCGGGTCTTCTGGCTTGACTTCAATATTCGGGATTGGGTTTTGCGGGGGGGCCTCATTGGGGGCTCTTCGGTACGGCCCCGCTGCCCCCTCATCGACCCCTCCTCGCTCCAAATTCCGGGCCTCATTGCTACCTCGTCGGGAGATTCCTTTTGAAACTAATATACGGAGATACCGGGAAAATAGGGGCCTCATCGGCCCCTCATCGGGAAACCGCGGGTGCCCCTCATCGCACCCGTTTTCTTTAAAACTAATGGTTTCTATTGTATTTTCTTTAAAACTAATGGTATCTATTGTTTTTCTAGAGGGACCGAGCAGACCCTGGAAAGGTTCCAAAAATTAGATCCCACCATGGGTTCTTTAGGTGTAGTCTAAATTAGAAATAAGAAAATAAAGCCCAGATGCATAAGTGGTTCCAATTTTTGGATCCTTTCAAGGGTCTGCTTACCACACCAGCTAGTCGAGAAACCCTGTAAGCTTGAACCGTTAACCGTCAACTCGAAATTCGTGGAGGCTTGCAGAGTCAGAACCTTGGCCACATCTGCGACTGATCTTCATTTTACAGCGGGGTTTAGGGTTTAGGATTTAGGGTTAGGGTTTAGGGTTTAGGGTTTAGGGTTTAGGGTTTAGGGTTTAGGGTTTAGGGTCTAGGGTCTAGGGTCTAGGGTCTAGGGTTTAGGGTTTAGGGTTCAGGGTTTGGGCTTTGGGTTTAGGGTTTAGGGCTGTCTGGGATTGCTGTACATGTCCGAAAGAAGAAGATCGAGGGATGACTGCAGCTTTGTTTTTCGACCAACCCGCTGCATGATACTGATTGGAATCAATCAGCTAATTGCTCTATCTATACGAGACCTGACACATGTCGGCCCCCGAGGCTTTTGGAGATCGTTCCGGAGGATGCCAGAGGAATATAAAGAGAACATCAGACAACTACTTTCTTGAAAGGTCAGGCCCCCTTTCAAAGCACCTCCGAGACCGAGACCATGGGGCCTAGACACCACGTCCAGAGCCCTTCTCGCCTCGCTTCCACGCTTTGTGACAGGCTGCACAGGAATGATGGTGTGCACTTTCACCCGACATACTAAAACATGAAGCAGACCTGGTGCAATATGCTGCTTGGCAATAAGAGCACCAGGCCTTTCGGGTCCGGAGCGAATGGTCGAGAGCTTGCTCGCGCGCGGAAGCAGCAGCTTCCCGGGCAGCCAGCGACAACTCACGGTCTCTCAAGGCACTCTGTTGCCTCAGGAGGTCTTCTTCACGAACAGCCACTGCCCTCTCTCGCTGAGCCACACTGGCCTCGCGATGTGGTAGAGACCAGGCATCGTCCAAGGACAGAAGACTCTGGGAGGCCATCACAGCTTAGGCGCGAGGAGGGGGGCTTGGTGCCCAGAGGAACAAATAGGGGCCTCAAAGCTTCGATCGTCGGTAGCAAAATGCGGAGAGCCAGAAAGAAGGGAGGTGAGAGGGAGGAACACCGACAGAACAACCCCACATCCTAGACCCCAAACCCGACAGCCTAAAGGACATTCACCAAAGCCAAAAGCAGAAACCCTTCGAAACAACAAAGCCCTTAAAAACCACAAGCAGTCCAGTTTTTTACTCTCAAAACAGATCCTAAACCCCATTAAACCCTTTTTCTAATTTCTATTTTCAATTTCGATGCTTTTTTTTTCGTTTGCTCGTTAATGTGTAGGATTTTCCGACATTTGAGGGGGAAAAAAACCTCAACCGGAAGAGAGAGAAAGAGAGCTTGCAGGCTTAGGGTTAAGGGTTCAGGGTTTAGGGTTTAGGGGGAAGTAGAGGCCCTAAAGCCTAAACCCTAAACCCTAAACCCTAAACCCTAAATCCTAAACCCTAAATCCTAAATCCTAAACCCTTACAGAACCCTCCCGAATCCCTACTCCTCTTAGCACACGTCCTGCGGAGCCCAATGACCACTTGCAGCACCCTAATTTTCCACAACGACAGGCACGAACCGGGATACTGAAGAGCTTCCACAAAGAAGAGCTCCACACGTGTGAGGATTGAAACTTCAGGGTAGAAAGCGGGTATGGTCGGGCAGAGGGACTGTGTAGGCCACATGCTGGTACATGCTGGAGCACAAAACCTTTGTGAAAGGGAGCTGAAGAGCCTATACACAGACTCGCATGGAATCTACATGGGCAGCACGGGCTGGGTGTCCATTGTCTCCAGAGTCTGTCCTGGAGGTGGGACGAAGATCCGCGCTGGCTCGGTCTCCGGGACTTCCTGGGTGTCCTGCAGGGTCTCTGGTATCGCCTCAGGCAGAGGCTTCGCACGGGAGAGCTTGGCAACCTCGTATCCAGGGGGGATTTCCTGTCGAACGGGAAGGTCGTCCATGTGTTGGATGATCATAGAGATGAGGTCCTTGTGCGGGCGAACACAGTCCTGTAGCTCCGAAATCCTGAGCAGCCATGTGCCGGAGGTGACATAGCCGATCACTTCCTCTCTGCGGCTTCTGAGATCCTGGGCCAGCAAAGTTCCTGTAGCCAGTTCCATAAGCAGCTGCTTGATTACCACCATCAGAACCCAGGTTGGAAAGCCATCTTTCACTACTATTTGCAGCTTCTGACGCCACGTAGTCCTGCCCTTCTCAGAAGTCTCCCATGCAAGAAGTGAGACAATGTCGTTCCTTTTGTTTTGCTTCTTGTACTGCACCTTGTATGCAACATTGTCTACTCCTGTCTTCTGCTGCTCAGACAGCATGTCTTCCACAAAGGGATCTGTGGTCCCTTCACACACACCCTCGCCTGACCCAGAAGCGGCCTGCTGCTGCTTCTCGGCAGCTGGCTTCGCTGCAGTCTTCGTGGGAGCCGGCTGCGAGTCTTGGGTACTCAGATCCTCCTTGGCAGCATTCAAAGTTTGGTCGGCTTTTGGAGGGCTGGAAGGGAGGGGTTTAGGGTTTAAGGGTTTTAGGGTTTTAGGGTTTTAGGGTTTTAGGGTTTTAGGGTTTTAGGGTTTTAGGGTTTTAGGGTTTTAGGGTTTAGGGTTTAGGGGTCAGGGTTTAGGGCTTAGGGTTTAGGTTTGAAGCTTTAGGGTTTAAGGAAAGGGGTCTTGCAGTCTACGTGAGATCCTTGGAGGAAAATGCCCTGTTGGCCCTGTATAGTCAAATACTTGTGGTTCCAGGGGACACACATGACATCAACAAATATTACACAGAGGCTAAGACAGTCGAGGCTCTTGCAGCAAGTGTGGCACGATGACAGCCATGCCATCTGAAAAACAGCACTCAACTGGATCTGTGCTTTGCTTCTTCACATCTCTGCTTGGTAGAAAAGACCACTCCACAGGACCCCGAGCCTTGGGGCCCAGAATGGCTTTGCGCCAAACCCGACCCGTAGCAGCATCATATCCGTGCTCGTACTGATCCAAGCTGGGGGGGCCAGGGGCACTCTTGGGGACGGTAAGTGGCTCCACAGGAGCCACTTGCTCGGTTGGAGCAGCAACCATCGGAGGGTCCTGGAGGGGTGGGGTGTCGACTTGGCTTTGGTCGCCTCCGGTTTGTTGGAGGGGAGAAAGGGTTATACCTTACACATTGCTGTTGGTGGGCTACAGACTTCTGAGGTTCAAAGAACGGGGAGTCGATGTTCGGGCCCAGACCCTAAACCCTCAACCCAAAACCCTAAACCCTACAGTAAACCCGAAACTCTAAACCCTAAACCCCAAACCCTCAACCCTAAACCCTAGACCCTAGACCCTAAACCCTAAACCCCTAAACCCTAAACCCTAAACCCTAAACCCTAAACCCTTAACGTCAACACCCTGCAGTTTCATGACCCCAGGCTCCAAAGAAGGCGGCTGCACGGCTGGAGCCAACGAAGCCGAGGTCGAGGTCGTAGCTGAGTCCAGCTCGCTTCCTGCTCCAGTTTAGACTTTTGGGCTGGGGGGTTATTGTTTGGGGAGTTTGGGGTTTCGGGACTTTCGGCTTTAGAGACTTTAGGGTTTAGGGAGTTCGGGGTTCCAGCTCTACATTAAATGCAACCCGAATGCTGCCTTGCGAGACAGAGGCCAACAATGCAAGAGTGTGTGTAGGAGGTCCAACATCCCAAGCACCATCATCTTCGTCACTTCCGAAGGTATCCTCATGTGTCTACTTTAAAGGATGGAAGCGGCGACCTCTAAAACTTTAGGGTTCTTGTAGCAAGAAAAGTTTTGCAGTATCTGATATGGCAAGTAACAGAGAAGAAATCATACCTCGGCTTGCTGGGCTCTTGTGCCCTGGGATTCTTGGCCGCAGGTGGTAACATCGGCTTCTGTGAAGCCGCCTTGGTTTTCACAGCAGCCTTTGTTCTGGCTTTGCCTTTGGGAACTGGGGTGGCCTTGGCTGCCGGCTTTTTCCTCGCTTGCAGTTCTGGCTCTCCCTCCTGCTTTGCTGTGAGAAGATCCGTGTCTGTCGATGTCGTGGACGAACTGGAGGTGGGACCCGTGTTGCTCGAAGAGAGTGTCACGGACGAACTGGAGTCGGAAGTGTCTGGCACTTTTCCGTTTGGCACAGGAGCTTCTGGGGGTTGGCTTGCCTCCTGCGGGGCTTGGCTGTCGGTCTCCATTGGAGCTTGCACGGTCTGCAGAACTTGGCTGGGGGTCGGTTTCGGAGCTGTCACAGTCTGCACACCTTGGCTGGGGGTCGCTTCCGGAGCTGTCGCAGTCTGCATACCTGGGCCTGGGGTCTCTTTCGGAGCTGTCAAACCCTCTGGGGGAATTTCAGGATCCACTGAAGCTTCCTCTTCCTCCTCACCTTCACAGTCCTGCTGTGTGTCCTTCTGTGGCTGGCTCTGCTGCTCTGTTTTGGCTTTCTTCGAAGCCGACAATCTGGTTCCGGTCCACATGTCCTGGCGATAGAGCACCAGTTCGCAACGGTTGCTTGTGCTGTGTGAAACAAGGATAACGTTTCGACTCTCTCATGCTTCAGGAGTCTCTGACCCAAAACCCTAAAGCCTAGACCCTAAACCCTAAATCCTAAAGCAGGTGGCAAAAAAAAACCTGAAGCCTCATCCCTAAACCCTAGACCCTAGACCCTATAAACCCTAAACCCTAAACTAAACACAACAGTGGAGTTTTTTCCAAACATGCAGGCCCATGTCATCCCGAGCACCAATGAAAGAACTTTTGAGGTTTCAGGTTCAGGGATGAACCATGACTATTTCCGGACAGGGATAAAAGTCCACAACAACCCCCACCCACCCAAGGGACCCAAACCAGTGAGAAAAAAATCCCCGATGAAATCTGTCCTGTGGTAACCACGAACGACAACGGAGAGCTTCCTGCGAGATGTGCCTGAAGGCAGCACTGAGCTTGAGCGATTGCGCTCCGGCCCAGCTGCTGCTGCCGCCCAGAGCCTCCTCCTGAAAAGAGTTTACAGAGTGAAAGCTCTCTGGTTCGGGAAACTTTTGAGGTTGCAGCATCCTAGAGGTTTCAGGGTGGGGAACTGGAAGTACTTGAAGGTAACCTACAACTCACAAAGCTCCTCGTTGATCTGTCGCACAGCTGCTTGAACAGTAGAGAAGTTGATGTTCCAGCTTCCCTCCACATCTGATTGAATCCTTTTCAAGTGGGGAAGGTAGGCCGTCAACTTGTCCACATCTTTGTGTTTCAGATCCCTTGGGGTTGAGGCTGCCAAAAAACTACAGGCCAGAAACAAAGAGACTCTATGTAGCTGTGACAAGGTACTGTTGCAGTAAAGACTCCGCTCATCTGTGTACGAAATGAAGTTGAGTTTGTTAACCCAGGGCTTCAGTGCTGCAACCAAAGCCTTCACATCATCGCTCCCCTTGGTTCGCCCTTTGGAGACACGTCTGGACGAGGGCCGCTTCATGGGCACCACTACAGCTTGTCACAACAATTAATCAGCATGACTTACTGCTTACACAGAAGCCTCGGAACTTCTGAACAACTAGCTTGAACCCTACAACGGCCTGTGATCCAGCAAAGGCAGTGCTGCTGAATGCTGAGAAGCACCGCAGGGCTGGTTTAGGGAAGGGCTGTACTTAGGGTTTCGGATCAGGCGGGGCGGGTTTTGCAGTTGGACCTCGGAAGGGTTCTTGGCTTGGGGACTTACAAGATCCTGAGAACCCAACCAAGAACCCCACCCCTCTACCCGAATGTTGACTTGAGACTTGACTAGAGGATGTGCGACAGATGCTACAAGCTATGTAGTGTCTAGGATGTTGGGTTTCGAACCGAAGCCTGCCAAACCGATCACAGAAGAAAAACGCTCGACTCCAAGTCCTGTGAAAAGAGACAATATATTTGTAAATAAACATATATATATATGTGTGTAGAAAGAATTTATATATTGTAATATCGCCTATATCCTTATGTTCAATTGATGCCTGTGTATGTCTATGTAACTATATAGCTAGAGAAGTAATATATATATATATATATATATACAAACAGCCTTCCCCGCGCATCCCCACTGCAGTTGCTCTAAGCTACAACCCCTCAGCCCAAACCCTAAACGAAGGTTTTAAGGGAGCCCTGAGCCTGAAGCTCGCACACACTGACAGCTACAAATATCTCGGCCTTGCACCCTAAACCCTAAACCCTCCGAAACTCGGAAGCCCTCACAAACCACCTGGGCCTGAGGATCGGGAGGGGGTCTTTGGTGCATTGGAAAAAAACCAAAACCCTGATCAACCCTTTAAAAAAACCCTAAACCCCACACCCCACACTGAGCTCCTTGGCGTGCTCGGCCACAGGGCCGATTGGTTTCTGCGGTTACTTACAAGTGTAGTGTAGATTCAGGCTTTGGGGTTTAGGTTTGGGGTTCGAGATTTCAGGGTTTCCCGACCAGTTCAGGCTACTTTGCACCGCAGCAGTGCACGATATGACATAACTTCGTTTTGGTCAATGTCGGAGAATTGTAACATCACTGTACATGTATGTAGATGTGTATGTATAGATTTACATGTGTACACGTGTGTTTTTTGTTTTTATGTTTTTTTCTCACAATTCTTCTCCGCCGGGGTCACACATCACATGAACATCGACTGTACAGGTATAACAGCTTCAAAAGGTAGCCATGATCACATTCCAAGTGGTTTTTTTCGACAGAAACACTCGCGAAAATATAGACCCGAAAGGTCCCAAAGTATCAGAATTTTGGAACCAGCCTGCTTAGGATCAGACTTTCTGAACCGATAGGTGGTCTGGGCCTACGGCACCTTGAGCCGCTCGCAAGGAAGGAATATCCACCTCCTCTTCTTCACCTGGAGTTTCTTTCACCATTGGTAGGTTACTCCCTTTTCCAGTTTCATCGATCTGATACCCTCGTCGGTTCAGCAAATCTCTCACAAAGTCCTCCTGGTTGAGAAAGAAGCTGCCATTTCGATACCAGATTTGGACACCTAAAAACTTCAGGAATCCATCACCGCAGCCTGGACCACAGAACTCGGGTTCAGAAGTTTTCCACTCCTTCCTAATCTGTTCCAAGGCCTCCCGGAGCACTGTCATAGTCCCAGCCATCAAAAAATCATCCACGTAAAGACCCATTGTCCCTACCAACTTGCTTGCACCTTCCAGCTTCTCTTGCGCCATAATAAGGAACAGACTTGGGTCTGCATTGGACCTCTGAAAGCTCATCGCTTGTCCATCCTTTGACACCCAAGACATCCCTTGAAGACGTTGGTCTCGCCACTCCACCCATGCTGCAGGACTTTCGGCCAAACCGTACAAGGCCTTCCTCACAATCCACCGCTCCTCTTTTGTGCAAAGACCCAATTTCACCGCCGCCCTTGGGGGCTGCACCACCACCAAACGCCCTTCTCTTTGTGCCCTATTCATCGGCGCCGTCAGAAAAGCTTTGGAAATGTCTAAGCCAGCGATGATCCACACCATATATGCTGCGTGCCTCACTTGACACCTGAATGTAGTTGAATCTAAACCTGGAGCGTACAGCGAGTGACGACTGAGTGACCTCGGCCCTTCATATTCTGTAGCTGCCGTTGACGAAATGAAGTTTCCACATGCACAGATACGGGCACGTCGCCTCCCTGTCCCTTGCTTCCGGGTAAACACCACCAGACTGGGAACGTACTCAATCACCGGTGCATTAGGCTCTTCCGCCAATTTGTCCAGCTTTTCTTGAGTTGTTGGTTCCACCACCTCCAACTCTTTCACCAAAGACGTCACCTCGTCCGACAATGATTCCCTCCACTTTTCCAGTTCTTGCATGGCTTCCTGTGTAGGGATTGTTTTTGTTTGCAGGAACTCAACCTCCTCTGCTGCCTCAAGCGCAGTATTTTCTTGTACCATTTGCTGAACTTGAGCTGCTTTGACCAAAAACTTCGATAGCTGTTCCTCAGCCCTTTTTGCTTTAACCAGCCATTCTCTAGTCTCTGATCCTTTTTCTTCACTCGACTCATTGGCCGATCCATGGAACTCGTCCAAGATGCAACATTCCTGTTCAGCAATTAGGCGTCGAATACTCAAATGCTCTTCTAGAGCCCATTGATGCGCTTCGAACACAGCGTAGTCGACTTCTTCTGCAAGGTCGTCCAGCGAGGTCTCTTTCAACGTCATTTTTAACCACTTCCTTTTTTCACCTTCTTCAGCCTGTGGTTCCGGAAGAGGAAACTTGCATTGGAGAAGATAGCACCTATCCTTGTAGCTCAAACGCTCCATAAAAACAGGTGTGTACCCTGTCAAGGATACCCTGTTTCCTTTCCAAGGCATAGGGCCATGCAGCTTTCTCGGAAAGAACGACATGAAGTTCCAGTGGATATCCACCAATTTTCCAGGTAGGACTTTCTTCCCATAAGATTGCTCCACCACTTCAGCTCCTTCCTCTAAAACCTTTTCATCCTCAACCCACAGCTGACCATCTTTATAGTCACCAAAGCCACACACATAATTGCAGCAATGTTTTTCATTGTGACTATCCCTATGCAATGACACCGGAGCATTGCACGAGATTTGAAGAGCAGAAAATTTGGCTTCAGGATTGTGGTGCCTCACGAATGATGCCAAATAACGACATAGCCATGGTCTTCGATGAGTCTCTTTTGTGATACCACACACTCCGCCATGAGTATAGTGGCCCAACACCAGAGCTCGCGTACTTGTACACCAATTGTTGATACCACCTCTTCGATTCACCCTCTTTGGGTATACAATCCCTTCCAAAAGCTCCTCACAGTCCACGTAATCATACATAGACCTTTCATACATTGACTTGGCTTTTTGCTCTTCTTTTTCCAACTGTGTTCCATCCTCAGCAGTCTCACTTTTGCAGACCAAATAAGCATTTTCATGAGGAGAACAGCAAGTCGGCCAATACTCATCACCAGGAACATTGTCCTCGACATCTGCATTTTCTTCCAGCTCCCCCAGACCCTGCATGTCATCCTCGAAAATTTCTAAGGGCGGACTCTCCCCCCGCTTGCGAAGCAAGCGCAAGGAGCCCACATGACCACGCAGTGAAGAGGCCGGGCTTTTTTCATTGAACCGATGACGAACTGGAGGATCGCGAGGCGGAGGTAAAGGAGGACCTTCTCATCAGCGAACCGAAGCGCCGGTTTTTTCCCCTTGAGACGATGCTCTGGAGGAGAAGGCTCCTGTTCTTCTACCACCCCTTCCAGCTCCAATTCAGGCGGTTCCTTTATATTGGAAAAAATCGTAGTGCAGGGAAATAACACCAGTTCATCCGGATCTTTTGCAGTCCCTTGAGCTTCCACCCAATAACCACCAGGTAGGTCATCGCATGGACCCAAAAGAAGTGCAGGCTGCGTACGATCGACCCATTGCCGACCTTTCTTTGTTCCATCCGGACCCAGCAACTCCCACGGACGACGTTTGACTTGAATCTGAGCACCAAAGGGAAGCAATGCTTTAGGATTCAACCCCAACTCCCTTTCAGCTTTCTGCCACCGTAACATTGACCAATGGCGAGCAGCCAGTGCCCAGTACGCCGGCCCGAGTCGCGCCTCCTTTAAGAGCGACCTGACACCACGTTTGAATAAACCCACACATGCTTCAGCGCGCCCATTTGTTTGCGGGACTCCAGGATCACCAGTGGTCCTATATATCAGACGAGTTTCGCAAAAGGACCGGAAGCGTGCATTGACAAACTCCCCCGCTCGATCTGAGTGGATTCTCAACACCGGATACCCATGTCTCTGCAAGCGCACCATCATTCTTTGAACTGCCGATAAAACAGTTGTTTGCTGTTTGTCCACAATCGGCTCCACCATAACGAAGTTGATCATACGGACCGGTTGGGTCAAGTGGTCCTTCAGTTCCTTCCAGGATTTTTCAGAAGCTTGAATTTTCAACACCTCTGCCTCCAGAACTGGCGCAGGTTCCACTGGTGCAGAGTCTTCCTCCTCGAAGTTAGCGACTGCATCGCCTAACCATTCTCCAACACCAGCACCATCATCTACCACCTGATCTTCCACCTCATCCGCATCTTCCTCCTTTTCTGGAGGGCGACCCACATTGGGATCCAACATTGGAAATTGATACACACCAATAACAGCGTGTCGTGGCTTCTGCTGGTGAGCATCCTTTGAACACTTGTATGGACCCGCTAAGTCCAATGATAAAGTGTAAGCATCCCCATGCTTTCGCCTCAAATGGCGACGCTCTTTTCCAGCAGCAGACACACAGATTTGACAATCACGTCTGAAGGGAATATGCCCCCTTAGGCAATGGTCACGGAAAGCTCGCTCCTCGGTCGTCAACCTCCGTAGCGTCCCTTCTCGTTCTTCTTTTTTTAACACCGTAGCTTCCCGTTCAGCATCGCTCTCATGCAACCATTGTGCCAACCTGTGACGTATTCTTTTAACCAATCCAAACGCCCATCGCGCCCATATAGAGGATTGTCCAATACGCTCTTCCAGGGTAGAAGCGAATGTTGCTGACCACGGAACAACCACGCGAACTTGTTCCAACGATTCCCATAGTTCCATATCAGACACCAGGAAAGTCGTAGGTTTCACCAGAGCATGTCCCAATGCTCCTTGATCAAAGTGTGCAGCGTACATTCCATAACGCTCACAAAAGCTTTTCACCTCTGGCCAACTCCAGAAGGTAGGACTTGAGAGCCCTTCCTGAGAACCATCCACCAGATCCTCAGCACTCAAGACCGTTTTGCCGTTCTGAGAGAAATCTTTCCCTATGAGTTCAGGGTCCCCAGGGCTTTCCATGCCAAAGAAGACAGAACTTCCATTGATGACTTCAGCAGTACCACCCCTTGAATGCACCGCCACGTCATATAGGAAAAGCATCTTCAGAAGTAAAACACCATCCTTTTGAGCTAATTCTTGATGTGGCCAAGGAAGACTCTTTAACCCCAACCGTTCAGGTCCACAGCGTCGGCGTAATACAGGTGGACCACCGTCTTCACCTCTCAACCTTGACACTGTCCTGCATGGAGGTCCTCCCACCACAGCAACCACCTTTCCTTCAGCCGCCAAATGCAGAAGATACTTCCAGACGCTCGAATTATGTAGGTCACCACCTTTTGTCAAATCCAGCTCCAGTACCTCCACATCCCGACTGGGAAAATGCCATTTTTGTTTTCCCGAAAATAGGTGTACCACCACCCTTTTTGCTCGTGCCAGCCGTCTCCTTTTATGACGGTTGAAAGGCAACGCCGCAATATCTCCACGTGGCAACAGCTCCATCAGCATATTTTCTGGTATATCCCCATAATACCACCGAAGAAATCTCCAGCATGCCTGGACGAACTCCTCCTCATTCGCTGACGCTGTCCGCGCTGCGCTTTGCAACGACGTTTTTACAGCCACCTCGTTGTCCGTATTCGGACACCCTTGAACCATACGTGCCACCTTCAAAGCTTGCTTTGGTGAGCACCAATCCATTTCATCAATGATCTGAAGCGCCACCTCCTTTTCCAAACAAGGGCACCCATTCAGATCACGAACGCGAAGTTCCCCCAGAACAGGATGTGAGGCTGTGCACTTGCCACCACGCCACTGAACTCTGAGACCAACCAAGGCGCTCGCTTTGCCAATTGGCACTAGTGGATCTACCATTTCAGGAGTTACCAGGGTCCCACCTGGGGTAATACACATCTCCCGAGATCCAACAGCTAAAGACACCAACACCTTTTGCTGCGGAAGCTGTTCTCCAGGACGAAGTGATCTGAGAGGATGTGATGCTCCCGAGTCCAACATGCCCATTCCCGAACACTCATTGGTGTCAGAAACCCTGGCCACATGTAGAACGCATACTCCTCGGCCTTCTCCCTGCTTCGGCAACAACGTGGCATCCGACGAACCGACTCCACAGTCCGCCCTTCCATTCCTCCATTGAGAATGGGACCAAGACGCACGCTGCCTTTCAGCATGCAAAACCATTTTTTCAGCTGTTTTGTAATCCATAACCAAACAGCCATGTTCAAACCACAAGAGCTGGTCCAGCGAAGATTTTGCACCCACGTGACACATCCCATTGATCACAGTGAGGTTCGCCCCAAACTCCAAAATCAACCAGAGAGGGATAATCAGGGGCCCATTGTCTTCCCTAATCAACGTCCCTGTCTCTGTAATCCTCATTGCCACACCACCAAGCGCGCTTTGCACCATAACAGTAGTGTCGGGTGGCGTTGGTGCTGTATCCACCAACGCCACTCTCCCTTCCTGCTGAAACAATCCAGATCCGCATAACATTCGAACACTAGGATCCCCGCTCGATGCTGACTGCGCTGATGACAGCTTCATAGATTTCAGCACTTCCAACGCTTCAGCAAGGACTTGATTGGGTGTTGATGGTGATGAGGGACTTGCAGAACCTTTATCCAATCCCGCATTAGCCGTCTCATCTCCCCCTTCAGCTACCTCTGCCTTTTTGGCATTTCCCCATTTCGCACCTTTGCCGCCCTTTCCCCCTTTGGGAGAATTCCCTTTAGATCTGCTTCTCTCAGGGTTTGAGTCCACATTGGAACTTGCACCATCCTTATATGGACATTGCGGCTGCAGATGGCCAACGGCCCCACACTCAAAACATCTTCCTCGCTCAAGGGAGTCTTTGTCATGGCGAAATTTGCAGCGGGATCCGAACTTGCAACCTGCATCGGTCTTCCCATATATCCAACAGAAAGGACGTTCACCATCTCCGCTGTACCTTTTTCCTTTCCCTTTGCCTTTGTCACCCTCCTCTGTCTCGTCACCAGTTCCCTTTTGGGCCTTGTTTAACCTGGCCCTTTTCTTGGCGTCCGAGTCCTGCTTCACCTCTTGTTCACCAGCACTATGCAATAGCAGTTCAAACTCTGCCTGTAACATTTCAGCTAGTTGTGTCGCAGTTTCAGAGGTCGGCGAGTAGTCCACCCCCAATTTCTCCCGAAAGGATGCCACTCTGAAATGCACCGTAGGGTGTTTTGCCAGCAACGCGGATGATAAAGCATCCAATCCCTTGATTAGCAAGGTAGCGTCCGGCTCGGATGCTCGCAGCTCCCTTAATCGGGAACGCCATTGCGCCCATTGTCGCACTCCCTTAATAGCCTCTGAGATCGAGGTTGCTGAAGATGGTTGCACCAAGAAGTTCAACATTGTGCTGCGCTCATTTGCTCCACCTGGTTGGTAGACCGTCAGCAATTTGTAAAATATCATCACCGACCCCAACATTCGAGTGGAAACGATCTCGGTCTTCAATCTCTCCGGAATCGCCTGTAGCAGCAAAGACACCGCTCTCTGCTCCAACAAAACATGCACAGTTTGAACCACCTTGAGCCCTTCTAGCTCAGCCTTGATGCCCAACCTTTCCAGTGGAGAAACACTCAACCATTTGGCATACGCTTGATATGCCTTTGAGTAGACGCATTGCCACCACACTCTTCCTGTATCTGTCAGCGAAGACAACATTGGTTCGATCATTGCGATCCAATCACCCAGTGCCGTCGGATTGCTTGGTGTGTAGTCTGCCAAAGTTGGAAGGCTCATCACATGCTTCCCGAGAGCCTCCGGACGTTCGGTTCCAGAACTATCACCAGTGATTGGCATACCGCGTGGCACCACTGCTCCAGGAGGTAAGCTGACCCTTCCACCAGGCCCTTGAGGTAGTCCATGTCCTATACCAGGCGTAACAGCTGTGAGCGGAACCTTTTCTAATTCCAACTTCCCAGCGACCATTTTCCACCGATACGGAACATCATCCACCATTGTATATCCACCCGATCCTGCTGAGTTCTCTTGCGTTGCAGTTTCCCGAGCTGAAACAAAACCGGGCTGGTTCCCCGCAGGTGCGACAGAACCATCAACACCTGATGGCACGGAAGTAATCGGAACATGTGTTAAACCAGGTGGTCCACTTGCATATCCACCACTTGCAGGACCTCCCATGGGGTAATTCAATGGAGGCAATCTGGAGGGTTTCTCCCTTCAGCTACATGCATCATTGGCACTTCTTTTTCATCCTCCACTTGAACATCCCCCTTCCTGGACCCAGGCAAGGATTGAAGATCACAACCCTTTGGCAGGTCGTAGCCCTCAATAGGCAGCCATGTCCCATCAGGCAACACAGTCCAAAAACCACCCATACCATCCGTGTAGAAAACTTGTCCTGGCAGGTACTGCTTCTCTGGAGTCATTCCTAGAGGATATGCCGTGTTTGCGTCCACCACTCCAGAGCTCCGTGCCCTTGAAGCTGACCCAGATGCAGCAGAGGTATAGCTTTTTTCCTCCACCCGATGCAACCTGTTCCCCAGCTCCTTTGTCTGCACAAGCAACTCTTTCAGCGCACGCTTCACCACCGCCATATCTTCAGATTGCTCTTCACCACTAACATCAGGAATGAGTTCTTCGTCGGCTTGCACTCCACCAATAGTACCTCGTTCCATTTGTCCCATTAAGCCTGACGATGGTCTCTCAACAGGTGCAGGTTCCTGACCCAAAAGATCTTGCAGCGAAGGCGGTCTCCTCGTACCTTCACCACTCCTATCCCCTCCGCTCGCGGGAAGACTTGCCGGCCTTGATTGCCTAAGTCTCATTTCTTCTTGAGCCCGCTCGCTCCAGAAAGGATTTGCTGCTTGAACCGGAACCACTTCGTTTTCCACCTGAGGCGTTGGTTGTATCATTGCAACCTCCCTACCATCTGTCAGTGCTTGTACCATTTGTTGTCGATCTTCACCCCCATCACCACGATTTCCTTCGGCTTCATTGGCCGTTGGCGACAGTCCAGGCTCAGAGCGACGCCGCATCATGTCCATGGCGTTAAAAAAACGAAAAATCTTTACCAATTCCGCAGGAAGCCTAATTTGGGCTCATAACCTACGGGGGGCAACCGAAGGAGGACAGGGAACAAAACAGTCAACCCCAACAGAAGCCCTTAATACCCCTGGAACAACCAACAACCGAACAACAAGACCCCAAACCAAGGGCACACTTTTTACGAAACCTTTGACCGCTTTGGTCATGGCTTGAGCCAAAGATTACCGGGTTCATTGACCCTTCAACTTCCAATACCAACTCCTTTCTACAATACCAATTGCAGCTCCGCATAGGGTTTAGGGCCCCTTGTAAGGGTCCCACCTTTACTTGCTCCCTTGACAGCCGGGCGCCTCCGTCATCAGCGTCGTCTCCATGTCTGCCATGGGCGCCTGTCGAGTGGGGGGTAGAGATTTTGCCACAGAGTTTAGGATTTTGGGTTCGGAATTGTTGGGTTTAGGGTAAAGAGTTTCGAGTTGGGAAGGTAACACCCCCAATAATCCGATTTGGTATCCTGATTGATGGAGGGTGCTACAAAATGGCTGAGGGTGGGGGGCACGTTTCTTGAGATCAGAACCTCAAAACTCCCATCAAGACCAAAATACCCGACCATAAGTCCTAAACCCCAAACCCAAACATCCTCCGGGCCAATGCTTTCAGAACTCCAAGCGCGTAGGGCTCGACTCTAAAACGATACTCCAGATAGAGAACCACCATGAAACAAACTGGCATGTGTATACTAGTATTCCTTGGGTTGTATATGGGTTGAATGAACAAAAACCAAAAACAGGACACCGCAATATCACATCCCCAAGTGCAGTCCCGGATAACTCCCGCCCCCCCCCCCTCCAACCCCGCACCAACCCCGAAATCTAAGCCCTACTCCTATAACCCCTATAAAGTGGAAACCCCGAAGGCTGTGCCGAAACAAGCCTCACGCAACGCTCAACCCTAAGACCCTGAGCCGCCCCCGGCCTTCCAAACCAGGTTTTAGGGTTTAGGGCTAGGATTTAAGGTTTAGGGTTTAGGGTTTAGGGTTCAGGGTTTAGGGTTTAGGGGTAGGATTTAGGGTTTAGGGTTCAGGGTTTAGGCTTGAAGGTTGAAGGTCGAGGGTGCAACTGTACAGGGTTTAGGGTCCGCCCTGCATCGTCGCATTCAGGGCTTCCCAACTCCCCCCCTGAGCCCTAAACCCTAGACCCTAAACCCTAAACCCTAAACCCTAAGCCCTAAACCCTAAACCCTAAACCCTAAACCTGAGTTTCCGTACTTGACCCCCTGGGAAGTACCAGGTTTGGCCCGGGAGGCTCCCGAGTCGAACCACTCTTTTTTAGGGTTTTGGGCGTAGAAGGGCTATGGGGTTAGGGGCCTAGGGTTTTGTGTGTTTAGGGTTTAGGGTTTGGGGTTTGGGGTTTGGGGTCATACCTCGTACCTTAACAGTTTGCGGCTCTGTATGACAATAGGAACACCCCCCAAAGGGACGAGCGAAGATCAAACCGCCCACTTGCCTTGGCATCGTCCGTCGCCCGAGGAAGGACCGACATGCTTCGTATGCTGCGGACCGTGGGGGCACCCGCTGCTACAGACAACCCGCCCGAAGGAGCTGCAAGGAGGCCTAAGGCTGATCTAGGGTTTCGGGTTTAGGGTTGAAAGGGTTGGAGTTGGATGCAATGCAGGTGCTCCTTGCGCGGCCGTAGGCGATTCCATCGGGTGCCCAGCTCCCTGGAGGTTGTCTGCAAAGCTTAACAAGCTGGCAAAGCGCGCGTGAGTGACAGGCCACACTGCCCCTGGAGCCCTCAACCCTAAACCCCAAACTGCCCCAACCCCTAAACCCTAAACCCCAAATCCTGCGCAGGAGCACAGACCCTGGGCAGGCGCTGATACTCGGAGGTTGTGACTTAGAAGCTCTGAAAGGGTTGCTTCTTCTTCAGGGGGTCAAACATATTTTGGGGGGCCCGAACAGGGGGACCCTCATTTTTTCGTGGAAACCATCAGGCCCAAGTCCTGATCAACATGCCCTATGTGCCGAGTCCTGAACTCCCGGCAGTAAGCACGTTACAGTTGTACGTGGCAACACTCCTTCTGAGCTTAGGGGACTCGAAGCCCAGCCCTAAAAACATAGACCCCAAACCCTAAACCCTCTCTGAAGAGGGTTTATGCAGGTTCTGCAGCCCGGATACCAACTCCCCCAAAAATGGGCCCTGTGACCATCTGTCAAGTGACTGCTTTGTTTGCTTGCGTGGGGGGTGGGGGGTGGGGGGTGGGGGGGTGGGGGGGTGGGGGTGTGGGGGGTGGGGGTGGGGGGTGGGGGGTGGGGGGTGGGGGGTGGGGGGGGGGGGGGGTGGGGGGTGGGGGGGGGGGGTGGGGTGGGGGGGGGTGGGGGGTGGGGGGGTGGGGGGGGGGTGGGGGGTGGTGGGGGTGGGGGGTGGGGGGGGGGGGTGGGGGTGGGGGGTGGGGGGGGGGGTGGGGGGTTGGGGGTGGGGGGTGGGGGGTGGGGGGTGGGGGTGTGGTGGGGGGTGGGGGGTGGGGGGTGGGGGGGGGGGTGGGGGGTGGGGGGTGGGGTGGGGGGGGGTGGGGGGGGGGTGGGGGGGGGGGTGGGGGGTGGGGGGGGGGGTGGGGGGGGGGTGGGGGGTGGGGGTGGGGGGGTGGGGGGGGGGGGGGGGTGGGGTGGGGGGTGGGGGGTGGGGGGTGGGGGGGTGGGGGGGTGGGGGGGGGGGTGGGGGGTGGGGGGTGGGGGGTGGGGGGTGGGGGGTGGGGGTGGGGGGTGGGGGGTGGGGGTGGGGGTGGGGGTGGGGGGTGGGGGTTGCTGGCGCCCCCAATCCCGAAAAAAGTGGAACCGCAGATAGTGGGCTCCTCGTCCTCGAAGAGGAACTCTGTAATCGGGCGTTCCAGGAATGTGTCTGGCAACCTCGTAGCGCAACGAGCGACGCGGAGGTTGATTTACATTACGTTCAAGGTAGATGCTGGATTGCTTAAGAGCAAAAGCAACCACCAGAGGCAGTTGTAGCTGTCTAAGGTTGTGATAGTCCTTCGTGGCTAACTTGAATTCAAGAGGCGACTGTAGTAGGTAGCAGTCGAGTATCCTAAAAACCTAAACCCGATAAACCGTGAACCCTAAACCCCCAACCCTAAACCCCTAAACCCCCCAAGAAAACCCTAAATCCTAAACCCTAAACCCTAAACCCTAAATGGGGGCTCACCGGGGCTCCCTGCCGGTCCGCCCCCTTCTTCACCATCTGGGCTAGGGGGTTGATGGATCGGTACACCTGGTCGTGGTAGCCGAGGAACCATACATTGGGTTTAGGGTTTGGGGTTTGGGGTTTGGGGTTTGGGATTTGGGGCTTGGGGGTTTGGGGTTTGGGGTTAAGGCCAGCGATGGATTGTGGTGGAGTCCGCCTTGGTGATAGCGTGAACCACCATCTTGCACTTGCAGACAGTTGGAGATCTAAGGAAACTGATCAAAGACGGAAAGTAGGGTTTAGGGTTTCGGGTTTAGGGCTAGTTAGTTCTCTCCTTGGTAGCCCAATAACCATCGTGTAATGAGGGTCCCCTCTTTCTCTGCGGCTGGTTGGTTTCTAAAAAACCTGGAACCCCCCCAAAAAAGGCAAAAGGGTTTGTAACGAAACCCACTTGAAACTCACTACCTGGGCGTCCAGGGCGGCCTATTTTAAGGCGGGCTCAGACCCAGTTAAGTGGAAGTTCCAACACATCTCAAAGCCAATTCGGCCATCAGCCCCTGCAACAGACCCTGCAAGCCCTACCGCCCTGGATCGCCCTCAGGGGCTTGGGGTTTGGGTTTTGGGCTGAAGGGCTTAGGGTTTTAAAGCCCAGTCTGCAACTTTCAATCGGTAACCCCCAACACTGGAAGCCATCGGCCCAGTTTCCACCCAGCGCCCTAGGCCCGTCCCCCCTCCACCTGGTACGAGTATGTAGAGGTTAGGGTTTGTGGGTTTGGGGTCTCGTGTTAGATGTAAACCCTACACCCTAAAACCTAAACCCCAAACCCCAAACCCTAACCATTTGGAGTTTAGAGGCAGGGGGAGGGCTTGGTCACAGCCTCCTCCCACACCGACTGGGGGGCTTTCTCGAAGAGCTTGTAGACGTCCTTTGTGATGCAGTTGAGGGCTTATAGGCACAACAGGCGCATATGCACTTAAGCCCTTGACTTAAGCACTGTGACATGGCAAGTTCGCTGCTTTATGGCACCTTCTGGATTAGAAGTTCACTAGCTGACCCTTTTTCGTACGAATGCCAAACGGCAGACAGAAAATGCTGAACCCCAAACGTAGGGCCTGATAATCAACTTACACCCCGAAACCCATAAACCCCTGAACCCTGAACCCTTTACCACACCCCTACACCGACAAACCCAAGAGCCCCAAACCTTAAGCCGGCAACCCGAAGCGCCTCCGTCAAATCTGCCAACGGGAAACCCGAAGCCCAAGCTTCAGCATCATTCCGTTAGTTGGAAGGGTTGAATTATTTAGGGTTCAGGGTTTTGGGTTTGTAGGGATCAGAACCTACGTTGTTTGTCTCATGTCATGAAGCCCCTTACAAGACTCTGAGGTAACCTACAAGAATGGAAGGCATTGGGGCCTAAACCATCTGCAGCCTTCAGAGGACTTCGCGCAGCTCGCGCGATTTCAACTTCAGTTCGAGTCGGAACCCCAACAATTCTCCACAACCCCCCCCCCCCCCCCCCATACCTCAAACGTAGCCCAGCAACCGAATTACAATGAGAGCAAAGGGTTGGTTACTTTACAAGGGAACCTTGAACCAGCAGCACCCTAAACCCTAAACCCTAAACCCTACACCCTACACCCTACACCCTAAACCCTAAACCCTAAACCCTAAACCGTAAACCCTAATCCCTAAACCCCAAACCCCAAACCCTAAACCCTAAACCCTAAACCCAAGCTCCTAGTCCTGGCCCACCGGGGTCCTTCTTGCAAAGGCCAACTCGCGCATCGCAGCCCAACCTTCCATGGTTTTGCGGCGGATGGTTCTAGGGTTTAGGGTTTAGGGTTTAGGGCTCTTATGTAAAAACTGCGAGACTTGGGCCTGATGGGCAAAGGTTTGGTATTCTTTCGGGCATCCCAGACCCCCAGAAGCCTACCTTCGGTCTTCAGAGCCTACCCTTGTCGGAGGTGGGCTCTTGCAACAAAACCTCTGGCCGGATTCCGAGGTAGCCCATGAGAAGGTTCAGGGGTTCCTGAGGTCGTAGACTGGGTTGTCTGGGTTGCGTGGTGCTTGGCCTTTTCTGGGGGCTCAGCCTGTCTCTCGACACGACCTGGCTTATGACTATACCATGATGGCTTATCGCGTCGTCAGGTACTTGCATGTTATGAACTTTAGAAGCTAAAGGACAAGGAACTGCATTTTGGGGTGGGGGGAAGGGGTTCCTTAGAAAGGCTTCGCCAGGCTTTTAGGGTACTGTGTACCCCATCTGCCCAGCAAGTGGTAGCTGAGACATGCCCAAGATAGTTTAGGGTTCAGGGTTTGCAGGGTTTATAAATTCCAGAGTTTGGGGGTTTTTTGGGCGTCGGGCGCACGAAGTGGCAGCTTGTACTTCAGGAAGCCTGTCAAGTTGGGTGAGGCCCAGGCGGTCGCCACCTGTAACCCAGAACTCGAAAATTTAAACAAAATCTTGGGGTTGTGGATTTCGTCCTGACGCAAGTCCCTAGGCCAACCCCTACGCTACATCCCCAACACTCTTTTCAACGCTTGCCCTATGGACAACATTCATGGGGTCCATGACGATTGTTTCGGGAGCTTAGGGTTTAGGGTTGAGGGTTTATCCAGGTTCGGTGAGGTTTGGGGTTTCGGACGCAGGGTGAAAGTGCCTCCCACAGAGGCTGGCGTAGGCATCGTACTCCTCGATGCGCCGGCCGCCCGCTTCCATGAGGCTGCACAGCTCCTTCGGGTTTAGGGTTGAGGGTTTAGGGTTTAGGGCTTAGGGCTTAGGGCTTAGGGTTTAGGGTTTAGGGTTTAGGGGTGCTCGGGGGCCATATTGAAGCTGGATGTATGCAACAACATAGTGTCCTAAACCCTAAACACTAAACCCTAAAACACTGCCAAACCTTAAAGGTCGAAAGGTAACACGGCCTCAGGTTCACCTGCAACCCATGTATGATAGAAAGCCCAACGAAAATCCCAAACTCTCAACCTTACGAGGTCGGGTGTTGGGGAGGGGGTGGGGGGGGGTGTTTAGGCTGGGCTTGCTCTTTGAGGAGGTTTCGGAATTAGGGTGTTTTTGTGTATGTGCTTCGTGAAGCCGAAGGGTTTCTAGGATTTAGGGTTGAGGGTTTAGCCTCAAGACTTGAAGGTCCACGTCTCAAGGCCATATGTAACACTAAACCCACTAAACCCTAAAACCCTAAACCCCCAAACCCCAAACCCGGAACCCTAGTAAGTCCTCGAAGCACAGGACTTCATCCTTGTCCTGGTGGCAGGTCGGCTTTGGTGCTGCGTGGCGCTAATGCAGTACCAGGTCAACACAAGGCTGCATTCGTCCAAAATTCGTAAGACCCTCGGACCCCCCGCCCCCTCCCCCACCCCACTCCCCCTCCCCGGGACTTGATATGGAACTGGGGAATTCGTTGCCCTCTATAGCTTGTGTTTATTGAAGGATATAGGCTATCTTTCTCCCGAATTCCCTACCCATTCAGAACGAGTAAAGAATGAGGGGGTGGCGTATGTAGGGTTCAGCGTTTCAGAATCCCTAAACCCTAAACCAAAACCCTAAACCCTAAACCCTACCCAAAACCCTAAACAAGCCTTGTCGTACTTCTCGAAGATGAGGTCGCACCGCGCGCGGAACTCCACGGCAGGGATGCCCTGCACGGCAAGCCACAGCACACCAACCGTAAACATACGACTGGGCATCCTAGACCCTTATAGGCTTTAGGGTTTAGGATTTAGGGTTTAGGGTTTAGGGGTTAAAATCTAATCTCTGAAGCCACCACTAAGAGGCTGCACAGTGGCAACCACCACTTACCCAACTGACTCGGTAGGTTGCCCAGAAGTCAGGAAAACAAGGGAGCCCCGCATTTTGCTCGGTTTAGGGTTTAGGGTTTAGGGTTTAGGGTTTAGGGTTTAGGGTTTAGGGTTTAGGGTGGGGGAAGCACTACCTAGCCGACCCGCTAGAACTTCGAAACGCCGAGCCAAAGCGTGAAACGTTATGAAAGCCTAAACCCCCACGTCTTCAACTGAACCGTAAACGGTCCTAAACCAACCCTGAACCCTGAACCCTGATGACCCTGACCTTTCGACCTTTGAAACCGCGGGGCCACACCTTGATGGGCTTCCTCTCCGGCATGGGGTTGGCCTCATCGTCTTCCTGAATGGGGGCTGTAGAGTGGGCTTGGGGCTGCTAAGAGTTTAGGATTTGGGGTATAGGGTTTAGGGTTTACAATAGGGTGTAGGGTTTAGAGAGTCTAGGGTTTAAAGCCACTGAGGGTTCGTGGCTGCAAGGACCCCTCCTGCCCAAAACGGGCAAAAAACAACAAACCACCACAAAAGGGCGATGGTTCAACACATACACTAAATACACTACAGATCCCGAAATGTTGAAGCTCTTTGTCTCCAAAAGCACCAGTGAGGGGGGTTAGGGGCTTGGGCTTTTTGATTGGTTACTGATCATGGTTGAGAGGGTCTATAAGGCTTCCTGAAACCGTGGCTGCGCGGACAAGGGCTGAGGGATTGTAGAGCATTGGCCGTGCGCATTTCATCCGTAATTCAGGGCTTCTAGCCATCCTCAAGCTCAAAAACTCGAACTCGGCTTTAAGGTTTAAGGTTTATAGTGTTTAGGGGTGTTTAGGGATTAGGGGCGTACTCCCTGCCTTGTCTGGCAGCTCGGTGATGGGCCTCTGGGATGTTGCTGGTAGTTGCTGGGGGCGTTTGGTTGCGGGGCCTTTAGGGTTGAGCTAGTTCGGTGAGCTGGATACTCAGAGTTCATGGAAGCCAAGGGCTTAAAAGGGCAGCATTCAGGGCTCAAAGTTTGCAGTGTTTTGGCATGGCCATGACCAAGCCGCCCCAAGCCCTTCAAGCCCATTCGTTGGGGCGATAAGATCTACGTCCGGGAATCCAGGAGATACAAGGTGTTGGGCCAACACTTTCTTGCCTTATGCGCCGCTAAACTCAAGTGTTTTTGGAAGCCCCGCTACAAGATTCATTTGCGATGGCCGCTTACTATTGCTGATAACTAGGCTACTAACATCATCGCAAAAGCTGTCGAGTAAACCCAAAACCAAAACCATCTCTAAACTGGAGAGAAAGAAGCTCGGCTAGATCACTGCAGCTTTAGACCCTGAACCTTGAACATTATGGGCTACTGAGGTTAAGGCTGCTGAGGGCTTGCAAGATTTGGTTTAGAACTCAGGGTTTTGGGAGCATCTGGCAAACCGCAATTTCTGGGTCCGTGAGGTTGTAGAGAAATTATCATTCAGGACACCTTTGCCTTTTGGGGCAAAAGCCTAAGGATTCAGCGTTAAAGGCTTAGGGATTGAGGGTTAATCAAGCGTGTGGGGATTTACGGCTTGCAGTTTAGGAAGCTCGAAGGCTTCAGGACTTAGGGTTTGGCAAGCACAGCCCTTCCAGTGCGCGAGTCATGTCGGCAGCGGCGTGCGCAAACAATGATGGCCACGCCAACGGGCTGTTGGGCAAAGGGTTCAGGTTGCAGGTTGAAAGGATTTCTCGCCGGGATTTACACTGTTCACTGCCCCTAAACTCCCTAAACCCTAAACCCTAACCCTACAAACTACAATTTTTTAAACCTGAACCCTGAACCCTAAACCCGAAGCCCTGAACCCTAAGCTCTCAGGCCCCGACGTGGTCAGCGTCGTGCGCTCCTTGGCCGGCTTGGGCCCTAGCTCGTCCATCTCGGCCTGCTTGCTGGCACTGCTCGGGGCTTTTCGATGGCGAGGCCCTGGGACACTTCCCCCTTACATTAACAGCCCTTCGCAGGAATTACAGTTTTGGTGGCCCATGTTATAACCCTCTTAACTAACAGGCCTTGATAGGGATTATAGTTATATTATAGCACCCCCTCTTAACTCTCATAATCCCTATTGAGGACTGTTAGTATAAGGGGGAACATCCCACGAGGGGCCTGAGATTGCGAAAGCCAAGAAATTGAGGATTTGAGCCCCGAAGCCCTACAGCCTGCAGGCCGAAAAATCCCGAAACCTGACTGTTGGCTAGCAGGGAGTGAGGGAAGTAGGGCCCGATACATACCCTTTAAGGGATGATATAGGGTACCTCATTCCCTACGTAAGAAACCTGACAATCTCAGTCCTCAAGCCCTATGCTCTGGATTCAGCTTACCAGCGTTGAGGGGTTTGGGGTTCTGGGGGTCGTGGGCTTAAGGGTTTAGGAGTTCAAGGGTTTTAGGGGCTCAGGGGGTTAGGCTGACTGGGTTTTTGGGGCTTTTTTTCTAACCTTAAACCCCAAGAAGGGCCTGGGAGTCCGAGGAATGATAGGGGTTTAGGGCCGACTCGTTTCCCTCGCCATCCACGGCATCGGCTAAACTCTCGGGCAGGGCCTTGATTTGGGTTTTTGGGTTTCGGGCGACATCGCCAGAATACAGGCAGGTCAAACATGAACTCCGCAAACGGGTAGCTCAACTCAAGCTTTTTAAAGCAAACGCGCTAGGCTCCACTTTAGAACCCCAAACTGGGGGTCTGCTGCAGGATCTTGCGGGCTGTTGGGATCGAAGTGCGCTGTTCGGAGGGAAGTAGTTGCATGGCACCACTGTGGGTTCCAGGCTTCCGGATCCAGTCTGTGTTCTTTTGTTCGTGATTGTTGTGTTTTTTGCTTTTGTCCTCCTTGGGGGGGGGGGGGGGGGGGGGCAGATTTGTTTAACCATGCCCTAGTGGTTGAGGCACTCAAGCAGCCTGAAGAAGACTTAGGGGTGCGCGCAGCTGCGGGCTTGGACAAAACAGCATCTTTCGCAGTGTAACACCGAAACAACCGTAAACCCGAAACCCAAACTACCCGAAACTCCGCAGCCTCCCTTCTTGGGTACAGTTGCAAGAGGCTCTTTTGTGACCAATTAAACCCTAAACCCTGAGGAAGCTTCCCTTGGAGTGACAGCCCTTCAACTCCTCATCCGGAGCTTTCACCTTCGCCCAGCATGTGCCTCTGTTATGAAAACAACCTAAACCCGAAACCCTAAACACTTGTAGACCCTAAACCCTCAACCCTAAACCCTAAGCCAACCCTGAAACCCCTAAGAGACCTGCGCCAGCTTTAACAAAGTGAAACCTGTGCCCTGCCGCCCACTGCGGACACCTTGTCCGTCTGTGGCTTCGCAGCAGGAGGCTCCTTCTCTTAGGCCAGGGTTGCAACTCAGGGTGTCTGTAGAGGGTTTCGGGTTCAGGGGTTAGGACTTAAGGTTTAAGGTTTAAGCTTGTTTTTTTGTGTTTAGGGCTTATAAGGCTCAGGATTGCGATTTCGCCCACCCCCTAGAAAAATCTCATGAATGCCCACGCGAAGCGGCTGAACGAAAATCAAGCTTATGCCCCTTGGGGGTGCAGGACGGTCCGGTTTAAACGCGCTACCTCAGAAGCAAAGCAGCTCCCGATCGCCCTTCTCGACCTCCAACATCTTTGTGCTTGCGGCAGTGTTTGTTTGTATGTAGTTCAGGCTGCAGCACGGGTTGAGTTGACGTTGAGCCGCACATTGGTTCGCTGATCTCCTTCAGCTGACGCCGCTGGCGCTCTATACACATGGAATTGACCCCTGCCATCTCCAGCCCCAAAAAATCATCCTGATCACCAGCGCAATGCGAACAACAACAGCACCACCACACCAAAAACCAAAGCCCATCGGCAACAGTGGTGGTGAATGCCTCAAGCAGAAGACAGGAACCAAAAACAACAACAGCAGCATCAGCGGCAGCAGCAGCAACTACGATAACGACAACATCACACCAACAACAACGGACGCCTAAAGCCCATCAGCCGACACGGTTGACGCAGCGCTAATCCCGGTCCCTTGGCCTGGACGGCTGCATCGTTTCATGCAGGGACGCCCGACAAGAACCCCTTTCAGAATACAGGCGGGAGATTGAACCCCCCCCCCCCCCCCCCCCAATTTTGCCATTCCCTGCTACGGTGAGACCTTGCGGTTTAGGGCTGGTAAGATTACATAGCCACAACAAGACCCGAAACGATTTCGGCCCTGAGACAGTTCAGGAAGGAAGGGACCACGAAGGCCCTTATTTGTAGCCTCGTAGACTCGTGGCTTCTAGGTGCGTCTAGGTGCGGCTTCGGCTTGGGGTTATCGTTTCTAGGGTGTAGCAGTATAGGGTTTAGAGGCTTAGAGGATGTTAAAAGGGCAGGCTGCAAGTTCTCGAGCGCTCAGAGGCGAAGAATACAAGGCAGCCCTGATCTTGATGGAAGAAAAACCCTGACCTTACAACAACTGGGAATGAGGGTGCGAAAATTACTGGGGGTCCGAGACGTGAGGGCTTGCTTTTTTGGGTTTCCCTCCTGCCCCCCTCTACACTACACCCCTAGGTTCCCCCTTAAATGACCTTAACTGATCCCTAAGTAGCCTGAATTATGACCTTGGGGGCGTAGTATAGAGGGGTAGTAGGGGAACCCGCTTATGCAGAGCGGATTTAAAGGCTTGAGCGTCCTCCGCCGCGACCATCTCTCCCTCGGCGACCTTGGTCCAAAAAAGAACCCCAGCAGAAACCCTGCCATAGGGGCCAGGGTTTTGGGGGTTGCTATAGCATAGTTATAAAGGGATCATAGGGAATACTATGAGTAATTATTCCGAGCCCTATCGTACGCCCCCCAAATCCCAGTCACGAATGTTTGGCCATTTTGAGTTTTTGAAACTTGGGGCGGGGGGATGCCCTTTTCATTTTTGGGACTTCCTATAAGAAGCACTTTAGGGCAATTCAGCGCGCTTTTTTGGCAAGTACCCATCAACATCTCCGTAAAATCACAATGAGTGGAATGCAGCCCTTACCAGGATGGGCTGTTAGGGCTTAAAATCCCCATAATGAACCCTATAAAGGGCCTTTTTAAGGGAATAATTATAGGGTATAATAGCCCATCCTGGTAGGGACTGAGGTTGGGGCTACGGCTTCTAAGACTACAAACCGTCATCCCCACATCTTCTCCCAGCAGACCTTCTGCCAAGCAACCTGAGAGTCCACAAACCCCCTAAACCCTAAACCCTAAACCCTAAACCCTAAACCCTAAACCCTAAACCCTAAACCCTAAACCCTAAACCCTAAACCCTAAACCCCAAACCCTAAGCCCTAAACCCTAAACCCTAAGCCCCGAATAACCTGGACCCGAAAGCCTAAGCAACCTGCGTTCACACCTCAGGGAGGAAAAGGCGGGACAGGGTTGAGGGTGTGTAGGTTGGGATGTTCCCCCTTTTAGTAACGGTCCTTAATCGGGATCATACTGGGAGTACTATAACATCTATTAAGGACTGCTCGTATAAGGAAAAATATCCCGATGGGTAGGGTATGCTCCCAGGTTGCCATTTCGAGGGCATGAAGGGACTTAGCCTGTCGGGTACTGGGCTTCGGGAGCCCCCGCGCCAAAAACGCGGCATGTCTCTCCAACAGTCCGTTTTGCACCTTGTGCACCCTATAACTTTACAAACCTTAAACCCTAAAAGCCCCTAAAACCCGTATTTAAAAAAAACTAAACCCTAAACAAAACACCCTGAAGCCCTAGCGTGCTTCTGGTACCTTAGGCCGCGACCAGCGAGAACTTCTCCAACTCCACCGCTGGCGGTATCGCGAGGCCTTTTTCGGCTTCCCCCCCCCCCCCCCCCCGCCCCCCCTCAACAAGTTTAAGCCAGGAGCCTCTGACACCCCTAAAAGGGAAGGGTTCAGGGTTCAGGGTTTAGGGTTTAGGTTGAGGGCTTAGGATAATGGGGGCACAGGGTTTTGGATTGCAATAAGCGCCAAGGGTGTACGCTTTGTGTGGGCGTTCCAGGCTCTGGGTTTCAGGTCTCAGGCTCGCAGGGTTTGAGCGGCTGAGCATACTTAAGGGCTGCAGCTGGTTTTTTACAGGCACAAGGGATGAAAGGTTAGCTATTAGGCATTGCTGAAGAGTGGAGAACCCTACTCCCAAGCCCCAACCCCATACTCCCTCTAGAACCGTAACACAATCGTTTTTTTGATATTTGTTTGGGTTTTATGGATGTGTATATATATATATGTTCTGTATATATGTATATATATATATGTATATACAACGTACTTTGAAAGGGCCCTTCCAAGAAAGTCCTTAAACGACTGGGCCGCCACGCGTTCGACCCGAGTGGGCGCCGGCACGGCGCCTTCGGGGGAGATCTCGTACAGCACGAAGTACGAATCCTGGCTTTTTTACATGGCATACTCGGTTTATGGGCCTGTAACGCGCTTTACATTTGCAGGGGGTCGCAGCGTTTCGATGTGGGGAGGGGCGCGGGGCTATCGCGATGGCATTTTGTTGACCTAGATTGATACCAAAGGGGCACAGAGAGGCGCGCGGGGGTGTGTGTGCGCGCGTGTGTGAGAGATTTGTTTCTTGGTTTAGGGTATTTCGGGTTCAGGGTTCAAGGCTCAGTAAAAAAGAACAAAAACAACCTTCCTAACTCGAAGCACAACAGCAGGCCTCGCTGATCCTTTGCATGTCCACTGCAGGGTACGGCCTGGGCTTCGATGGCGAAGTGCTTTTGGGCTGAAGGTTTAGGATGCAGGGGTCTGCACCCCTCCCACCGCCCACCCCCGAGAATCAGCTGGACGCAGCCCTAAACCCTAAACCTTAAACCCTAAACCCTAAACCCTAAACTTCCAATGAAGCCTCTCGGCGAAACTCCAAGGGCCCGGGCAGTGAAAACGGCGTCTTGTTGTAGTCCTCGGCTTGGGACGTACTCATGTCTACGCCCCTCCTAAACCCTAAACCCTAAACCGACTCGGGAAGGACCCTCTTGGGTTGCCATAAGTGCGCTGAAGGCTGCATGTTATTTAGAGTTAGGGTTTAGAGGTTTGGGGTTACTAAGGGTTTAGGGTTTCGGTTTCATATACCTGACCTATAAGGGGACAAGCAATATAATTTGGGTGTTGGCCAGGCAAGTAAACAAATAACTTCGGCAAAAACACCAAAACTCCAAACACACCCCCAAAGACGGCAAACCGGTCTGCACAGTGTTTCAGACCGGCTTCGGATGCGCCCCTCGAAACTTTACACCCTGAACACGCCCTGAACCATCTAATCATATATATATATATATATATGTATACATATAATGTATACAGGTACGTATATATATATATATGCATATATATATATATATATATAACAGGTCAGGGATTTCTAGGGTCTGTGCACCATATACACAAAAGCACGCTGAGACCAGGCACGTACTTCGTGTAGTGCAGGTGCTTGTCGATGCGCTTCTCCCATCCGGAGTTATCTGCATCCGAATGGACCTAAACGGGCTGGGTTCAGGGGTTTACAAGGTTTAGGGTTTCGGGTTAATAAGGATTAAGGTTTCAGAAAGGACTGTTGTGAGGCGGAGTTGTTGGGTAGTTTTCAGTCATTTAATAAGGTTTAGGGGTTAGTAAACGCTTACAACTTTAAACTTATGGCCTCACAACAGTCCATTCATAAGTGGGAATCTTGACCATGATGTTTGGCATACATGATTTGGGGGGTGGGGGGGGGGAGGGGGTCCTTGGAAGTTGGCCCATCTTGGCAGGAGTCCCCCATCTTGGCAGGAGTCCCCTCCCCCCCCCCCTCAAGCGTAACAGCCGTAGCTGTGCCACAGTTGGTTTGCTTTCACGTATTTCCAGACCTGTTATTCGGAAGTTCCCTGCTTTCGAAACACAGCCTTTGTTTCGAAACACAGCCCCTGTTTCGAAACATGGATGTCACAGCCACAACTGCTTCACAAAACGATATCCAATCTCACCTTGGTTCCAGCGCTATATCTGAAGGTTGCGATGTCACATGCGCGAGTAAAAGGATATCTGCTCATAGTATTCTCGCGTCCCCGGGGCCTACAGGACATGTCTTGATGATGTGGGTGCTAATAATGTAGGGTTATAAGGTTAAAAATCCTATAGAGTTTAGCGTTATGACCCTAAACCCTATATGCTTTAAGGCTTAAGGAAAACAGTAAAGTGGTTAAATCACTGAGGGACGAGGGTTACGTTTGTGCAATGCCCTAAACCTTAAACTCTAAACCTTTAACCTCTTATAGGGTTTAAACCCTAAAGGGCTAACCCGGTAGGGTAGATAAACCCTGACCCGAAAGGGGCCCTATAGGGTTTAAGGCTTAACCTAGTTTGAATGCCCAAACTTAAATTTAAATCCCCAGGCCTTAAACCTCTGAAAACCTTATAGGGCTTAAAGGCTTTAATGCCTAAACCTGATGTATTTAAGGTCTGGGCATTTATACATTCAGCATTAGAACCCTAAACCCTTTATACTGTAAGGCTTAAGGAAAACAGTAGGATTTAAGCCTCAAGGCCTATAATATAAGGTTATAAGGTTCTAATCCTATAGAGTTTAGCGTTATAACCCTAAAGCCTATATGCTTTAATTAAGGCTTAAGGAAAACAGTAAAATGATTAAATCCCTGAGGGTCTAAGGTTACGTTTTTGCAATGCCCTAAACCTTAAACTCTAAACCTTTAACCTCTTACAGGGTTTAAATCCTATAGGGTTAAACCTTTAAAAACCTTATAGGGCTTAAATGTTTTAATGCCTAAACCTGATGTACCTAAGGTGTGGGCATTTATACCTTCAGCGTTATAACCCTAAACCCTATCTGCTGTAAAGCTTAAGGTAAACAGTAGGGTTTAAGTCTCAAGGCCTATAATATGGGGTTGTATCAAAACCCCGCGCAGTCGATTTTGAAAGGAATTGCCCGAAGCGTTTGGGCCGTGCTTCTGACTCGTAAAACGATAATCAAGAAAATAAACCGATAACTTTGTAGTAACAGGGCGGGCAGGCGCCATTCCAGTGATAAGCTTGTACTACAAATACATGAAAACATTGAAAACCCAGCCTGCTCAGCTTGCACTACAAATCAACGGAAACCTAGCCGGTTTCAGTACTAAGCTTGTACAACAAATCAATGAAAACCCAGCCTGCTCAGGGGCACGTCCGTTCCAGTACTAAGCTTGTACTACAAATCAACGAAAACCCAATCGGCTCACGGGAACGTCGGTTCCAGTACTAAGCTTGTACTACAAATCAACGAAAACCCAACCGGCTCACGGGAACGTCGGTTCCAGTACTAAGCTTGTAGGATGAATAGATTTAACTCGGGTTTTTATACAACCCCATATAGGGTTATAAGGTTCTTATCCTATAGGGTTTAGCGTTATAACCCTAAACCCAAACACTATATGCTTTCAGGCTTAAGGAAAACAGTAAAGTGATTAAATCCCTGAGGGTTACGTTTTTGCAATGCCCTAAACCTTAAACTCTAAACCTTTAACCTCTTATAGGGTTTAAACCCTGTAGGGCTGCACTGTAGGGTTTAAGGTTTAACCCAGGTTGAATGCCCAAACCTGAATTTAATTCAACCTTTAAAAGCCTTATAAGGCTTAAAGGTTTTAATGTCTAAGCCTGATGCACCTAAGGTCAGGGCATTTATACCGTCGGCGTTATAACCCTAAACCCTCGTACATCTGCTTTGCACTCGCAACAAAATCAACTTCATCCAAAACACTGCATCACATTCAAAAAAACTCCGCCTCACAACAGTCCCCTCTCTAAGGTTTAGGGTTTAGAGCTTATGGGGTTCTTAACTCATTAGGTGATGTACATCTTGGTAGTGTGGTTCAGGGATGTGGGCTTTAGAGCTTCAGGTTCGACACATCTTCGAGATCTGCGGGCTTTCGGCAGGGGCTTGATTTCAGGGCCTCTCACCAGTTGCACCGGGTTGAGGAACTATGTTCAAGAAACAGTTCCACAGACGGCCTGTTGTCGTAACCCTAAATCCTAAATGGTTGGTATCCCAGGAACCATCTTATAGCAACAGTACCCTGTTTCGGGTTGGATACTTGTAAGGGAACCCAGAACTAAAGAAAGGGTACAGGGTACCACTGCGCTACCGAGAATAGTGAACATAGGCTTGAGTGTCCTTTTTCTGATCCAGGTCAGGTCAGTCCGGGCACGAGCTCTGAATTTGCTGCGTTCGCGCGCGTTGCCGTGGGATAGAGGCGCCCACCCGCCATGCTGAGTCGCTAACTCTGCGCCCCCTAATCCCGAAACCTGCAAACCCAGAAGAAGCTTCAAACGCGAAACCCCCCGTAAAAGAACGCAAACTTCATGGAAATGCCACGCTGCAGGTATGGAGGATGCTTGTATACAGGGTGAACTAACGAACAAGGTAAGTCTTACAAGACCCGAAGGTTGTCCAAGAAATTGGGGGCCTCTGCCCATAGTCCATAGGAGCAGCCCCTCCCACCCCCGCGCGCCATGCCATGTACGCGTTTTTGCGGTCTGCAGGCATGGCCCAAGTACCAAGCTCTAGAGCCCAAACCCTATAGACACCCTAAACCCTAAACCCTGAACCCGAAGCCCTCCTGGGAGCCCCGAGTTGCCATAGGCTGCCTTACTTGCAGACCGCCAGCCTCCAAGCGTAGAACGCGCAAAGCTCACCGACCAGCCGCAAGAATCCCGACGTTTGGGGCTTAGGTTTTGTAGGGTTTTTTTAGGTTGGGGGGGGGGGGGTGGGTAGAGTTTAGGGGGTTTAGGGTTTGGGGTTTGGGGTTTGGGGTTTAGGGTTTAGGGTTTAGGGTTTAGGGTTTAGGGTTTAGGGTTTAGGGTTTAGGGTTTAGGGTTTAGGGCTACTCCTTAGCGCTCCTCAGCGCCCCAAGCCCCCAATAAGGTAGGGTTCAGGGTTCAGGGCTAAGTGGTCAAAGGGTTCAAGGGGTTGCTGTACAGTCTTGTCGGTGCTGGAGGTTTTTGGGGGTTGGGGGTTGTGGTGTTAGTTCACGAACTAAGTTCTAACCGCGGAATACTATAGAAATCACTATTGTTTCTTCTTCTTTAACAGCAACTCCTTCTAACAGCGTTTAGGGTGCTTAGTTGAAGGTTCATTGGGTAGCTAGAAGTAGGTTCAGGGACCACAAATGGTTCAGGGCCCCAATTAAGGTCTGCATATAACCACCCCAAAACCTCTGAGTGGGACCCCAACAACGCCCTGTGTAACACGACGCTGGCCGCAGATCTGAAGCATTCCTTGTCATCGGGGTGGGGTCCAAGTTCATAGAGGGTGCAGGCCTTTATTTCGCGCCTTACAAAGTGGAGCCGCAAACCTAGGAACTCGAAGCCCTGCTTTAAACTCGAAGCAGTAAACCCTAAAATCCTCGGTGGGGAGCCTTGCGCGAAGAAAGCCGGCGCAAATCATTGTCTGGCGCCACCACTGCGCACCTGGTTGCACCTCTGCGCCTCCCTCTGCCAAAGAAGCCCAGGACCCCTTGCGGTTTAGGGTTTAGGCTTAGGTTCAGGGTGTTTCGGGGGTTTGGGGTTCTCAGAGCCTCAGGGCGTTCAAGGATCTAGGGTTTGCCCCTGTTTGACATACATATATATATATATATATATGCCGTCGCAACTCCGACAAAGACCTACGAGGTGCGCAAGGAGACTGACCCACTATAGTCTTTAGGATGAAGGGTTTATAAAGGGTTTAGGCTTCAGGGTTTAGGATTTCCCATATAATCCCTACGAAGTGCAAGCGGGATGACGCCAGCAAACAAGCTGCTGAGGTGCGAAAGACAGGGCAGGCGGTAGGCTCGGAGGATACTTGCCGCTGCTGAGCCCCATTGGGCCAGCACCCCACACACTCAGAAGAGGTTCCTGGGCGTGCACGGGCGGTTTCGGGTTTCGAGATTGAGGTGTGCCCGAAACTCCGCACCAAAATCTGAGGCACTTGACATTTGACACAATCTCCAAGCCTGCTACTTTTTGTGCCTACAGCAATAACCGGCACAAATGCTAAACTCTGAACTCCACACTTGAAGCCTCTAGGACTCGCAGGCTAACTGAAAGGGGCCCTAAACCCTAACCTCAAACCACAAACTTTAAACCCTAAACCCTAAACCGTAATGCTCAAACCCTAAACCCTGAACCTTTCTCTGGGGGCTTTCTCGTCATCAGAAAGCCTGGACTCAAAGGGCTTACCCTTGCCTTCCTCTTTGTATAAAAACCAAACCCCCTCAACTCCCATAACCCCAAAGACCCCAAACTCCCCAAACCCCCTAAACTCCCTAAACCCCCTAAATTCCCCAAACTCCCTAAACTCCCTAAACCTGCTAGACTCTCTCAGCCCCCTAAACTCCCCAAACCCCCTAAACTACCTAAACCCTCTAGGCTCCCTAAACTCCCCAACCCCCACCCCCCCACCCCCCCCCAACCCGAAACACCCATGTCTCCTACCCCGCCATGAATTTGGGCCAACTCCGAGCTCAGAAGCAACACCCACCCACCGCTACCACTTGTCACAAGAAAGAGCTTCAAGGGGGCGGGGGGGCGTGGAGCTCGGGGGCATGCATCAGAGGGTTTAACAGTTCAGGGTTGAAGGTTGAAATGGGCATTTCCCAACATAGGGGTGCGACTTTTATACCCCGAATAGAATAGAATCCCCTTACAGGGACCCCCAAAAAGGGTACCCCTATTTTTGGACCCCCCACATGTTTTGGGTTTCGGGTAGCCCATGGACCCCCCCGAAGTTCTGAAAACTCAACTGACTTCTCGTCAGCAGCCGGGTGGCGTCTTCTTCATGATGCGCAAGAACTCCTCCTGAGGTGCATTTTCAAAGGCTTTTCAAAAAACCCTGGGACTTACACTAAACCCTAAACCCCAAACCCCAAACCCCAAATCCTAAACCCTAAACCCTAAACCCTAAACCCTAAACCCTAAGCTGTGCCCTTTGGGTACCGGTCTTCATCAGCATCTGGGCATGCTGTCCACTTGTGTGCTTGCATTTTGCCTTTTCTGGGTGGGGTGGGGTCGTGTTTAACGCAAGCTCTAGCTGCTAATCGGGGCCTGCAAAGGGGGGGGGGGGGGTTTCCGAAAATCGAAAAAAATCGACCTCCCCGAACGTGAGCCTTTTCTGGGGCCCCTCAATACAAGACCCTGAATTGAGAGCTGCTTTTTTTTGGTGTTGCTTCTGTACACGGACGGCTCCGAGATAATATCAACCTAAAAGCCTATAAAGCCTAACCATGTAGAACAACCCCCCTCCAATCCCCCCCCCCCAGCAACGGATTCAGCTCATGGAGGGCGAGGTTCCAGCAAGGCAGCCGGGACTTTGCCAAACAGGTGTTTGGGCTTAGGGTGTGTTTTCAGGCCTGTAAATTCTAGTCCCTTTTCGCATATCCGAACTACGTGTAGAGAGACTGAGAAGGACTGAGAAGGATAACCATGGGGTAAAGTGTCGCTCATGGTCTCTGTTGGCCACGATCGGTGGTGAGGAGCCACTCCAAACGACCAGCTAAACCTCGATGACTTAGACTCATTCATGGGGTCACTCGCTTCATTGTACAAAATGCGTGCATATCATTCTCTGAAATTGTAGGCGGCGCACCAACTTCACAAAACAGAGGGGCATCGCAACAAAACCGTGACAGTCATTCTGTCCCCCCTAGGGCGCTTATGCAGCAGGCATCCCGAACAGACGCACCGCTAGAACAACATATTTGCATATTATCCATGACATGACTAGCAAACAACAAGCGAAGGTATTCGAGAATCGCACAAGGCACTGGATGAAGGGCTTTCTACAGGATATACAATGGCAACATGGACGACGAGACACCGCCAAGAATTGCAAAGGACCCATAATCACTCTCAAAGATAACGTCCTTTGCATACCAGTCGAAGTGTGCAGTGAGGATAGGCCCGAATATTAAACGGGGGGGCCACCCCCCCCCCACCCTAATAGGAAACAGACATGTGTTTTTTATAATTAGGGGGGGTGTTTTTATCCAAATGTCATGTAGGGTTGAAGTAATTAATGACCTAACCCTGAGAGCGTGAGAGCGTAGAGAGGGAGCTCCACTCAGGCAGCACAGCAAGGCTCAGACAAAGGCTTTGCAGCCACTCACACACACGCACACACTTATTGTATTATTGACTCACTCACTCACTCAATCATTCACAGACATCAGACTCTAAACCCTCTGAGGGTGTTATTGGTGTTGAGGGGTTTATTGGAGGCCTGAACCCCCCCCCCCCCCCCCCGATTCGGAATAGGGTTTAAAAGGCGGGCTCGGTTTCGGGAGGACTTTCCGGAATGTGTTTTTATAATTAGGGGGGGGGGTTTAGTAAAAGGGGGAAGGGATTATGAACAAACTTTGTGATCGGCAGGGAAGAGAGAATTACATGCAGGCACCACATGCAGATTGTGCTAAGAACACACGTTTGCAAATTCCGCATGAGAGTCCGGAAAAGGACCATCGCGTCAAACCCTCAAACACCATTTTGCGGGAGAATGACAGGATCTGCGCCCGGCTTTTGAGATTCTCATGCGGGAATCTTCCGGATGCCTCCTCAACCACTGGATCCCAAACCTCACCTCAAGCCCGACTCCCCCCCCCCACCCTCCCCCCCCCGCCCTACTAAACCGTAATTCCTAAACTCCAGGGCCCGAAATCCTCAACCCTAAACCCCAGGGCCCTAAACCCTAAACCCCAAACGCCCTGTTTGGGATGGCCTCGTTGACTTCGCCATCGCCGTCGCGATCGGCCTCATCGATCATCTCCTGCAGCTCCTGGGAGAAATTGACGAGGCTGACGGGTAGGGTTTAGGGTTTAGGGTTCAGGGTATGGGTATAGGGTTTAGGGTTTAGGGTTTCGGGTTTAGGGTTTTGGGTTTCGGGTTTAGGGACTGGTAGGACATGGGTGTTTACGATGAGGTCCTTCGTTCAGGGCATCCTACTATTTGGGGGGTCTATATTCGGGACCCCCATATTATATGGCCCATATTAGGGTTTAAGGTGGTTTAGGGTTTCGGGTCTGGTCGGATTTAGGGCTTAGGGAGGTTTAAGGTTGAGGGGCTCCCACGCCATAAGCTCTCGTGAGTCCTCAAGAAGGCCAAAAACTTCGATCGCCAAGCCCAAACGCTCCAAAATGTCGACCCTCAACTCCGACTTCTGACACCCCAAGCTTCCTACATGAGTGTCCTTGCCTGAATCTGCAAGCTTGAAGAGTATGACAGCGACCACCAAGGACCACACGCCCTAAACCCTAAACCCTAAACCTTAAACCCTAAACCCTAAACCCTAAACCCTAAACCCTAAACCCTAAACCCTGAACCCTGAACCCTGAACCCTGAACCCTAAACCCTACAACTTGCCCCCCCCCCCCCCCCCCCCCCTGCTTGGGGACGGAGGATCCTCGTCCGTCATGCGCTCGCCCAGCTCCTGGAAGGTCTCTTCTTCTTCTTCGATATGGGGTTTAGGGTTTAGGGTTTAGGGTTTAGGGTTTAGGGTTTAGGGTTTAGGGTTTAGGGTCAGGGTTTAGGCCCTCAACCCTCTTCCTAGATTCGGGTTTTCCACTTGGCTACCTTATGGGTCCTTCCCAATTTTTTTTTGGGGGGGAGGGTGGGCACCCTTTATTTACCCCAAAATACTATAGTCACATATTCCAGGAACCCCAGATGAGTACATTCTGGGAAGCACCCACATGATGGCTAAGGGTGATACCCTTTATCAACCCCGAAATACGAAAGTCCTTACAATAGGAGGGTGCCCTACCCCATGTTGGAAACCCCCTTATAGCTCAGGGTCGGGTTCTTGTGTCTCCCTGGTGGGTACAAACGCAGAACTAAGATCCCATTAAGAAAGACTGAGAAATGCGTCTAGGAAACCTGTGGGCAGCCCCCACGACCCCAAGAGAACATGGATTTGAGGTTGAGGGCACTTACTGTATAGGGTTTCGGGTTGAGGGAGTCAAAGGGTCGTCGGAATCTGAAAGGGGTTGCGGGGGAGGCTAAACCCTAACCCTAAACCCTAACCCCTAAACCTCTAAACCCCTAAACCCCTAAACTCTAACCCTAAACCCTAAACCCTAAACCCTAAACCCTAAACCCTAAACCCTAAACCCTAAACCCTAAACCCTGGGGAGGGACGCGCCTTGGCTACGCGCTTGAGGTTCTTAAAGGAGATCTTCCCGGTCTCGTCGTCATCGAAGAGGCGGAAAGCCTCGCATGCCAAGAAGCGTCGCAGCCCGCGGCTTTCGGCAATGAGGGTTTAGGGCTTAGGGTTTAGGGTTTAGGGTTTAGGTACATCCTATAAACCATGTCTGATGCAGTTCAGGGGTTTAGGGATACAACCCTATGAGCCATTCCCCTTAAACCCAAGGAACCCTAGAACAGACCCTCACAACCCTAGGCTCAAAACCCTGAAACCCTCCCAGGTCTTCAAAGTTTACGATTTGGGGGCGGGGGGATGGGGGGGTGGGGGGTAGGATGTAGGCTGAGGGCTTAGGCGTAGCCTAAATACACCAACATCGGATTACGAGGGACCATCTTGCAGGAAAATTCGACTTCAGGGAACTGACCATTCAGGAGGCTTACCGGACTTTGGTCTTGGAGGGCTTCCGTGTTCGGTGCTTTATGCTCGGTGGGCACTTTCAACCCACTGCAACAATTTTCCAAAATAATCACATGCACCAAAAATGCCCCAAACTAAACCCTAAACCCTAAACCCTAAACCCTAAACCCTAAACCCTAAACCCTAAACCCTATAACCCTAAACCCTAAACCCGAAATAAACTTAATCTCAAACCTGGGGCTGCTGGGGTTCGAAGGCTCAGGACTCAGGACTCAGCGGCCCCTTCAGACTGAAACTGTTGGGGCCTTGCTGGGGGCCCGTGGGCCACCCCTTGTTCCTACACCCTAAATATCCCAAACACCCAAAACACCCCAAACACACCAAAACCCCCCCAAAACACCCCAAAATGCACCAAAACACCCTAAACCCCAAACCCTAAGCCCTACAGGAGGCACTTAGCCTTGAGAATCTCATCCTTGGGGTCTCGGTTCAGGATCTTGTGCGTCATCCTCAGCAGGGTTGGTAGGGTTTAGGGTTTCCAGAGGTTAGGGTTCCTACTTAAACCCTAAACCCTTAACTCTAAACCCTAAACCCTAAACAGGGTGCAGGGCTGGGTGCTTAGGGCGATGGAGTGCGCAGGGTTGGGACTGAAGTTTGGGTTGGGATCTAAGGGTTAGGGGGTTTAGGGGAGCGTCTAGAGCGGACGGGCTTCGGGTTAAGGTCTAGGAGATACACTGCAGGAGTGATCTAGGGTCTAGGGAGTAGTGTTTGGGGTTTCGGGCTCGGCCCGTGTAGAGCTTAGGGATACCACTTCCACCTTTACACCTTCCTGGTCCCAGGCGAGACGGGTCATTTTGAGCATTCACAGGTCTGTGTGGTCTCGCATGCATTGCAAGTGTCATCAGCAATGCAACTGTCTCAACGAGAGGCTCGTTCTTCAAAACGGGGGCTGGGGCTTTTGGGTTGAGGGTTCAGAGGCTTTGCTCTCTCGCCCCCGGCCCCTGGCAAGCAAGGGTGTTTACGAACTTCTTCTGATTTTCTGATTTAGTGCGTAGAGTTTACACAGGCCTTGGGCTTGGGGCTCAGGGCATCATGACCTGATGTTCAGGAAGAACGGACAGTATGCACTTCAGGGCATCTCACATGTCGAAAAACCGTAATCCCTCCTTCTAGATCCTGGAAATTCCAAGATATCTTGTTGGCCCTGAAGCCATGCCTCCGAAGACTGAAACCACTAAGCCCGAAACCCTGAACCAACAAACTCCGCCACGAGTCATCTTCAGGAACTCCTCATAGCCGATAGTTCCGGAGCCGTCGTCCTTGATTGCAGACAAGGTAGAGAGAGGGTTGAGGGTTTTTAGGGTTTACAGTGCACTCCAAGCACAGAGCTCCAAACCAACAGGTGCCAGCAGACAAGTACAACGTACGTACCGGTACACATAAACAAATATAATTACAAAGACATATATTCACATGAACATAAAGAAAAATATTAAGATAAATCAATAAATATACTTCAAGCACTTATATATGAGTATATATATATATATATAATATACATATGGCCTTGCACATCATGCGTATGCCCTCGTCAATTCCTCGTGAAACTTTGAGTTTGAACACGCGAGGGTTTGTTGTCCTAAAGCTCCACGCCCTCCAGACTATATACAGGAAGGAAAAAGGTCGCTTTTTCAAGGGACATCTATAGCCAATCGACCCTCATCCATGACTCCCGTTGGGAAGATCTGAAACCCAGCCGAGTTCTTTGAACAATAGATGCCGAGACTTCAGGTGTTTCAGGCATAGGTCTGGACCAAACCCTTTGGGCGTTAACCGACCTCCCCCACTCCCCCGAACCCGTAAACACACAAGACGCGGACGCCCCAGCAGGTTACGAACAAAATCGCGTCTTGAGGACCCGAATCACGAAACCCCTAAACCCTAAACCCTAAACCCTAACCCTAAACCCTAAACCCTAGACCCTAAACCCTATAAACCCTAAACCCTAAACCCTAAACCCGAAGCCGCCCGAAACCGCTTCATAGCAGGGGGATCGACGCGCTAGCAGACAAGAGGCATCCACATCGGAGATCATCTTCTGGATTTCTTCCTTCTTGGGCTCGAAGCCCAGGGCACGCATGGCCACCTGAGGTCAGGGCTGCTTAGGTTTCGGGTTTAAGGTCTAGGGTCTAGGGTCTAGGGTTTAGGGTTTAGGGTATAGGGTATAGGGTATAGGGTTTAGGGTTTAGGGTTTAGGGTTTAGGGTTTAGGGTTTAGGGTTTAGGGTGGCCCCAAAACCTGAAACTTCCAAAAAGGCGAAAGCCCCATGGGCTCCATCCTAAAGCTCGGAAAAACCCCTACACGACAGAATTCCAACCCCCCCTCCCTCCCCCTCCCCCCGGCACAAAAAACAAGGCCTAGACCCTGAACCCCAAACCCTAAACCCCAAACCCTAAACCCTAAACTCAAATGGGGGGGGGGGGGGTATAGCTCCCCCCAAACCCTTCGCGCCTTGAGCTCCTTGGAGTCGATCTCACCAGAGCCATCGGTGTCGAACAGGTCGAAGGCCTGTGCAGCTTTCCCTCTCAGGGTGGGGCTATAGGGTTTAAGGTTTAGGGCTTAGGGTTCAGGGTTTAGGGCTTATAGGGCTTAGGATTTAGGGTGTAGGGTTTCAATGCAGTTTACGGCTTAGGGCCAAGCGTTCAGGGCTTTAACGAGTTCAGGGCATGGGGGTATTTGGGATGTAGAATGCTGAGGTTTTGAGGGCGTAGGGGCTTCAGTGATACTTCAGGGGCTTAAGGGCCTTTAGGGTTCGCAACTTAGGGTGCTTGTGGCCATTTTTGGCTTGAGGATGCTCAGGGCTTTCGGATGATCATGACGCTTCAGTGTGTGAGGCTTGGGGCACTTCAGGTCCTTTAGAGATGTGGGGCCGTATGGCCTAATAGGGTTTATGGCTCACGGTTTGATGCTGCAGGGTTGAAGGGTTAGGGTTTAGGGTTTAGGTTTAGGGTTTAGGGTTTAGGGTTTAGGGTTTAGGGTTTAGGGTTTAGGGTTTAGGGTTTAGGGTTTAGGGTTTAGGGTTTAGGGTTTAGGGTTTAGGGTTTAGGGTTTAGGGTTTAGGGTTTGGGGTTTGGGGTTTAGGGTTCTGGGTTCTGGGTTTAGGGTTTAGGATTTAGGGTTTAGGGCTTCCAAGGGAATCCGAGCATCCCACGCTCCACTTGCCCCTGAGCGCTGCTGGCCTCCTTGATCTCCTGCTTCTGCTCCTCAGTCAGCTCCTTCTGCTTCTTGCCGCCTGGAGAGGTCTAAGGTTGAGGGTTGTAAGTTTCAGGGTTTAGGGTTTAGGGTTTAAAGATTTAGGTGCTGGCTCTAAGCTCTAAACCCTAAACCCCCACCGGATCATTGAGTAGGTCAACTGGCGCACAGCCTCCGAAACTCTGAGGCTGCGAAACCCTACGCGCAGCATCTCAAACCCCTAAAGCCATGCAGCGGTTTAGGGTTTGGGGTTTACGGCTTAGGGCTTAGAGTTTAGGATTCAAGGAGCAGGGTTTCGGGTTTAGGGTTTAGGGTTCAGGGTTTAGTTTAGTGTTTAGGTGTTTAGGGTTGCAGTGCCCGCTGAGATGCCATCCCTTACATCCCTAAGAACCTCCCCCCCCCCCCCCCCCCCCCGCAAAAAAAAAAAACCTAAACCCTAAACCCTCAACCCTTGAAGAGGCCGAAAAATGCATCCTTACACACTAAGGTCCTGGGCTCAACCTAGAGGGTTGAGGGTTTAGGGTTCAGGGTATAGGTTTCGTTTGGCAGTGTACACATTTTTGATCTTAGGGGATTCCGGGCTTCTGCATTGTAGGGTTTCGGGGCAACCTTCAACCTATGCCCATCCATAGCCATCCATAGCCATCCGCCGCAGCTCGGCCCTCACTTTGAGTCAGGTGCGTAGTCCCGCACCTCTGGCTCGAAACCCCTAAACCCCTTGCCAAACCCTGCACCCAGTTCCAGTAGGAGACCCTGCATCCTATGCAGTAATCCTAAACCCTAAGCCCTGAACCCTAGTAATCCTAAACCCTAAACCCTAAACCCTAAAGCCGCAACTCTCAGTGTCTGACCCGCGTTGAATCGACGCAGCGCCATGGCGTTTGAGAGCCTTGGATGCAGATTGAGGCTGAGGGGTTTAGGGTGTAGGGGCTTAGGGGCTTAGGGATTAGGGTTTAGAGTTTAGGGTTTAGGGTTCAATGTAGCACCTCCAAACCTCTCTCATGTCCTGAAGCCTCCCCGGTATAGGGCTTGGTATGGGGCTTAGGGTTTAGGGTTCAGGGTGTAGGATTTCGGATGTTTGGGCCTTGGCACTTGGTGGGGTTCAGGGTTGACACCAGTTCTCATCGTCTCGAGGCGGGGGTCCCTTAAGTCATAACGGCCATTTTAGAGTTAAACGGACCACCAGGTGGAGTGATCGAAAGGCACAGAAAACCATCTGCGCTGAACCCCAAACCCGAAAAACGCCAAACAATGATACGCAAGAACCGCAGAAACACCAAAAAAGCCTAAAAACCTGAAACCCGAAGCCCTAAACCCCAAACCCCAAACCCAAAAACCCTCAATCAACCCTGACGGGCTAAACGGCCGAAACCTAAAAAGCCCTAAACCCTAAACCCTACACCCTAAACCCCCGTCGAACCTGCTGCCGAGCGGCGAGGAGAGCGGAAGAGGCTGCTCTTTGCAGAGACGCGGGGGGATCGCTCGTCAAAAGGCAGCAGATCGAGCCCAAGATCAGGGATAGGGTTTAGGGTTTGGGGTTTAGGGTTTAGGTTTAGGATGTAGGGTTTAGGGTTTAGGGTGTAGGGTGTAGGGTGTAGGGTTTAGGGGTTAGGGTTTAGGGTTTAGGGCGAGAAGCAAGGCGGCTCGGGGTCTAGAAGGTTGTGGATCGACAGATTGAGACTTCATATTGGGGGCTTCTGGTGAATGGGAGGTCTGTATTCCTGGTCCTTTTCGATATGGGGGGGGGGGGGGGTGCAACTCTACTATTTCTTGAGGACCCAGGTTATGGAAGCTGCCATCTAGGAGCTCCGGGTTTTGGTATAAGCGACCCGGCAGTTCCAGAAGGGTGCACCTTGACCACCCACCCTAAACCTGAAGCCCCCAACCCCCAGCTGGGAAACAAAAGCTTGAGAGCTCCAAGGCTCTCAGCTCTTCAGAGTTCAGTGTGCTTCTGGGGCTGGCAGGGCTTCTACAAAGCTTCTGGGCTCTAATCCTAAAGGGGGAGTCGGGGGGGGGGGGGGGGGGGGTTTCGCGCATCTAAACCATCTAAACCCCAGTCTCGCGCATCTAAACCATCGAAACCCTATAAAGCCGGTGAACCCCCAAAACCCTAACTAAACCTTTGTAAGCCTGTGAACTATGGCCATAACAGGAGACTCGAACTGCAAGGGATAAGACCGTACCGAGGCCGGGGCGTGGGTGAGGAGAAACCGCGGCTTCAGGCCCACCACGCGCTTCACCGCGTTGACCTCAAAGAGGGCTTGGGGTTTAAGGTGTAGGGTTTATAATATAGGGCTTAGGATTAAGGATGTCCGGTCTGAGTTAACATAGTTCATGAAGGGTTGGGAATCAGGGTTGGGGGCTCAACGCCTGGCTTAGTTAGGGAAAATTTGGAGCTGAGAGGGAGCCGCGCATCCAACGCCAGCCAGGACCCGGGCCGCGTCAGGCAGGGTCATGTGGTTGAAGACCTCAGCTCTACCCATAAAAGCCCTACAGGTCCTGCGCACATCCTAAACCCTAAGCCCCAAACCCTAAGTAAAAAATTAGGATATCCTAAGCACCCCCAACGCCCAACGAGGCAGGGCGCAGGGCTGAGGGTCTTTAGGTTTTTGGGTTTTAGGGATTCGGGTTGCCTCTATTCAGGGGCACTTGAGGGGTTGAGGCTTAGAAGCCACTAAGCCCCAACTTTGCCCCGTTCCCAAGCTCGAGGCATCCTTGGCGAGGATGACGTCGCAGCCCTGGGGCATCACCTGACACACCAGCGGGGGTTTAGGGTTTAGGGTTTAGGGGTCTAGGGGTTTAGGGTTTAGGGTTTAGGGTTTAGGGTTTAGGGATCCGACAGCTGAGGTGGCAAACTTGCTAAGCCTGCAAGATGCAAATCTTAAAGCCCCAAACCCTGAACCCTGAACCCTGAACCCTGAACCCTAAACCCTAAACCCTAAACCCCTAAACCCTGAACCCTGACAACAACCCAGGGAAACCAGCAGCCAAATTGAGACTCTCGTGGCACCCTGATGGGAGTAGGGGGGAATTTGAATTCCGAGGCTTTGGGGGAGTTTAGGGTGTACGATTTAGGGTGTAGGGTGTTGGGGTTTTGGTTCGGGGTTCGGTTTCAGCGTAAACCCTACACAACCCCTGCCCCCCTTCCCCCCCCTACCCTTCCCCACGCCCCGGCCACCTCTCCGCCCGACTACAGAAGTTAAAAATCGTCTCCCACAGCACGTTACCAACTATGCACTCGGAGGTCTGTTGCCTCGCTTGCCGCCCCAAGTGCGCTCCAACCCCCCCTCCCCCCCCCCCCCCCCCCCCCCCCCCCCCCCCAAAAAAAAAAAAAAGACATAATAATCATCACAATAATCATAATAACAATGATGGTCTGGAGCTGGGGCAATGGGGACTATGGGGCCCTAAACCCTAAACCCCGAACCGGATCCACTCCTCGACGCCGCTCAAATTCGACAGATCTGTCTGGATGAACCTTGGGGGGGTCCATGGTTTGGGTTTAGGGTTTAGGGTGTCTAGGGTCTAGGGTTTAGGGTTTAGAATTTAGGGTTTAGGGTCTAGGGTTTAGGGCAGATCGGTCTGAGGTTTGCAGGGTCGAAGGGCTGTGGCTCAGTAGCGTTTGCCGCGGCCACGGTTGAAAGGACTGGCAACGAAACATGCCGCCTCTTCGCATAAATCATATGACCGGACCGGAGACTTGAAACGTTACCAGAGTGAAGCCGCTATGGCATTTCAGCTCGACACAGCCAAGCAGGGCCTTGGAAATTTTTAGGTGTTTGAGAGCATGTGCTTCTGCTGAGGCTAGGATGATACAGGGTGCAGGGTGTTCCGACCTTTGAAGAACGGATTGCAGTACCCAGTGACAAAGGGATGCGCCAGCTGGGGACTTTCCGCAACCACAAGCATCCCCTCCGTCGCCCTAAAGTGTAAACCCACCAAATCTCTGAATTCTGAAACCCCAAATTCGACATTCCAAGCCCCTGAAGCCCGCAACCCTGCATCCGATGTGGCCATCCTGGTACAAGAGAATTCATGCAACGATTGAATCGTGAAGCCTATGAACCCGGCTAGGTTTTGGGGTTCAGGGGGCTAGGGTGAAAACTCCCGTTTGAGAGCTGGGATTCGGGGTTTGAGGGCGAAGTTCTTGGGTTTCTTGCGAAAAATCACCCTAAACCCTAAACCCTGAATCCGAGGTGTGCGCTGCATCTTCGGGAACCGCCGGAAGTTGATGGCCAAGCAGAAGGGCGTGATGTCCTTGGGGGTAGGCCCCTACCTGGAACCCCGACAACCCAATTATTTTTGGCCGTTGGGTTTTTTTACGGGTTTTTACGGGCGTTTAGGGGGAATTACGGGCGTTTAGGAAATTTATGGGCGTTCTGCTTTGGGCTCTTGAAATTACGGATAATTATGGGCGTTTAGTGGTTTGTGAGGATTGGTGCAGATTTATGGGCGTTTAGGGGTTTTATGGGCGTTTAGGGGTTTCCGGGTTCATCCAAACAAACAGGGCTGAATATGCCAAAAACAACAAGCCCTGAGCCCCTCAAAACCTTATCATCCCAAAGCCCTATATAAGCCCTTCACCCGAAGCCTGCAGGTATTTTGCTAACCCAAGCTTCCTAAAAGGCCCCTGGGACCCCACCCTGCTCAAAACCTCAAGCATTTTGGGACACCATTTTGGCCATTGAGGTTTTTTGGGGATTTGCTTTGAAAGGTTTTTTTGGAATTTCCTGGGCCGGCCTGGCCAGACAGCCTGCAGGTTTTGTAGGGTTTTATAGGGTGTTAGGGTTCTTGCAAGGGTTTTAGGCTTCTAGGGTTTTAAGGCCTTTTTGGGTTTAGGGCTTGATGGGCTTAGGGTTTGAGGGCTTTAGAGTTTAGGGGTCCTCTGGATTGTAGGTCAAGCTTCAGTTTCAGGGGTTTGGGGATTTCAGGCGGCTTTCCGTAGATTTCAGGGGTTTGCCGTAGATTTCGGGCTTTTCGTAGGGAGTTCACAGCTTTCCGTGGAATTATGGGTTCTATGTTTCGAGGGGTGGGCTGCATGAGTTGTTGGACCTGAAGGTTTTTTCAAGGCATCACAGAGCCCAAAGCCTTTCCGTGACCTTTCCGCGCCAGTCCCAATTATGGATCGTTACCGTTTTTTAGCGGTTTTTTATAGGCTTTTTTATGCGTGGATTCTTTCCGTAGGGGCCCACGGAAACAGGGGGCTTTCCGTAGACTTCAGGGGGTTTTCCGTAGATTTCGTGTTTACCGTAGGGAGTTCACAGCTTTCCGTGGAATTATGGGTTCTATGTTTCGAAGGGTGGGCTGAGCTGTTGGATCTGAGAGTTTTTCAAGGCATCACAGAGCCTAAGGCCTTTCCGTGATCTTTCCGCGCCAGTCCCAATTATGGATTATTACGGTTTTTTACGGTGTTTTACGGTTTTTTACGGCTTTTTTACGGTTTTTTATGGGCGTTTTTGCGTGGATTCTTTCCGTAAGGGCCCACGGAAACCCCACGGAAAGCCTAAATCAACAAGTTTACGGGCGAATTACGGGTTTTTACGGGCGTTTAATAAAGATTACGGGCGTCTGGGCTGCTATTGCCGATCCTAGCGATCCTAGCAGCTGGAAAAAACAGTCCAACTTCGCAACTGTCGTGGCAAGGGAACGAAAAATGAGGTTAACAAATCCGGTCCAATTCAACCCACACCTATACCCCAAACCCCTCGGAAGTCCTGGCTGGAGCTTATATGGTGAATAGGGCTTATATGGGTTTGTCTACAGGGTCTCCTCATATACGGTCGTGTGGCAGAACCGTTATACCCCAACCCCACCCCAACCTATAAACCCTGCAAGTCCTGAGGCTTAGGGTCTGGGGTTTGTTTCGTCTTCTCATAATAAGTGTCGCTTGTGCTTGGGGGTCGGCAGGGTTGGTGTTAAAGACTCAGAATAACCTATATTGTTGTGCTATACAGGGCTTCGAGAAAGGTTGGCTGAGGCTTAGGGTCTCTGGGGTCCGCTGTTATCAAGTCTCCTGATAAGTGTCGCTTGGGCAGGTCCATATATCGTTGGTCTATACAGGGCTTCGGGAAAGGTTTGAGAAGGATTGTGGGTCGGATTTTACAGTTGGGTTCGCCGGAGCATTCCTGTGTTCCCTCTCTAAACCCCTAAACCCTTCAACCTTGCAGGAGCTGGAAGGGGACAGGGTTCAGGCTTCACTATAAGCTTGGTGCTTGGTGGGTTGTATTGGTACATTTTATTATGCCGAATTCTCATTTCCCCGATTTTGCAAGTACGGGCGTTTCCGGTAAAATCCTAATTCTCGCCGATCTCGGAATTACGGGCGTTTCCCGTAAAATCCTAATCCTCCCCGGTCTCGGAATTACGGGCGTTTCCCGTAAAATCCTAATCCTCCCCGAGCTCGGAATTACGGGCGTTTCCCGAATTACGGGCGTTTGTTTTTTTTACGGGCGTTTCCTAAAAAACCCGGTTTTTTCCAAACAACCAAAAGTAATAGGGTCTTTTGGAGACCCAGGTAGACAAGCCCGAGGTTCAGGGTTTAAGCTCAAAGAGGTTCAGGGTTTGGGGTTTGGGGCTTAGGGCGCATTTTGGTTCAAGGGGATGCCAACGGGAGGCTAACCCCTCTTGAAGGGATGGGGCATCCTGGCAAAGGAGACCTAGACATACATACATCTATATCTATATATATATATATACATACATCTATATATATATATATACATATATATATACATATTATATATATATATGTATAGGTACCTTATCGTTTAAGCAGGGGCTCTAAAACAGTGGGGGGGGGGGGGCGTCCCTAAAGGGAATCCCTTTCAGGAGACAGATTCTCTATGACCCCAAAACACTTGTGGACACTGAATACACAACCCTCTTAAGCCCAATAAGGGAAGGAAAGCCCTAAACCTGAAAGGATGCCCCGAGGTCCTACCGAGCCCCTTGCAAGGCGTCAGGTTACAACACACCCTGGAACTGAGAAATCCCAGAAAGCAAAGAACTGGCCCCGCCGCCCCCCAATGTGCGGTACCTCGTGTAAACGGTATCTCCAGAAACCATCGAGCTTCCTCAAACCCAAAGACCCAGGCCCAAATAACCCAAAGCACTGCTGAAACCAGAGCCCCCGGCCACGCCAACATAGGTGATCAGCGGATGCTCTTCCAGGAAGTACCTCTGAAATTCCAGGGCTTATGGGGTCCAGTCTTCAGTGAGCTCAGGAACACTAGGCCCTAACACTAACCCTAATTCAACCCAAACCCTCAAAACTTTGGGCAGCCCGGAGCCTACATACTAGCATACCCGGACCGCAACTCTCCAAGAGCTTGGGGCTCTAAACAAAGCATGCCGGCTTCGATTTCAGGGTGTAGGGTTTAGTGTTTAGGGAGATGGGCACTGCATCCAGGACATGTCGCCACAGCCGACGTCCAAAAGGGTGCGGATGTCCGGGAAGCGTGCCATCAACTGACGGTTTAGGGCTGAGGGTTTGGTGTTCAGGGTTTAGGGCTTAAGGTTTGGTTTAGGATCATTAAACACAGCAACCTCGCAAAGGCTTGGGATTCGACGTCAAGGGGCTTAGCAGCCTACCTGGGATGCAAAACTCTTCAACCTCAGCCCGGCAGCCCTGCAGCCTGAATCCTAAATCCTGAACCCCTCACACCCTGAAACCCCAAACCCTCAGCCCTAAGCCATGCACCCGAAATAGGAGGGCAGCCTACGAGACTTTGGGGGGTAGGGGGGGGCAGGGGGGAACAAAGCCTTAATGCTTCAATCTTATCGGTCGCGAAAGCTGAGCTGGTGCTCTTCTAACTGCTCTTCCCAGGGCCTTGCGATCCTCGGGTGTTGGCTGTTTGGGTTTGAAAAGGGTGTAGACCGCCAAGCCTTAGATTTCCACCCTTGCAACACTGTCAGTCCTAAAAATGCGAAGCCAGAAAGCCCAACACCCTCCCGGGTGGCTACCTAGAACCCTCGCGTGTCCTCACCTTTTTTTACAGGCACGTGGTTCAGAGTCTTACCGGGCTTGAGTCTTATCGGGCTTAGGTTTCAAGGCTCTTGAGACAGGGCTTTTGGGTTTTAGGGTTTAGGGTTCAGGGTCCCCTGGCTCAGGCCTTGCTCAGGGCGTTCACTGCCAGTCGTGCCATGGGATGCCAGGGATCGGCGCCTCAACGCTTTCACTACGCCGCCTACACGTTTAGGGCTCAAGGCTCAGGTTTTGGAGTTTGTAGTTTACAGGTTTATCTTGGGATTTCGGGGTTTAGGGTTTTAGGGTTCGGCCTCTGTAGGGCTTAGGGCTTCGGGTTCGCTTTTTGGGCGGGGCGCTTGAGAAGTTGGTGCTGTAACTCATCACAAGCCCCTAAAACAAAAACCTGGTTCAATGACTGGATGTACCAGCTGTCATGTGCGATAAGAATCTGCCCTTTCAGCCCCCAAGACAAAGAGGACATCCCTAAACCCTAAACCCTAAACCCTAAACCCTAAACCCTAAACCCTAAACCCTAAACCCTAGGGCTCCCCGCGTGCTCCGCTGAGAGAGCTGAAGCCGCCAAGGAGGTTCGAGTGGTAAACCTAAAGAGGGCTTCCAGGGCTCCAGGGTGTTTAGGGGTAAGGGTTTAGGGTTTAGGGTTAGGGTTTAGGGTTTAGGGTTTAAGGTTTAGCATCAACCCTACCTCGGATTTCTTTATGATTTTGAGGTGGGTGGGTGCCGTGACCCACTTACTTTGCACTTTGCAGGGCTGAAGGGTTTGCCGCGCTCGGAAGTGGCTTGTGAAGAGCATCGATAGCAGCAGCAGGAGTCGAGGATAACCGAAGTTCCTAAACCCGAAGTCATCACACGGCCCTAAACCCTACCTCAAGAACCCAACGCCTACTTTTTGGTATTCATGTACTAAACACAAAACCCCTTGCAGGATTCTTAGGTAACCTACAAAAAAGAAGGTTCTGAATTCCTAAAATGCGATTGAACCCCCTTTACAGGATTCTTATGTAACCTACAAAAAAAGTAGGTTCTGGATTCTCAAGGTAGACCCAAACCCGTGCAAGCTGGCGGCTGTTCCGAAAGCATCGTACTTGTGCTGCAGCGAGATCATGTCTGGCCTGCAGCCGGTTACCCTAAACCCTAAACCCGAAATCCCAAAACCAGCCCCCGAGGTGCCGGACTTTAGGTTTGGGAGGGTCACCCCCCGAACACCCGGAAGCCTTGAGGATCTGGGTTTAGGGCTCAAGGCCCACAAATGGTAGATGCCCAAGCCGAAACAACGTCCGTTTGGCCGTAGGGCAGCTTGATGCTTCGCTTGGGAAGCTTAGGGCTCTCTTCAATACGCCCTCGCAAAAGAAACTAGACCCCCACACTCCAGGAAGCTGTCTTTTCCATGGCAAACAGCTCATCCTAGACATTCGAAGCCTGCTGCGGTGCGTGATAGGTCTGTTCCAACCTTTGCGAGGCTTCTCCAAGACAGAGGAGGGACAGGTTCACCAGTTTCTTTGCCAAAACAGGGTGGTCTGTCATCATTTGGAACAGCTTGTCCTTCTGCCGGGACAAGAGCTCACAATTGTTATATTTGACAAGTTCCACGCACATGTGCTCTAGCTTGCCGCCGCTGAGAAACACATGTGCCAGCACTGACAGAACATTATCCTCTGACAGTAGGTCTTCAAGCTCGCTTTCTGTCCTTTCTACAAGGCGAGTCAGACCATACCGGTCAGCAAGGTTCCGCACAGACAAGGCAAACATCACATCTCCGTGGCAAGAAAATGTCTCAGACAGCATGAAATGGAATATGGCCGTCATGACACGGTGGTCAACCAAGGGGTCGCTGCTCAGGTCTACCTCGTTGCTCTGTGCCTCCTTCCAGCCCGCATCGCCCAACATGTGCTCGAAGTAGTCAGAACTACTTATCAAAATGCGCTTGTCGAAATACATGGGAGGCTTTTCTGCCAGGTGGAAGGTGATGTATGTTGGCATCTGCGTGAAGTCCACGTCATGGACAAAATCATTCCACTCATCCTCAGACAAAGGAAACTCCAAACTGGCCTTGAAAGTGACGGATGCATCGCCGTAGGCCCCGCCTCTCCAACGGCTTAACCTCTCTGCTTGAAGATCGGACCAGCCCATGCGGAAGTCGTCAGCATCGAATGTGAAATAAGCTGTGTCAAGCACAGACTCTTCAGCCCCACTGCAGATGGATAGCTGACACCTCACAGACCCGGATTCCCACCACTCCTGCGCCCGCCCGGGCCACATCTCCAAAACCACGCCAAACTTCTCCTCCTGATCCGGATAGCCATGTGGGAACACGTCCAAAAGGAACATGAAGTTGTTCGGCAACCCCGCGCGTCGGGAGCGCACGAAGGACCCGGGCTCAGCCGCCAAGTCGCCACGACGTAGAGTCACCTCCACCTCTTCCCTCCGGCCAGGACACCGGGGCCTTCTGTCGGCAACGGCATGGAGGTGGAGATGTCCTTCTTGGAGGTAGTCCTCCAAATCTTCCAGAAATATCACATCATGGAACCCTGCGCGGTATGCCGAGTCTGTGAAGGTAAACCAACCAGCACACATCTCATCAACATTGCCCTCTTCATCGACAACCCCGATCTCGACATGTACATCTTCGCACATCCAGCTGTGGCCGCTCGTCCGCAAGGCTAGCGGCGGAAGCATCTCCACGTAGATGCACAAGTACTTGCCCGGCACTTCCACATTGTAGCCGGCTGGGTAGACGAAAAGTCGGATCCGAAACTCTTCGGCTCTCTGATGTAACCCTGTGGAGATTGCGTGCTGGCCAGGTTGGAATGTTTCTGGCCGCTCCATCGCCATTCGAACTTCATCTCGCCAGGCTTCGGGCATGCCAGCTGCTACCTCTTCGACGGCCTCCATGGCGTCGGCTACGAAGGCCGCAACGCACTACGGGGCACGTCCCTGAGCAACAGGATGACGAACGGTTGCTGATGTCACCTTCAACGCCTCCAACCCGACACTTCTCCCTGACCCTGCAACCCCACGCACCACCACGCGCTCCCAAATCAACCAAATGATGACCTTGCACCGACAAGAATCGAAACCAGTCGGAATGTGGGAACTCAGGCTTAAGACTTTCGGGTTGGAGGCCTCCATTCCGCAGCAACCTTCATGTCGCACTCGAAGGTCAAGACCTGAGCCATCATCTTGACCGCTAAACCCTAAACCCCGAAACCCTGGGGCTTAGCTTTTTAAGAGTTGCATGTAGGCAAAGTTGGAATTCTAGACTATGGTTCCCCCCCCCCTCCCGCACTCTCCACTCCATCCGCAAGTACTATGTTGGCATCATCGGGTTTTAACAGAGATTCGGGTTTAGGAGTCTAGGGCTCCAATGACCTACCATTGTTTTGAGGTTGTACCTGTGTTTAAAATATAGCCGGAAAAATAATCGGGAGCACCTGAAAATGTGCAGGGTTTGAGGGGCCCGCAAACCACACCCCCGAAAAAACACACAGCACAGAACCCTAAAACCTGACTCGGAAACCCTACCCCCGCATAAACCCCGATAAACCCTCGCCCCAAACCCTAAACCCAATATAGAAAAACTCCTGGACATCCTAAGCCCTGTAAGGCCTAAACCCTAAACCCTAAACCCTAAACCCCAAACCCCAAACCCCAAACCCAACCCCCTAAACCCTAAGCCCTAGACCCTAACCCTAAAACCTAACCATAAACCCTAAACCCTAAGCTCTCGGCCCTCAGGGGCTCGGGCGACAGGCAGTTTAAGAAGCTCGAAGTCGCGCTTGATGAGGCGGGCGTGCTCCTGGTGACTGCAGGGATCGAGTTGAAGTGGTTTTTGTTTGTTTGTTTGGGGGGGGGGGGGGAGGTTAGGGTTTGGGGGTTGGGGGTTTAGGCTTTAGGGTTTAGGGCTTAGGGCTTGAGGCGAAGGGTTTAGGGTAGGGTTTGGGTTTCTTTAAGTACAGTAAGTTAGGGTTTAGGTTTAGGGCTTCATTGACTGGGTTTTGGGCTTTCTAAGTCTCATCGTCTAGGGCTTATAGCGTCTATCGGGTTTTTGAGTGCAAGCAGTTTAGGGCCTGTCGCCAATGAGTTAAGAGTTTAGGGCGTGGGGCATCATAGGGTTCTCCCCCCCTCACCCCCCCTCCCTCCCCACTTAACTTAACCCAAGGGCCTGGGCCAACCCTTAAACCCTTAAAACCTTCAAACCCCTCAACCTCAAACCCTGACCCCCAAGCCCTAAACCTCAAACCCTAAACACACCGCCGTGCACGGCTTAGATCGAGTCATTCTTACTATTTTCACGATATGCTGTTCTTATGTTATCTGCTATCGTTTCGCCTATTTTTACTGCTATGCTTTTGTTAATGAGCGGGGCGGGGTGTAGCATGTGCGTCGGGCAAAAAGGAGGCGAAAGTGTCGCCGTACATGCGGCCAACTAAACCCACAACACTTAAGCCCGCGCAACAAGCAGCAGCACGGGTGTTGAAACCAAGCGATGAGCCACCCTGAATGGATAGGGTAGTTGCATGGTCCCTGAGTATGGCCCTTAAAAGGGGACCCCTTGTAACCCCTTATATACCCCATACAATCCAAGGGCCCATACTTAAGGAGTTCAACTCCAGGATTGCATCCTCGGTGCCCGTCATCTCGTGGTATGCTTCCACACACTCGTCCCCAGGCCTTCGTGTGGTTTAGGAGTGTAGGGGATTGAGGTGTAGTGCCAGTTGAGGGCTTATAGGGCTTAGGGTTTAAGAGTGGTCTATAGGCCTTGAGGGCTTAGCAAGCTTAGCAGGGGCTTTTGCCGTGTCTGTCTTCATCGTTGGTGGAGGGCATAGGATAGCCTAGATGTTGAACAAATCCGGAATCCGGGGCCCCTGCTTGAGGTGCTTGTACTCGATGATGCAGTTGTCCTGCCGCCCCGACCCAACCCCGCCCCGACCCAACCCCGGCCCAACCCCCCCCCAATAAAGGCATTCGGGGCAATCCAAAGGTGCAGGGACTGGTTGGCTTATTTGGTTGGTTGCCCTAACCCTAAACCCCTGAACCCTAAACTCCTAAACCCTGCAACCCTTATAAACCCTAAACCCTAAACCCCTGAACCCGAAAACGCCCTTAAAACCTAAAACCCGAAAAGTTTGAGGTCTGCAGTCCAAAACATGAGTTCGGGAGGCCCATGATACCTGCAGAGTGTGAGACCAGAATCTTGACACCGGGCAAAGTACAAGGTACTTAAACAAGCAGAAAGACATCTCCATGAGTAGCATATACGCACCGATATAAACAAATACATAAAGAAAAAAGTTAACTCCTTAATGAAGTATCTGTTCATTAGTTAGTTAGTTAATTAATTAATTAACTAACTAATTCATTAATTAGATATACACACATATATGTGTCTAGTGTAAACCTGAAGGCGAATACGCTAAGCTTCAGCAGTTGAGGGCAACGCACATTTCCCCTCAAAGAAAGTCCACGGCAACCCAGGGCCCGTTGTCCGGATTGTTCTCAAAAGTATGGTCCCTTTTTGTGTACCCGAAATATTAGGGGCCGCCGCATAATAGCAACCCCGAAAGGGACAATCATTGGGAGAAGCGACCATGTAGAGACAGGCCGAAATTCCAAACTGGGGAGACAGGTAACTAGGGCAGCTAGAGTCAGCTAGGGTTACGATGACCACCCGTTGCCCCTTACCCTAAACCCTAAACCTGAAACACTAACTCAAATCCTAAACCCGATTTGAAAACTTACACCTGTGGACCTTTCGGGTTTCAGGGTCAAGTGTGCTTGATGTCTGCGAGAACACAGCTCGGACAACTGATGCCCTGCTCCTAAATCCCCAACCTCAAACCCTAAACCCTAAACCCTAAACCTAAACCTCCCAGCCTGCATGATCATATCCTCACCTAGGCTGAGGGGTGGGGAACATCCCATGACTGTACAAAGGGCCTACGAGTACATTGCAGGGCCTTGAAGGCCGCATAGGAGTTTCGAGTTCAGGCTTCTGGGGCTGCAGGGGAGTCAGTTTCGATTTCAGGCTGAGGCAACCCCACGGCCGTCCATGGAATCTACATTCTGCTTCTTTGCAAACCGGCTGCGCATTCACGCCTTAGGGTTGCAGGGTGCTTCAAACACCGCCCCTCCACACACACACACACACACATGCATACATCTTTTTTCGAGCTGAGTGGCCGATTTTATGGCAAAGGTCCGACCACTGGTCCATGTCTTTGCAGACAACCTCGCGGGCGGGCGCCCCTCAAGCAGCGTTCCGGGCTGTAAACCCTAAACCCTAAACCCTAAACCCTAAACCCTAAACCTAAACCCTAAACCCTAAACCCTAAACCCTATAAACCCTAAACCCTAAACCCTAACCTGTGGAGGTTCTGTTTCCCGGTTTGATCTCCTCGAGGAGATGGGCTGCAAAAACCCTAATATAGAGGTCGAAATAATTTCTAATAGAATTCCCTATATAGTAAAATGATACATATATATATATATATATATGTGTGTATATATATATGTACACACAAATATGTATACATACACATATACATATATATATATATATATTTATTTATTTATTTATATTTATATGCACCCCTCCACTCCTCCACTCTCAAACCCTAAAGATTCGAACCGTGAACCCTGACACCGAATCTCAACCCTTAATTCTCAGCCCTAAGCCTTACAACCCTACACCCCCCCAACCATAAACCCTGATCACAAAGTGAACCCCTGACAATCTGGAGCGGCCGCCGACCCTGGCTTTTGAGTAGGAGGGCTCACAAAGAGTCATATGCTTCGTGAGGCAAAGCATTGTGCGGCCTAAAGAAGCAGGGGGCGTTGGCGGGCGCGCCGCTCCCCTCCCATTTACAAACAGGGAGCCCTCTGAGCTGCGACCCAACTCCACCAGAATCAAGGCTGAATGCCCAAACTCTGCTGCCCAGCGAAGGTGCCCAGCGAAGGCGCCCGGAGCTACTGATTTCAAAAGCCGGAGAAACATGACGAGCTTCGAGCCCTCAAGCCCTTGTTACATTATGATTCTTATGGTTCTATCAACAACGCCTGCATACCTTAGACGAGGCCTTCAGCGTGTACCGCACCACCAAGTCGTCAGGAATGGTGAGCACCTGCTGAGGGATGATTTTCGGTGTAAAGCCCTCAAGCCCTAACCTACAACCCTAGAACCCTAACCCCAAATCCGCACGAAAGGAATTGGAGTTTAGGGTTAGTTGGTTGGGCTTAGGGATTCGCTGCTAGAGTCGAGGGTTTTCACAGTTTGCACTAGGGTTTCAACAGACAGTACTCTAAGTTCCCCCAACACACACATGCGCACAAGCACACGCACACGCAGGAACCAAGACCAGCTGGGTGTCCTGCGTTTTTGTGGTCAGGGTGTACAGGGCTTGTAGGTTCTTGTATGTTCTGGGGCTTGCTTTAAGGTGCCTGATCTCCTACGTACCATACCAAGACCGGAGGGGTCTCCAACACCCAAAACCAACAAAAAAAAAACCTGAAACTGCAACGCCGCTTAACCCTCAACCCTGAACCCTAACCTGCCTGTACCAGGATGGGCTACTAGGGCTTAAACTCCCCATAATGAACCCTATAAAGGGCCTTTTTAAGGGATTATCGGGTATAATAACCCATCCTGGTACAGCCCCGACCCATGCTTTCTCCGCCTCGCGTCCCTTGGGGCACGAATGGCATCTCACCGGGAGCCGCTGCGAGACGAAGAAGTCCTGCACGGAGTTAGCCCCGAACCCTAACACCCTAACACCCTAAAGCCCGCACCTTCAAGCTCTAAAGTCCGAATTCTCCCAAAATCCAAAAAAATCCCAAAACCCCTTGGGCCCTACTGTAAGAATCTTTCGCATCTGGACTGCTCGGCAACTTTGGGAAGGCAAAGCCGACAAAGTCTCCCGTCGGTCGACGCATTGGCTCAACAAGCTTGTTCCATAACCAACCATCAAGCGCCAAAGTGGTCGGCGCCCAAACCCACAAACCCCCACACACCCCACTACAAGGCATGTGCCAAAAACTATGCGAACAATGACCTACCAACCCCAACCCCAAAGCCTGAACCCCAAATCTTGGTAGCCCCAGCAAACCCTATTGCAAAGAGGTGCCCTTGTGGGGGTTGGAAGCCACAGGGCACCACAGGGCCACCGGAACCCCGAACCTGCGGAAGAACCAAAAGAGGCGATGCCCTCACGCCTCGCACATGGCAGGGTCCAGCAGCGAGAGGGACTGGCGTGGAGCTGAGGGCTTTTGGGGATCTAGATGTTAGGGTGGCTTTCTGGTTTCGTCTAGGGCTCGGGGGTTTGTGGTTGTGTCGTCCGTGTGCCCTCACTTGGCTCAATGCAGCGTCAGCAGATCAAACAGCGCTTAAGGATCACCAAGCAACAGCTGCAACTCAGGGCTAAAGAAGGTTTAGGGTTTGGGGTTTTGAGCTGTAACCCTAGGGACACCCCTATGGCCCGAATGGCCTGATAAACCTTCTGGGAGCCCCTCAACACCTCCCTGAAAAAAAAAGAAAAAACCTTTGTTGGTAACCTTGGCGACGGACCCCTTCCCTGAACGACTGAACAATTTCTCCTGCGGGCTCGGCGGCTTGAGCCCCCTAAACCCTAAACCCTAAATCCCTTAAAATCCTGAATCCACAACCTGCAAGCCTGAACACTCAGCCCCCTAGCTTCCATCCGTGTCATGAGGGCGCTTGCAGAACCTATGCCCTGATGCATCTTGACAACCGTCCTGTCAATGCTCAAACTTCAGAATAGTCTCAAAAGGGTTTGGGTGTTCAGGGCTTAGGGGGCTTGGAGGGTTTATAGGCTTGTTTGGGGCTTAGAGGGCATGCACCGCTTATAGGCTTAAGGTTTAGGGTGTGCGGTCTCCACGCCCTTTCTATGCCTTGGGATGAGGGTGATTCCCGAGGACGTAAGGTTCCCAAAAACCCCTGGCACCTGCATCGTCTGCTGCTCGTCCAGGAGCGGAACGAAAAAGCTTTCCCAAAAGCCCCACTCACCTCGGGGGCTCTTCTTAAAAGTAAGGCTCCTTATTGGGAGGAAATGCCATGTATACACACCCCTTGCGCGAGTAATCTTCAGAGGGCGGCCTCTAGAGGCTTTCGCCGTTTAGGGACCACGGTGTCTCAACCACACAGGGAGGTACACGACAAAAGAAATTCAGCCCAGTCATGTTGAGAGGCTTGGGCTGAAGGCTCAGGTTTAGCAGGTTTAGGGTAAACCCAAAACCCTAAACCCGAAACCCTAAACAGCTCAGCTATAGAGTAGGCTTAACGGATTTGGGGTTTGTTTGGCGTTCTGCGAGCTCGAAGGTTGGGACGGCTTCGAATGATCCCGTATCATCTCTCTCAAAGTTGGTCGCGAGAAGCTGTGGGCTACTTGATGGAGCTAGTTACCCTAAACCCTAAACCCTAAACCCTAAACTGGAAAGCTGGGGATTGCGCACAGGCTCCCCAGCCTTCCAGTCTGGACTCCCCAACCTCCTGAGACCTTACAAGTCCTCAGCTCCTGCGGGCTTAAGGTATCGTCTAGGGTTTAGGGTTTGGGGTTTGGGGTTTAGGGTTTAGGGTTTGGGGTTTAGGGTTTGGGGTTGGAGGGGTTTTTGGGCTCGGGGCCCAGCAACAATAGCCCCTAAAGCCTTAAACTCTACGAGTACCTTCCTTTAGGCTCTCCAGTTTCGGGTATAGGGGTGTTGTGATGAGCATTCTGACGTTTGATAGGGCTCGCGCGGCTAAGGTTTCCCCCTCATCGCCCAAAATCCCTAAACCCGAAACCCTAAAACCCTAAACCCTAAAACCCGAAACCCTAAAACCCTAAACCAGAAATCTTCCAGGGTGCCGGCCGTTGAACTGTTTCGAGAGGGGCGTGTCGCTGGAGACCTGCCTCATCCTGAGCTGGCTGCGGCTCTTTGGGTGTGTGGGTGGGTGTAGGGTTGGGCTTTGGGTTCAGCGTTTAGGGTTGGGGAACCACAGGAAACCCCTAAGTTCTCGAAACCACAGACCATGAACGACCATGAAGCACAGAAGGGAAATCCTAAACCAAAGCCCTAATAAGGTCACTAACTGTGAACCATGGGGGCGGGGGAGGGGGGGCGGGCTGGGGGGTGGGTACCATGGAGGGGGGGGGGGGGGAAGGGTGCGTGAATGCTGGTGCATACAGCATCAACCCTCATCATCCATGTTTAGGCTTTGCGGGGTGGTGAGTCTGGGGAATTTGGGATTTAGGATTCAGTACAGAAAAGGAACGCTAGCACCCGAGGGGGGGCACTGAGATGCCCAGCCTCCTAGGGCCAGCAGACATAGCCGGCACCCGAAATCCTAAACCCGGCACATGCAAGGCTAATTCCTGAGGCGGAGGCTTCATCACGAAGAACATGTCCGAACCTCAGCATCCCCTCCCACTTTAAGCTTTTGGTTTTGCTGCTTTGGGGAGGCTCTGGGGTTCTCCAGGGCAGCCCTAGAACCCTGAGGCGGGTGTTAGACGTTAACGGGTTCTCCGACCCCATGAAGCCCCTCAACCTCAGGCCCTGATCCGCGTTTTAGGCGCTTTCTTGTGACTCAGGGTTCTGGCAAGATCCCAGGAACGTCTGGATCAAAGCCTTCCAGCCCTAAGTTGACACACCCCAAAGCCCCCAAACTCAGCCGATAAAGATTCCAGGGTTTGGCGCAGTGCAATAGGCCCTATAGGCGTTTTGCACAAGGGCCTGCTGCACATGTGGAATGTCCTCTAAGGCTCTGAGCGTTCTTCCCTTCGCGGGAATTCTGAAACTGTACATATATGTGTTTCTGCACATGTAAAAAATCGAAAACAAGCAAAATCGAAGTAAATGCAGGCTAATCACATAAACGAATCAGAGACCGAAACAACGGGGACCCACGGATAACGGATACTAACTTGGAGAGCTGACCCAAGTCCTGTGTTGCGCTTCTTGGGCTCATGGTGTGAGGCCAAAGGTCTAAGGTGTTCTTCGCCCTGAAGGCGGATTCGCTCTGCAGGCCTTTAAAGCCCTAAAACCTAAGGGCCTTTATCCCTCAAGCCCCCAGAGCCTGTTTCTTATTGTCGTCTCGAACCCAAGCGCAAAGCCCGCAACCATAAGCCCTGAACCCTAATCTAAGCCGGCAACCCCTCAACCCTGTAAGCCCCTAAGCCCCTCGCGACCATGAGCCCTGAACCCTAACCCAAGCCCGCAACCCTCAACCCTATAAGCTCCTAAATCCGAAACCCTAAGCCCTATAGACTCTAAAACCACTAAAGCCTCAGTCCCTCACCCGTCTTGGGCTCCTTCATCGCATCCTCATTCCACCTCAAGCTGAACCGCCAGTTGAGCGGTTGGGGTTGTAGAGTTTCGGGTTGCCCAGAACCTATGTCTTAGGACTTGGGAGTTGCTTATATCTCTGAGCTTCCTCAGCAGGCGCCCTCGATCCGTTTCGGAAACCTGTGGGGAACGTGGCGCCCTCGCTTTTCAGCACTCCGCTTGTGGGGTTTTTGGGTTTTTCAAGGTCGGAAATGGCTGTTCTGAGCTGCTTCCCCAACATGCACTGATGATCTGATGCAGCCTACAGAGCCCTGCAGTTCGCGCAGTACTGTATGAGTTTGAAGAGCGTTAAGGGCGAAGGTGGGTGGTCGTCGTCGCAAGCCTGAGATACACATTTTTCCGAGGTAGCATGACCGAAGAAGGTCTGGCAAGGGCCATCCTGGCGCGAGGTTTGACCTGCACGTCCTGGCTGCCCCGTCGACTCCATTCGGTGCTTCGTGCTGGCTGCGGGGACAACATGCCCGATCAACGACATGCGAAGAGGAACAGGCTGCAAATTCTAGAACACTTGGAACAAAACAAGTCCTTTGCCCTAAGCCCTAAACCCTGAATATCCCTAAGCCCTAAGCCCCTGGACTAGCCTTAAAACGGGCCATGAACGCCTTTTGGCAAGCCCATGCAGTGCCCATCTTTTGTGATTCCAAGGCGCGGCATCTACCGGGTTCAGGGCTTCAGAGGGTTTAGGGTTTAGGGTTTCGGGTTTAGGGTTTAGGGCTTGAGAGGAATGCAGGGGGAGGGGGGGGGGAGGGGGGGGGGTGGCGCTCAGGGCTTGAGGCGCTTCGTGGTTTAGGGGTTTTCGTGTTTCAAACTTAGGCTTTTTCAGGGTTTAGGGTTGTCGGGCTTAGGGTTTTTCAGGGTTTTGTGGGGTTTAGGGGCCTGGGGGTGAGGGGTTGAAGGGGTACTAGGTCAAAGGCCAAACTGGGAATACACAAGGGTGCCAGGGCATGCCTCTGTTGTAGTTCTAGTTGGGTTGATACATTACAAGAATTGACCCATATTGATATCAAAGGCCCCAAGGATCATCTTGTCTAGGGTTTAGGGTTGAGGGTTTAGGGTGGAGCTCCTGGTCCTAAGCAAGTTCACCGATGCCGACGCCAAGCAAAAGCACAAAAGTGGGTTAGACGCTTGTGGTCCTGACACCAACGCCCAACACCCGAACAGCCTGAACCCTAACCCCCAAAAACCTTAAACCCCTAAACCCCTAAACCCTAACCCTGAACCCGAAACCCTAAACCCTGCACCTTATAAACCCTGAACCGCACCTGGTTTCAGTGCCAACTCTCAGGCGTCGCAGCCTTAGTCTGAGTGGGACATAAGCCTCGGCGAGCAGATCCCCGCAAGTTTGGAAAGCTGCTGGGGATGAGAGGGTTGCCCTAAAGCACTGAAGGCGACAACCCTCAAACCCTCAATGTCCTTGAAGACGTTGAATTGAACCCAAGAGGGCTCCAATGCACCCAATCCCCCCTCCATCATAAAAAGAGAGAGAGAGAGAGAGAGAGAGAGAAAGAGAGAGAGAGAGAGATACAACAACTACTAAAACTAGGTGCTAGATGTGCGAGGCATGAGGAGACACGCATGCGCCGCTTCTATGCAGAACAAGATGAGGGAGGGTGTTGGTGAGCCCTAAGCTCAAACGCAAAACCCTGCAAGCACCAAAAACCCCAAAACGCAGAGCAACAACCCTCAAACCCTAAACCCTGAGACTCCAAACTGCCACAGAAGGGGCCCTTATACTAACAGTCCTTAAGAGGGATTCTAGTACCCCCTATTACAATCCCTACCAAGGACTGTTTGTGTAAACCAAACTGCCGCAGAAGGGGCCGCTGCACGAGCCAGGCTGAGAAGAGGGCAAGGCCGACGCAAACCACCGCGAAGAAGCCTCGGTGGGGGTGGGGTCGAAGGTTGAGTTCAGGGTTGTACGGACCCCTAAACCCGAAACCCTAAACCCTAAACCCTAAACCCGAAACCCTAAACCAGGGAGCAGAAGAGCAGGATCTGGTTGAGAAGGTTGTTGGGCGCCCGCAGATACCACTCCTGCAGGAATCAGGGCAGGGCAATTCCTTCCAAAGCCCCGCGCACCTCAATTCGTTTAAGCGCAAAACCCAAACCCCTACAGAAACCCACACTACAGACTCAGAGCACCCAGCCATGCGATGACTGGACCCTCAGCACCAGCACCCCTACAAAACCATCCAGACAAGGGGTTTAGCACCTAGGGACCGCAAAGCGGGTTCAGGTCTGAAGGTGTCGGGATCCCTCTACAGCCATGGCCCGGCACTCTCATGTCCGAGAAGCCTCCAGCACCAACCAGGTTAACAACCCCCGCCCAAAAAATAGTAAGAATAAGATAACTAAGCCCTAAAACACAGCAACCTTTCACCCAAAGCCCTGGTGCCTAAGCACGAGACCCCCTCCCCCCCCCCGCCTCCCGGCCAAAGCCTACACAAGAGCTCTGAACCCGAAGGTCTAGGATCTTAACCTGGAACCCCTTTTCAAACTTGCCAAGTTGCCACCACGCCCAGGCTGCCCACAAAAAAGAACCAGGCGATGAACCTTGCAAGGGAAGCCTTTTTCAAAACTTGGAGTTGATGCGGCTGGAGCTCGGATTCTGGGTCTTTGATGATGTGTGAACATTTACACTATATACACCATCTTATACTATGTACACTATCAATTCCAATTTCCTGGCTGGCGACTGCTTTTCCTCGGAATCCCTTATTGGCTTAGCCCGTTCGGGGTTTAGAGCTCTAAGCCTCGGATTTATAGGCAACACATTCGAGAAACATTTTATGCATTATCTCGAATATGGGCCCTTTTGGGAACTCTACCCTGCACTCCGAGTGTGGCCCTTTCAACGTTCCTTCCACACAAGGCCTCTTAAGACCAACGAGGGAGAAAAGAAAGCATCCCAAAGAACTACCTGCACCATGAGGAGTGTGCTGGAAAAGAGGGGCTCCACCTAATAAACCCCTAAAACCCAAACCCCGCCCCAAAAAAAAACCTAAGCCCAACACCTCAAGCAACAACCTGATGTGGAATTCGAATCGAACGCGTCTGCAGCCCCTCCCCCCCGAATACTTGGCCGGATTTCAAGGCAAGGCGAAGCGCTGATTGTAGGGATCCTCCCGGAAGAACTTCGTGGTGCCGTGTGCATCCACGATGTCCGTGGTTTCATCCTTCGTCTTAGAAGAGTTACATGGTCCCTTAGTGTGGGCCCTTAGATAGGGGCCCCTTAAAAGCCCCTTACATAGCTCATAAACCCATGGGCCCTATAATTCAGAACCCTTTTTGAGATCTTTTTGAGGCAAGGGGCCATATTCAGAAACAATGTAACCTCCCTTAGACCCCAAACCCGAAACCCGAAACCCTAAACCCTTGTTTGGGGGCTTGGGATGTAGGCTCCACTTCTTGATGGTCAAAATCAGGGTTAGTAGTTTCACTTGGGATGTTTCCCCGTATACTAACAGTCCTTAATAGGGCTTATAGTCGGGGGTACTAAAAATCCCTATTAAGTACTGAGACTGTTAGTATGAGGGGGGACATCCCGAGTTTGGATGAATCCCCCTCGAGCTTTAGGAAAACTACGCGCGTCGCAGGGGTCTAGGGTGGACAAGGCGCAGGGTGTAGCCTGGTTGGAGGCTTCCTGAGTGAGGGTTTCAGGTCTCATGTGGCCGGGGCCCTAAACCCTAAACCCTAAACCCTAAACCCTAGACCCCTAATTCAGGGTTTAGGGTTTCGGGTTGCTCGGCTCATCCGAAAGCTGTAAGGCCGGCAAAGGCCAAACATCCCAAGTAAACACTATACTTGGGCAGCCTCCCAAGACAGTGGTCCTTTCCTTCTTTTGTTTTGGGTTGGGGGGGGGGGGGGGTTCAAGCAGGCGCGGGACTCTCGCCAAGCTTTCGCAGCACTTAGGATGTCTTTAAGCCCTGAGCTTTCAGCCATGCCTCTAGATCTTTGGGGGGAAATAGAGGAACAGAGGAGGGACCCTCACAAGAAAGCCCAGTTTCTTGTTGGTGGCTTTTTGTTGGGTTACCTAGGGAAACAAGGGGGAATATAAGCTGTGCTATAGAAAGAGTTGTATATCGGGTAAGAATATCGAGATCGCCTTCCGCCGGCTCATCAGGCGTCCCTTAAGCTTTGGTGTGTCTGTGTGTCCTGGTGCATGCTGAACTGCAGCCTCACGCCCAGAATCAGCATCACGCGATACCTCAAGCTGAGGCTCAGAGGTGCTAGGGACTCACCGATCTCAAAAAAGCAGTAGAGGAGCTGAATCTTCCCAAAGCTGTGGGGTCTTGGGTTTGGGTTTTATAGGGTTGCCATTGTTTTCGTGAGCCTCACACCCCCATCCCCCAGCCCAAACATCCCAGTTTATGGCCAATGGGGATTTCGGGATGTCGTGTGTTGGGGTTGTTAATTACTAGCATTTAGCGCAGGGAATTGCCAAAAAACACAAAACAACAGGCCTAGCCGCACAAAGGACGCGATGCCCATGGCGAAAGAGCGCAAGCCCCAGCGTCGGTGCCTCAGGGAGGGGGTAAAGGTTTGGAGCCTTTGGGCTTTAAGGGCTTGTGGGGTTCGGTGCCATTACAAGGCTCGTAGGGTCTAGGGTTGAGGGTCTATCGGGTTCATGGTTTAGGGTCGAGGAAAACTAAGGGGTGATCGGGTATATACGGCCTGTGGTAGCGGCTTAGAGGGTCTACGGTTGAGGGTTTTGCAACGCGAAGGGGGGGATCTAAACCCTGGGCCCTCCGAAAGCCAGACCTGAGCCCGAAACCCCGTACAGCAAAGCTGCGCCCGACACCCTGAGCCCAACAAACACCTAAACTGCGCTGAACCCAAAGCCCTGACCACCACATCCTCGACTTAAGACTTATGACCTAGAGGGCCCGCCCGAAATAGGGCGTAGGGTTTAGGGTTGATTTGATTGGAGGGGACTCGCGGAAAAAAAGGTGACCTACAAAAGGTCTGCGAAAGACTCTGGAAAAAAGGGTTTAGGATACTGATCAAGGGCTTCGGGGCGTTGGGCCGGAGGAGTTCTTGGCCTAGTTGAACCAAGTGTGGGGTAGGTGTCACCCTAAACTCCTAAACCCTATAACCCTAGACCCTAAACCCTAGAGCTTCAGGGCATAAGAGCTCTGGCCTCAAACTTCGTCGGGTTCATGTTTTTGAAACCCTGAACCTTAAAGACCCTGCGCGCAACCCTGACTGAAGGTCCTGAAGCAAACTGAGCCTGTGACCTAGCACATGGGGGTTCAGGGTTCTTAGGGCGCTTAGGGCGCTTAGGGTTTAGGGTTGAGGGGGCTGCTCAGACTTACTTTAAACCCTGAACCCACACTAAGGGAATGCTTAAGGGTTTGACCTTGATTCTTGCCCGGGGCGCGCCGCGATGTCCTTCTGCCGGGCTGTCCAGTACGCCAGCCTTTTGGGTCTGCAGTGTTTTCCCTAAACCCTAAACCCTAAACCCGAAACCCTAAACCCTAAACCGCCTAAACCCTAAACCCTAAACCCTAAACACTAAACCCTAAACCCTAAACCCTGAACCCGACACCCTGAACCCGTTCAGCTTTTGGGGCTTTAGGGCTTAGGGTGCTGAGGGCCAAGGGCTTTTAGGGCTGTCTCTCTTGTAGAGGTTCGTGTAGTGCCTTTAGGGTTTCAGACCCTGAACTCTGAACCCTAACTAAAGCCAGGTTTAGGGCATCCAGGGCTTAGGGTTGAAGTTTCAGCGCCCTTCGAGTTGCCATTGTTTTTTCTCCTTCTTTTGGGGGTGTAGGGTTTAGGGTTTACGGAAACCCCAAAAATCCGCAAAACTTGCAAAAGCCCGAAGACCCTGACACCCGAAGCCCCAGCCCCAAATCCCCAAACCCTCCAAGCCCCAAAAACACCGAAACGCGAGAAACCTCTGAAACCCCAAAGCTACAAAACGCCAAAAACCCAGAACCTCTGAAAACCAAAAGCTACAAAGCTCCCAAACCCCCACCCCAAGTTACCCTAAACTTCCCAAGCCCAAGAAATCAGAAACATCCAAAAGCCCTTAACCGTGGGATGTTCTTATACTAGCAGTCCTTAATCGGGATTCTATTGGGGGGGTACTATAGTCCCTTTTAAGGACTGTTAATACAAAGGGGGACATCCCAAGCCAAACCCTCAGCCCGGATTCAGAAGCCGCCGGGCGACAGCGCAAATGCCACGACGCAGCAGCCGTAGGCCGTGAAGGCTGCGCTCCTGAGTAGAGGTGGTTGGGGTTTAGGGTTTCGGGTTTGGGGTTTAGGGTTTAAGGTTTAGGGTTTGGGGCTTAGGGTTTAGGGTTTAGGGTTTGGGGATTAGGGTTTTACGGGTCAAGATTTACGGAGGGTCATGCGGCTTTCGGCATTTTTGGGTTCGGCTTAGCTCCACTTTCATGGGATATACTATGCTAATTGTTCAGAAGTTTGGTGCCACTGGCTGTAGGTTTCGAAGCGGGCCTCAACAACAGCCGTGAATCCAAATTAGCCCAGACTGGTCAGTGATCTGAATTAGGGTTTTCGGCTGTCGTGGAACAAAATTCCAGACCCCTCCACGCGAACCCATCTTAAGCCACGGCTCATGGGCCATCCACCCGCGAGAATGTGCCTCGGCGGAAATGGGAGAGGGGATGGTTAACCCTCCAAAGAACTACCTGCTCCTACACCCTTAGCCCTAAACCCTAACCCATGCATCGCCCGCAAACCCTAAACCCTGAAGCAGCTGGCTGAGGGGGGGGGGGGACAACACTTAAGACACCTTGAACTCCACACAAGACTGTATGGGGGTCGATATCAAGTTTTGGGCACTTTTAAGTCGCAACTATCGTACACTCCTTATACTCCAGCGCCCCAAAAAACCCAAGATTTCGACCGACCATCGACCCCCAAAGCCAAGCTCTAAAAGCCCAGGCTACTGCTGGAGGATGAAGCCGAAGCCGCCAATGCAGGTCAAGACAGAGCAGATGACCTACCAGGGTTTCCTTTTCTTTCAGAGTGCTGGGTTTAGGGTGTTTGGGTCTTGGGGGGTTTAGTGTTGCTGGAATAGGTTTAAGGTTTGGGGCGAAGATAAGGGGGACTTGGGGGGCTGTGTCATATGTTACATACTTGTTTTCACCACCTTTGCACCAGAAAACTTTTTCTTCCTGGGTTACTCCGGTTTCAGGACAAAAGCTTACTTACTCTGGTTTCTTTTATTTTTGTTGGTGCAAGGTTTGTGGCGCCAAGGCTTCAGGAGACTAGAGCAGGCTTCATTCAGGTATAGGGTTTAGGATTTAGGGTTTAGGGTTTAGGATTTAGGGTTTAGGGTTTAGAGTTTAGGGTTAAGGGTTCAGGGTTTCGCGTTTAGCGTTTAGGGCTTAGTGTTTAGGGCGTGCCGAACGGAAGTGATTGGTGAAGCAAAGTCACGAGGCTCAGGACTTGAACCCCGAGAGTAATTATAAGGGCTTGTTTAGTTACCCTAAACCCTACACCCTAAATCCTAAACCCTAAACCAGAAGCCCTAAACCCAGAATGCTGAGCCCGAAACCCCGAACTCTGCAACAATGACAGCCAAGGTTATGCTTTCAAATAGGAAAGCTCTAGAGTGTTCCGGGCATGTGCTGCTGAGTAAGAGGGCGGAAGCCTCTACCCTCTGCAAGCCCCGTACACATTGCCGCCTTGAATTTCTACAGCAACGCCGTAAAGCCTCTCCATAGCCTCTCCTAAATCCTAACCTCCCTAAATCCTGAACCCTAAATCCGAAACCCCAAACCCTAAACCCTAAATCCGAAACCCTAAACCCTAAACCCTAAATCCGAAACCCTGAACCCTAAACTCTCCCTCCCCCCCCCCCCGGGCGTAAATTCGCCCAACAGTGCGGTGGGTCGGTAGCCACTCCGGCCGCTTGGAGACCTGAGGATGGACTCGGGACCTAAACCCTAAACCCTAAACCCTAAACCCTAAACCCTAAACCCTAAACCCTAAACCCTAAACCCGTTAGGCTCGGGGTCTTGAGGGACTTAGGGATATTGAAGGTTTAGAGTTCAGCTTTCGAGTCGTTGAGGCAATCTAGTCCAATGGGTTTGTCAACCTAAGCCTTAAACCCGAAACCCTGAAACCTAGAACCCTGGAACCCTAGAAGCCTAGAACCCTACTGGAACCCTACTAGAACCATAGAACCCCCCAGAACCCTTGAACCCTCGCACCGTCAACCCTTAGGATTCCCTTAGGACTCAGTCCACGACCTCACAAGTCCGACAATGTGTTGGGATTTGCTGGGATTGCAAGAAATTCTCTGCACATCGTAGAACATTGTGCAGCAGAAAAAACGTCATGCTGACAAGGCATTGCGGCAACACACTCATTTAAGGCATACAAAGTAAAACCCCAACAAGAGGTCGCATTTCCTGAAAAAGCCAGTTTACGAGCTTCCCCTGCAGATAGCTTGAACAAGCTTACAAAACGGGTAGTGCTACTTTGAGGGGCTGGCTTTTCTGACCCTTCAAAAGGCCAGCTTGTCCTGGAAGGGACGAAACATGAGGCTGACTCTAGATCCCAAATTTCACGATCCCTCACCCAACACGCATGGAACAGCTTCAGGCTAGTAGCCTTATGGTACCGGTCGATGTTAGCACAATTGGTAAGTGTCATTCTTCAGTAAGCATGGGTGGAATTTTAAGGCAGGATATCCTATAAGCTTTTCCTCAACTCTCAACCCCCCGAAACCCTAAGCCCTCTTGACCCTAAACTCTAAACTTCCCAAACCCTCAGGTTTGTCCAGCCAGGCTGCAGGCAGCACCTGCCACACGCCAGCCAGCGTGATCACCGAGCCAGTGACCTTGGGCTTCACTAGGCTCTGTCCGGAGTCCTTCAGGGCCTTAAAGTGAGTTCTGACCGTAGAGTCGCTTTAGGGTTCGTGTGGGGCCTCAAGTTTGGGCTTGTTTAACGAGGTGTGTGCCACGAGTCAGTTAAAGGGGGCCTCCAGAGCATCCTGAAGTTTCGAGAGGAACCCAGGGTTTGGGCTTTTTAGGGGTGTTAGGGCGTGAGAGTTTGAAAATCACGAAGGCATAGCCTCCAATAACCACAGGTAGCTGTCCCAGAACAAACGACCCCTCGAATTCAGTAGAAGGGCTACCCTAAACCCTATAAACCCTAAATCGCTCCAAGATTCTGAAGTCATGACTTGAAGCCCCAAGACATCCCCGCTCTGCCGCAAACCTCGAACCCGAAACTGTCAAACCCGCAGCCCAGCCACAGCGAGACTAGCTTAGAAACCCCTAAACCCCCTAAACCCTAAACTCCCTGCACTGTAAACTCCCTAAGCCCCAAACTCCCTATACGCTCTAGAGACTCCCTAAACCCTACTCCCCAAACCCTAAGCCCCCTAAACCCTAAACTCCCTAAACCCTAATCCCTAACTTCCAGGCCAAGAGGCGAAATGCAAGCCCATGCACACCGCCCGCGCGGTGGTCGCGCCCAGGTTCGGCAGCAGCACGTTCCAGTTCTCCTTCGGAGAGGGGTTTAGGGTGCAGGGTGTAGGGTTAGGGTTTGTTGTTTAGGGTTTGGGGTTTAGGGTGTTTAGGCCTTTGCGGTTGCTCTGAATATTCCAAAGGCCTGCAACCCGGGCCCATACTTCGGATGCCCTTGTACACAAGGGTAAGGGGCCATACGAAGGGCCCATAGTTGCAACCCTAAACCCTAAACCCTATAATAAACCCTAAACCCTAAACCCGAAACCCTTAGTAGATCTTAGTAGAAGTCACCACAATAAGACCGACGCTCGGGTCTCAGGGGAAGAAGGAGGGAAACGAAACCAAACTCCGAACTCTTTGCTGGTCAGGTCTTTAAACACCCTCAAAATTATTTATATATAGGGCGGTTCTCAGAATTATGATCCGTTTGGGGGTACCCAAAATATTAGGTGCCGTATTAGAATAGCGATCCGAAAAAGGGCAACCATGTTGAGAGCCACCTAATATAGGGTCCCTTATAAACCCAAATAAGGAAAAAATGTCCCAGAATCCAACCTAGCTTGTAAGGTGACCAGCTTGCAGGTTGCGAGGTTTGGGGCTTCACGGTTTTTGGGTTTAGGCATTAGGGTTTCAGGGTCTCAGGGAATAGGGTTTAGGGGTTTAGGGCTTTGAAGCATTCGGGATGAGGTTTGGCGGTGTCAGGGTTTGGGCAGTTCGGCTTCAGGGCTTCAGGGCTTCAGGGCTTCAGGGCTTCAGGGGTTGGGGTTCAAAATCTGAGGCTGTGGCGGCCTAGGGTTTTAGGGCATGGGGGACTAGGGGTGTAGGGTTTAGGGCATCCTCAACCCTAACCCCTAAACCCCTAAACCCCTAAACCCCTAAACCCCTAAACCCCTAAACCCCTAAACCCCTAAACCCCTAAACCCCTAAACCCTTAAACCCCTAAACCCCTAAACCCCTAAACCCCTAAACCCCTAAACCCCTAAACCCCTAAACCCCTAAATCCTATCCCTAATCCGGGCAACAGGGACTTTGTGCTCGCTAGCTGGAGCAAGGTGCTGCGGGATCATCAATGCCGGCGACGAAGTACATGAGCCAGACCTGCGAAGGAACGGTTGCTCGGGTTTGGGTTTAGGGTTTAGGGTTCAGGGTTCAAGGTTCAGGGCTCTTGTTTGGGTTTAGGGCTTGGGGCTTGGGTTCAGTTCAGGGTTTAGAGTTTATTAGGGTTCGCGGCTTAGGGTTCAGGGTTGGGGATTCTAGGTGTTCAGTGTTCAGGCGTTCCGGGCTTAAGTGCTTCGATGTCTCAGGGTTTTGGGGGCTTCGGGTTTACGTATTCGAGCTTTGATGACGAAGGGGCGCTTCGGACTGCGGGAGTCCGGGGCGTGGGGGTATTATTGTAGAGTCTGACAGCGGTTGATGGCTTCAGCCTGTCTCCAAGCCGCTACGGTGCCGAAGGACGACGTTGGGTTCATAGAATTGAGGGCTCAAGTTAGGGGTCTTAGAATGGTCTGGCGGTTTATGGCTGGGTTTAGGGTTTAGGGTTTAGGGTTTAGGGTTTAGGGTTTAGGGTTTAGGGTTTAGGGTTTAGGGTTTAGGGTTTAGGGTTTAGGGTTTAGGGTTTAGGGTTAGGGTTTAGGGTTTATATAGGGTTTAAGAGCAGGGTGCAGAGTGTAATGTTCAGGAAAAAGGGCAGAACCCACCGATGCGAGGCTCTACCGTTCACCCGTAAACCTCAGTCTGCCAAACCCTAAACCCTAAACCCGAAACCCTAAACCCCAAACCCCAAAACCCCAAAACCCCAAAACCCCTAAACCCCTAAACCTTAAACACCCCTAACCCTAAACGTCCCTTGAGCCCCCAAAGCCCTCACGGGAGGCAAGCTGCCGACATCACCCACGCCGTGGCCGGCACCAGGTAAATCCCCGCCATAATCATCCAGGATGTCTGAAAGCCATCTTTGAGCTCCTTGAAACTCGGGCTCAGGGTTGGTAGGATTTAGGGTGTTGGGGTTTAGGGTTTAGTGTTCAAGGCTTAGGGCTTGGGCTTTTGGATTCAAGGTTTAGGGATCAAGACGAGCTGGGCTCCCGCATTATGCTGGTGTATAGAGCGGGAGGCTTGGGACTTAGGGAGCATATGGAAAAAAGGGGCTGTTTCTGTCTTAAGACACCAGAACTACTATTTGCTTGAAAACGCCGCACAAAAATCTAGAAAATATTCCCTATATTACCCTTGTAAGGAGGAATCGTGTTTACTTTTTGGGGGGTTCTTAAGCAAGTAGTGGAGAAGGTCCTCGTGCTCCGAGCATGGTCCGAGCTTCTTCACAAGCGGCCCGTTCTCGGCGTCCGTCCCTGGGGCGTTGGCCACTTCCAGGGCGTCCATGGCCGTTCTGGCTTCTGCTACAACCTGCGCTCTGGCTGTTAAAATCGGCGTAAACCCCTGGAGCCCCAAGTGCTAACACCCTAGCAACCCTCCCGGTTTTTTCTTCAACAGTCAACACCGACTGAGCCTTGCAAGCCTTCAACTCACGCCCCAACTCGACATGTTCCCATCCTCTACCCAAGCCGGGATTTTCCTTGAGGTTGACATCTTCAACCCTCTCAAAGCATATGTCTACAGATCCTCTTAAACCCAGGAAAATATACAAAACAGCTACCTTGACCCCCTAAACCCAATGCCTCCTGGCTTCTGCCTAGGGCTCAAGTGGAAGGAGCTCAATGGCCGCCAAGCGTTCAGAAGAAACGGGTTAGGGTTTGGAGGTTTGAGGTTAAGGGTTGAGGGCTTAGGGTTTAGGGTCTTGCGGTTTCGGGGGTTAAAAAGCAGTCTGGGTTTAGTGACTTGCAACGGGGGTTGGATCGATTTGGTTGGGCGATCTTGATCTAGGGCTTCGGTTTTCATGTTCGGTCAGGCACAACCCGCACCTTGCACTTGTGTTGAGCGCTGGCACCCTCAAGTAAGGAACACACCAAATCCTAACGGAGACCCGATGGCTCGAACGTTTAAACCTTAAGCACTTGAACTCATATTAACCAACATGCAGAAGGTTTGTTGAAGAGTGAACGAGTCCAGCTGCGAGCGTCGTTCCACAATGCCTACTGCGGTAAACCCTACACTCTTTAAACCCCTAACCCTAAACCCCAAACCTGAATCCCAAACCCAAACCTGAAGCCTCAACCGAAGCCTCAACCTTCTCGACTGAGATGAGAGGGGTTACCTAGCCTTAGGACCCTACAGTAAGCCCCAAAGAAGTTTGCTGGGTTTGCACTTTACAGTCTCTGATCTTTGCACTTTAGGGTTTAGGGTTCAAAGTCACCCAAAACCCAAAACCCTAAGCCTTAAACCCTAATCCCTAAACCCTTTTGGGGGTTTTAGGATTTTGGGGGCCACTTTGAGTTGATATTTGAGCTACGCGCGCTTTTTGTTCCCACTGCCGGCTTGCTCGCTGACCAAGCGTCAAGGAGAGCCACGGTGGCTGCGCCTGGCAGGTCCTGAGAACACTCCGCATTCCCAGCACCACACTCCAAGTCCATTTTGGAGGCACAGAAAACCCAAACCCTAAACCCTAGTGCATAGGTCGAGTTTGGGGCTTCTAGGATGTCAGGCTCTGGCGGGCTCTGGGTTTGTTCTTTATTATTTTTTTTTTTTTTTGGGGGGGGGGCGGCCGGGGGTCTTGCTGTCGGAGACCAAGACTCATTGTAGCAGCCATGAGCACTACATACCTCAGGCTGTCGCTCAACAACCAACCCCCAAGGCAGAACCTCTCGATGCAGGCGCTGCCTTTGCAAGGGCTCACGCTTAGGGCACCCTTCTCGCTGCGCCCTTACGCAGAAGTCGAGCACTCCGCCCTCAACCTTTGAGACCCCATGAGCACTGATTCATCTGAAGCCCTCAAGCCTGAACTCGAAAGGAACCCTGAATCCCCAACCCGGGAGTCTCCAAACTAAACCCGGAGTACCGAAACCCTGAACTCGATACCCCCCTGAATCTCTGAACCCCAAACCCTATGTAAGCCCCGGCGAGCAGGGTCCTGCTTCAGACCACTATCTCGCTGATCTCCTGGCTTCAGGGGAGGAGCCATTCAGCTGCAGAGATTAGTCGGGGTTGAAGGATTGGCTGGGGCTTGGGGCTTTCAGGTTGTAGGGCTATATGTATATGTATATTATATATATATGGTTCGGCGTCGGGCCCCCATAATATCCCCCCCCCCCCCCCAAGACCCTTAAACCCTTTGCTTTGCGTGTTGTGGTTTGGAGGGATACGGACTCTAAGGGCGTGAGGATACTGGCCTTTTGGGTTCCTTTCGTTGAGGCTTGCCTATAAGGGATGCAGATATTGCTTTTTGGGTTCTGGGTTCTTTGGGACTATGCTGAGCTGCGGTTTAGGCTCAAGGGATGAGGAAAGGCCTCAAGGACAAGGATGCTTAAGGGATGAGGAGACTGGGTTTGACTTGAGGCTTGTGGGGATTGTGAAGGCATGCGGACACTGGTCTTCACTTTTGCGTGCAGGTCAGGCACCGGAGGGGCCCTTGCTTCGGATGCGCTTCTGCGGTCTCTCGAGAGGAGTGCTTGCAGGTTCTGGAGGCTGAGCTTTGGGCAAAAGTTTCAAGTCTCCCTCATGTCTCACGAGCACTTCTCCTGTATCGTTTGCTTGGAGCTTCACACTGCCGGCGCTGTTCTCGAGCACCACGAAGTCACGAACCCGTCCGGCCCGACAAAGGAATTTACCCCCGCCAGACTTACTGGTGTACTGGGAATTTTTTGCGATGACCCTGTCTCCGGTCACGAGGATGACATCCACAGCTGCTCGTTTGCGCTTGCATGCGATATCTTTCTTGAGTGCTGCCCGCATATGCGCGTTCTCGACGGCAGCCTGAATGGGCTGTAATCTGACATGGAAGTCGTCCGCCATCTTCTTGTAATGCTCTGGTCCCAATGCTTGATCCTTGCGCAGGAAGTCGAGCCACTGCTCATCTGTCATCTCTGCCTCTTCAGACAGGATCTGCCTGAGGCCCACATTACGCCATCGAGATTCCAAGGGCCGCATCACCCACCAAAGAGTTTCGGGCGCCACCCCGAACTTCTGCAGAGGTGCGGAGTTGTATGCAAGCACTGCTGCCTGCAATCTCTCCCGGACCCCTCCGTGAGCATAGTCAAGCACACGATTCATGCACTCCGTCAAGCCGTTACTCTGCGGATGACCCGGTGGGATCGTCCGGTTGCGAAGGCCAATCGCCCGCTTGAGTGCCTGATGGCCAGGAATGCTTATTTCACAGAGACAAAAAGCAATATTTTGTACTACATTTGATACTCAAGGGTTAGGCCATAGAACTTGACGCAACCTTGCCTCGGAGATGACACTGGTAAACTGAGAGCCGTTGTCAGAGTGAACGCAGATGGGAAGGTCGAAGTCTTGGAAATACCTGCGTTGTTGGGTTCTACCAGGCTGAGGGCTGCAGGGCTCTTTTCGTGGAGGTTCACCAGTACTTTGAAAGGCCTTGGGTTAGGGCTTCGGGCTTTTGGGTTTAGGGTTTAGCTCTTTTCGTGGAGGTTCGCCAGTACTTTGAAAGTCTTCAGGGCTTCGGGTTTTTGGGTTTAGGGTTTAGGGTGGGTTTGAGAGTGCCTGATCAAGACTCCCTGGACGTTGCCGACGGTTGCGGCGCCATCATCGAGTGACCAAGCAGAAACACGCCACGTGGCAAAGTCCACGCAGACGAGCATGCACCAGCGAGGGGAGGTATCGTGCGGGGTCACTCTCTTGAGGTCCACGCCGACCACCTGACCTGCTAGTCCTGGTGTCGGTAGGTGTCGTGACTGTGGCCTGATGCACTGCCTCGTTGTTCTGGCGCGACACTGCTCGCACCTTGCGACGCACCAGGAAGCGTCCAAGGAAATATTGCACCAGTTCAGACCTTCGCTTTTCAGAGCCGAAACGATGCCAGCACGTCCTCTGAGGTGGCACAGGTCAAGGTGTGCTTGGTAGAGGTAGTTGATCTTGTCGGGCACTGAGATGCCGCTGCTGTCGGGCTGCATACGCAGCGCAGTCCAGTCTGCACGGCCCATCGTAGCTTGCACAGCCTGGTACGCTTTGAGGTCGGTTGACGGGAGCACGTCGTCGTCAGCCGCCATGATGAAGCGCACGGCCGTAGCCTTGTCAGCATCTCGAGGCCAGAGTGACTCTTCGGCACCCGTTCCATGCTGGCCGGTGTGGTTGTTGACAGAGTCATCCTGGCCCTGCTGCAGCCTCGTGCGACAGCAGTCCTTGCAAGTGCTGCCGATTTTCAGTGGCTTCTGCCACTGGGACTTGGCGAAGCATTCCTTCGGTTTGTCTTCCTGACAGACGACGCAGACTTTGGAGGTAGTAGCCTGGCTGGCGCAAGTGCAGTCCTTGCACTTGCGCGTGCTATCTGGCTGTTGCCACTGCGAGACGGTGAAGTTGCCAGACCCCCGTAAAGCACCGCAGGCACTGCAGAGCTTTTCTTTCTTCGGCTGGGAGTCTTTCCCGCGCACAGCTGCCACAGAAGCTGCAGCAGCGCAGGACGTACATTTACCAGCTTCGCCCAAGGCCCACTGCGAGGTGCTGTACTTGTCTCTCGGCATGTCGGTTTTGCAGACGGAGCAGACGCGAGAAGCCTTGACTCTCTTTCGAAGTTTTTCGTCGACTGGCTTGCATGCGAGACACACTGGCTCCTGGCAGGGTGCTTGCAGCAGGGGACTGAGTATGCAGGGTAAAGTTGCTTAAGGGTTCAGCAATGTTCAGGGATATTGAGGTTAGTATGGCGTCAAGTCCGCTCCTTGGAAGGCCACACAGAAGCCGCGTAGAGTGCACGGTCCTTTACTTGCTCGCAAGTAGCGCACTTCTTGCTGGTAGGCTGGTCCGGGAAGCGTTTCTGGAGCTCTTGGGCCAGCAAGCGCTTCACGTCCTGTGTTCAGGGTTTAGGGTTGAGGGTTCAGGGTGTAGGGTTGAGGACTTATAGTGTCGGGTTTAGGGTTCAGGGTTCGGAAACCTCGTTACCGGCTACGCCTTTCAGTGAAAGTACCCGTCCTGAGCTGTCAGACTCTGACCATTAGCTGGCGCAGGAGCAGGTGCAGGAGCAGCTGCAGACACTGCAGGTGGTACAGGCAGAGCTCCAGGAGCAGGTGCAGCAGCAACTGCAGGAGCAGCTGCTTCAGCAACTGGCTCAAGAAGTTCTGGACGGTCTGGAAGGCGCCGGACGCGTTGCCAAGCTTTCTCGAGAGTGAGGTTCTCGTAGTAGGTCTGGTTGGGCCGTCTGGCAAGAAAGCGACCAGACAAAGCCTTCTTTGCGTCTTCGAGTGACACATGTGGCCGCGTTTCGAGGAAGACACAGCACATTGCCCAATCTTTCGCCGAGTTGTCTGACACGGGAGGTCTGGCCGCGGGCAGGCTTCCGACAGCCACTTCGTCCTGCACAGGGTCAAACCGGAGCTTCGGGGTAGGCGTCATGCTCAAGTATGTCGCCTCGTCCATGTGCTGTGTTTCGGCCAGCACGAGCTCCACTATGTCACCTTTGTCTGGCTTCACATTGGTACTGCCCGGTAAGCGTCCTTGCTGGGAGCTTGTGCAGGCATTCATGTCGCCTTGCAAAGAGGCTGTCAGCTCACGTGCCACAACCAGACTGGACTTAGCCCTCATGGAGTCGGAGAGAGTGAGCCACAACTGGAAGTTACTGGGAGCACTGGTTTTCGTCAATGCTCTCGGTTTGAGTGCCACGAGCTTGTCCAGCGGCACGTTGCAGCAGTCCAAATCAACCAGCACCAAGGTTGAAAGCTGCGGTCTCACGAAAAAGTGGGTCTGTGGCTGTCTCAGCCAACGCTCCACATTAGCTCGGAGTGCGTTTGTTGGCAGAGCCGGTCGTTGTACGATGGCTCGGCTCTTGTCCTCGCAGAGTTTCGGCCATGCAACCGAAAACCCCAAGCACTGCTGAAAGTAGACTTCGCTTCACATTGGCACTGGCCAAAGGGGGGGGGGGGGGGCAAAACCCTCAACCCTAAAGTAAGTTTGAAACCCTAAACCCTCAACACCCTAAACCAAGGAAGCCTAAACCTAAACCCTAAACGAAACCCCCAACCACACCACAGGGGGGGGGGGGGGGGGGCGGGGTGGGCAAAACCCTGAACCCTAAAGCATAAAAGTCAGAAGGTGCCATGTTGACAGAGCCCTGCTCGCAGTCCTCAGTCAATATTGTCACCGACCAACTCGTTGCTTCAGGGAACGCATTGATGAATCGCAGTGCTGCTGAGACAGCCATGCATGCAATAATTAAGTCAAGCAAGGCTGCGTTTGGGGTTTAGGGTTTAGGGTTTAGAGTTTAGTGTTTAGGGTTTAGGTGTTCAGGGTTAAGGGTAAAGGGTTGAGGGTTTAGGGTTTAGGGTTTAGGAGGTCTTATATCCTGTGGCACGGTGCAGTTCAGCTAATTGAAGGCCCTGGGTGTGTGGGCAAAGTCTCGATAACATTGGAGCCATGCTTGCAGACACACCATGCTTGCAGACACATGTCGCTGACATGGGAGGCACGCCCTGCAGAGCAGGCGATAGGTCTAACCCCTATGCGTGACCCTTGTCGTCATTTAGGGTTTAGGGTTCAGGGTTTAGGGTTTAGGCTTTAGGGTTTAGGGGGGGGGAGGGGGGGGCAAAACCCTCAACCCTAAAGTTTGAAACCCTAAAGCCTGAAACCCTACAGCCTAAACCGTCAACCCTGAGTAAGGAAGGCTAAACCTAAACCCTAAACCAAGGAAGCCTAAACCTAAACCCTAAAGGAAACCCCCAACCACACCACAGGCGGGGGGGGCGGGGGGGGCAAAACCCTCAACCCTAAAGTTTGAAACCCTAAACCCTAAACACCCTAAACCAAGGAAGCCTAAACCTAAACCCTAAACGAAACCCCCAACCACACCACAGGGGGGGGGGGGGGGGGGGGGCGGGGTGGGCAAAACCCTGAACCCTAAAGTTTGAAACCCTAAACCCTAAACCCTAGACCCTAGACCCTAAACCCTAACCCTAAACCCTAAACCCTCGTTCTTAAAAAGAAAGCCTAAACCCAAACCCCAAACCCAAACCCCCAACCACACCACAGGGGGGGGGGGGGGTGCAAAGTGGCAGGCGTTGCATCTCAGTATAATGAAAAGTATAATAGTATATGACCATTGTGTAGACCATTGGGGGGGGGGGGGGTGTGGGGGGGGGGGGGGCCGCCGGGGCTGAATCATACATATATATATATATATATATAGGGTTTATTACGGTTTCGTGGGGCTTTGTTTGGGATGTATGGGGAGCAACGCAAAGCCTGCTGAGGACTCTTCTGCGCGCACTCTGTAAAGCGTGGCCCAAACTAACCCCTAAATCCTACATACGCTTGCCTCCCCACCCCCCGAATACTGAACATTCCCATTATGCAGTGATTTATAGTACTTTGCTGAAAGTGCTTAAAGTGTATGTTGGGATGTTCCCCCTTATACTCACAGTCCTTAGTTAATGGCGATTACCGTACCCCCTATTATACTCCCAATTAAGGACTGTTAGTATAAGGGGGAGCATCCCACAGTGTCTGTATGGTCTGAGGTTTAGGACCTTGGGGAGGGAGGGGTAGTTTATGTCAAGAGTGCGGAAGCTGTCGCACTCAGGCTCACAACCCTAAACCCCGAAACGCCTCAACCCTTAAACCCTCAACAACCAAGAAATACATTGCTGTGTCAACGCTCTCAACCCCAAACTCTAAACCCTAAACTCGAAACCCTAAACCCCAAACCCTAAACCCCAAACCTCTAAACCGAACCTGCCTCCGCCTCGGCCAAAAGGAGAGGGTCGCACTGCCGGCCCCGGCACGGCTCCGGGGCCACGGTCGGGCAGCCTCTGGGAGTGAGAGGGCCTTAAGGGTCGAGGGTTTAGGGTTTGTAGGCTTAGGGTTTAAGGTTTAAGGTTTAGGGTCTAGGGTCTAGGGTCTAGGGTTTAGGGTTTAGGGTTTAGGGTTTAGGGTGTAGGGTGTAGGGTTTAGGGTTTAGGGTTTCAGGGCGCTGCAAGGAACTCTAAGACTCTAAGGACAAGAAAGAGTTAGGGTTTAGGGTTTCGGGTCTGAGGGATTCTATTTCCGGGGTCCTGCTGCGGATGTTAGGGGTTTAGGGCTTGGGGCTTGTAGTTAGCGCTTGTGCAGGACTTTCGGGACAAATAAGCTTTAACTAAACCTCCACAAAATATACCTTTGGGGCAGGCTACGCCCGTAACTTTGATTCATATGGGGGGGTTCCGAAATTAGGGGTACCTTGTTGGGGTCCTGATGATAAGGGGATCCTACCATTACGGGATCTATATTGGGGGTCCTCTATTTTCGTAAACCCCCATAGTATATACGTCCTGGTACAACGCGCCCTGAAACAATGGGGGCAAAGGAAATACAGGATTAGGAGCGAGGGCTTGGGGAACCAGCAACCCCCAAGCACTGAGCCCGAAGCCCTAAACCCTAAACCGTAAACCCCAGACCCTTTCACGTCCTCCTGCTGCCGGCGACCGTTCAAGAGCATGGACCCAAGCGTCGATCACCATCTTGGGTGGGATCCTCGGTCTGCGGGATGTGTGTAGGTTTTTTTTTGGAGGTGTCGAGGCGAACAGATTCAAGTTCAGGAACTCCCGGCTTCAGGGGTTTGCAAAGTGCATGCGAATAAACGCACATATCTGTATACATACATATCTATATCTATCTATATATATATGTACATATTCATATACTATACGTGCGCAAACAAAGCTTTACATTAAATGCGTTTATGGGTTTGTGTTATAATGGGGCGGGGGGGGGGGGGGGGCGGGCGACAGGTGTTGGGATCAGGGTATGTTTCGCGGGTATGTTTCGGGGGTATGTTTCGGGTATGTTTCGCGGCATCATGAGCTACTTTACCTGCAATTTCGGGGGTATGTTACGGGGTATGTTTCGCGGGTGTGCAACCCGTGTCTAAGTTTAGGGAGGGAGAAAAGGTGTTTGGAACGGGATGCAGGGAGCTTGGGGACGTGACTACTTAGAAAACCCGGAGCGTCGACGCCCTGCACTTGCAATGCAATCGAAACCCTAAACCCTAAACAGTAAACAGCCTCAGAGTCAGTGCTGAACTAGTAGCCCCTACACACCCAAGGACGCAGGAGATGACAGGCGTCCTGGTCATGTTCCTTGCAGCATTGCCGCTCAGTATGTCGCGATAGCAGCTCAAGTAGCAGTCCTTCAGAACTTGGGTTTAGGGTTTAGGGTCTAGGGTTGAGGGTTCAGGGTGTGCTGGAGGGTTTGGTATACGAGACTCTGAACTGTCTTTTAAGTTTACATCTGCCTGCACGGGACTGGATGCACGGATGCCCTCTGGCAAGGTGCAGCTGTGTCCTTCAGACCAAGAATTGAACCCGGAGACGAGAACCGGAAATCCTCATATGGGGGGCATGTGTCCGAAGATGAAATATAGTGCCCTTGTCGAATCTCCAGTAGTATGTTACAGCCTACTCCTTAGCTATGATGTAGCGTGCCCAAGAAAAGGGCCCAACATTTAGATCAACTCCTGCAATTGGAGTTCAGGATTTTGGCAGTTTGGGGGTGGCAAATACAACTGAACCCTAAACCCTAAACCCAAAATCCTAAACCCTAAACCCTAAACCCTGAACCCTGAACCCTGAACCCTGAACCCTGAACCTTGAACCCATTCCCCTTCCCTTCGAGTCCGAGGTGTGGTTCAGCGGCTGTGGGCAGAGGCCGAAGCAGGCTGCGCCATACCTCGAGTTTAGGGTTTGGGGTTTAGGGTTTAGGGTTTAGGGTTTCTAAGGGTTTCTATGGCTTTCTAGTCCTTCTTAGGTTTCTGGGGTTCTAGGGTTTGTCGGGTTTAGGGTTCAGGGCTTCTTGGGTTCGCAATGTCTAGTGTTCAGGTTTCAGGGTTTCTAGGGGGTCTAGGGGGCTTCTTGGGTTCGCAATGTCTAGTGTTCAGGTTTCAAGGTTTCTGAGGTTCTAGGGTTTAGTGTTTCGGGCTCAGGGTTTAAGGTTTCCAGGGTTTAGGGATCTTGGGTTGAGGGTTTCTAGAAGCTTCTAGGGTTTGCATGGTTCCAGGGTTCACAAGCTTTAGGGCCCGGGCGCCACAGATGTTAAGCGAACCCGGTCTCTTGAGACGCAATCGTTCGACCCACGCCTTGCGCAGTGGCTGGAACACGATCCACCTAAACCGTAAACCCTCCCATGCGCTTCACCCCAACACTCCAAGCCCCAGAACCCTAAATCCCTGAACGCAAGTCCTGTCTCCAAGGAACCGCTCCACCACCGTATCCACCTTCTGGCCCACACAGCTGGCGTTCTTATAGGCCGACGCCACCTGCGCTTAGTGGCCGGGCTTCGTTCTCAAACACACTTGCGCCCCTGCTTGGGGCACAGTACCCTAGGCCCTAAACCCTAAACCCTGAACCCCAAACTCTAATTTCCGTACGATAGGAACAGGGTATCTGGGTGAGATGGGGAGGGAGGAGTTCGGTCACGTCAGGGCCCAAGGTGGGCACTTTCGCTTCAAAGGAACACAACTATCGTGTCCTTCCCTAAACCCTAAACCCTAAACCCTAAACCCTAAACCCTAAACCCTAAACCCTAAACCCTGAACCCTAGACCCTTCATTAGAGCTGCACCTCGCGCCACGTGCAGCCCGCATCCCCCAGTTCGGCGCCAGTGCTGCCTCGGCATGGCATAGAAGAAGCTCCAAGAATCCCAAACCCTAAGCCCTAAACTCCCAATCCCTTAATCCACCCCGCGCTCTCCAAAACCCAAGGTCGGCCTCAAAATCCTTGATGCGCGCGAAGGACTTCCTCCACCCCCCATCAGATTAGCCATCATGAAAGCCTCAGGCCCCAAAATGAAGGGGATCATTATGGGTATTCACGGGTACTAACAGGGCGATCCAAGAAAACCCCCCAAGCGCTCGTTTAGGCCTCCAGCACTTTGGGGTTAACCCGAAACACGCCTAAGCTCTCCCAAACTCCAAACCCTTACCCCCCTGAACTCTGTACCTCCTAAACCCCCCGCAGGCCCTAAACCCTAAACCCTAAACCCTAAACCCCAAACCCTAAACCCTGAACACCCCCCCCCTTCCCCCGAAAGCCGCCGGGCAGCACTCCCCTTCTGTGGGCGTGGAGTACCAGAGCCCACCAAGGTCGCCGACCCCGAACCATGAGGTCTTCCTGGAGGGTTTAGGGTTTAGGGTTTAGGGTTTTAATTAGGGTCCCTCCTGGCTTCTGCACCTGTGTCTGAAGCTTTAGGTTTAAGGTTCAGGGCCACTCCTGGATGCTGAAAGCTTAAGGAACAAACCCTGACCCCTGTAGGTCCATAGGGTTGAGGGGTGCTTTCGGTTGGGTTCAGGGATTTTTTATTTATGATTGTGCTTTAAACTTTTGCGATTTCTTAGGGTGGACGAAAATGGTCTTGACATCGGTTTCGAAACAGGGTTGTACCGTCGGGCTTGATGGCAACTGTTACAAATACAGTAGAAATCAGGTTTAGGGATCGTTTTTTTCTGAACAGTGTTTTGCAAGCAAGGCTTTTGTCATATTCGGTGGGTCTTTGGGGTTAGGACTTTGGGGGGGAAAGACTCGGAACTTCAAACACGAGGTTTAAGGCTAAGGGACGCCTTGGCTTTCTTGAGTATAGCCACCATGGTATGCAGTCTTCGGGGCGTGGACTTTCAAAGGGGACCGAGGTTCCTTTGGGTATATAGGACGATCCAGAGAAGTACCTACTAGGAGAAGGGAGACGGCATGAGCTCCTTCTCGTGATGCCCGCCCACACTGTGTCGATGTTTAGAAGGCAAAGTTCTTGTGGTTTAGGGATGAATCCTCGGTTTTCGGGTTCAGCTTTAGGTATGAACTGGGGTGGCACATGTATATACTCCTTTAAATGACTGGATTGCTCTGCGTCGGCTCTCATGCTGAAGAAACCGCAGCTGCGGGCAGTCCTGGTGAAGTTTGACGCAGCGCCGCTAGTGGTGCAATTGCCGGCAACCTGCTCCAATCCAGGAACTTAGGTTAAGACCCCGGGCTTCATGTCGGTCCTGTACAAGTCGGACTAGAAAGGTCCAGCCAAAAACTGTTTTGGAAAAAAGGCATGTAGTTCACACAATAATCATAATCCCTAAGAACACACGAGTCGTACAGTGCAACTGCGCGGGCACGAAACTGGATCCTTCGACTCCAGCAGGACTTCCCCCATTTTGTACGGGGGTTCGGGGTTGAGGGGACACACAGAGGCTTAGGGATGAGGGTAGGGTTGCGCTTAGATTGTTGAAGATTCCGCGGTTTCGGGCTGAGGGCTTAGGCGCCCCAGAATTTAGGGTTCAGCGGTTGAGGGAACTGGGGCCATGGCTCAAACACAGGATGTGCCGCCCCTGCCACCTTTCATTGAGCGCTGGAGGAGAAGCCACAAAATCTCCAAACCGCAAGGCCACCAAACTCCCCCACCCTAAACCCTAAACCCTAAACCCTAAACCCTAAACCCTAAACCCTAAACCCTAAACCCTAAACCCTAACCCTATAAACACCCAGCAGCGCAGCCTGCGACAGGCTGCCGGTGAACAGAACCTCGGCTTTGGGAGGTTCCCCCTTTTCCTAACAGTCCTTAATGCACTAGTAGGGATTTGTAAATTGGGATCTCTACTCAGGACTGGTAGTATAAGGGAGAACATCCCAGCCAGGCTTTCACTGGCCGGCGGGGAGAAACAAAGTCTGCACTTTTGCTGGAGGGGGGAGGGGGGTGGTTTCGACATGCTAGGATTCGGGGTTTGGGTTTTCGGGTTGGTTATGTCTAGGAACCCAAATACCACAGAACACAAACAAACACAAGCAAAACACAAACACAAGCACCAGCACAAAGAAACAAAAACAAACAACAACAAACAAACAAACAAACAAAAAACAAAATAAAGCGAAACGAAACAAAAGAAAGCAAGCAAGCAAACAGACAGACAGACAGACAGACAGACAGACAGACAGACAGACACACACACACACACACACATTCAATCGCCCAGGAACCACGCTCTGGTTGTCCGCAGAGAGCGACCAGCCTCCAACCCGGAAGGCAACAAAAGGTCACACTGCTAAAGTGTCGGTTTGCGACTTCTGCCCTCGCACAGTGGGTTCACAAACGATTCCGGGCATCACAGTGTCACAAGCCCTGCAAATAAGCGCTTTGCCTGAGCAGGAGACATCATCGCGGCACTCCTGGCGAGGCTGCTGTGCAAAACGAGCTCAGCCTGTCGACTAGTCTATTCAAAGGCGCACCCTCAATCGCCCAAACCCTAAGCCAGAACTTCGGGAGCAGCTCCCACTAAACTACCCTAATATGAAGGGCCGCGTTCATAGAAGCGGCCAAAAGGGACCAAACGACTTAGAGACTTGACCATTCAGCTGAAAATCAAGCTGGTTTGGGTTCCGGGTTTGGGGCTTTAAGTTTTAGGGGCACGGCTTCGAACATCTGGTCAAGGGGGAGCCCAGTGGTCCTGTCTGCACTGCTTTGGGGTGGCCCAGCAGAATGCAGGAGCCTATGAAGTCTAGCTCCAAAACTGCCTAGCCCCATCGGGTGTGGCGCTTGCCGGGCTTAGGGCCGTCGGCCTGTAGGGTTTTTCTGTTTGTTCGGGTTGAGGGTTCAAGGCTTCGGTCAACCCATATTCGGCTCTGCCCCCCCAAAAGCGCCTCACACGCCAGCGTCATCATGGCGGCCGTGCTCCTGACCGGCGGGGGAAGTGGTTCCGGCCGCCTCCTCCCTTCTAGCAGCTACATTCACGCAGAGACTTTGGGGGGGTTTTAGGGTTTAGGGTTTCGGGTTTGTGGCTGAGGGGGTTTGGAGCTCAAAGAATCAAGGATTCTGCTGCTTTGCAGGATTGGAAATCCATCATGGCCCTTGGTTTCTACACCGCCATTTCAGTGTCTTGGGCAAAGCTTCGACTACGGTACCCGAAAAACCACGTTGACACAACAAACACATGAGGATGACGGCCATGGCACGGAGATGTTCCGACGCCACTCATGCTCATCATCGACGGTCTCACAACCAGCTTGCAGTCTTAGGGCAGGGCCTAGATTGTTTGGTGATCATTCGGCATGGATGTTTCGAGTTGGGGGCGCTTCTTCCCCCTCCGCCGCGTCCCTCCAGGAGTTTATAGGCCCCTTCAAGGCCCGCATTGCACATGGGGGTTCATGCACGCATCATCACGTGTTTGCCATACCCGCTTGGGTTGGAGGTGATCATGGACTTCCGGTACTATGGGCACCAGTTAGGGCCGGAACAACAACAACGATGATGACGACAAGCCCGCAGTAAGCCCCAGAATGACTTGTGACATCCTCCTGAACCCTCAATTTCTCAAACCCTCACTAGACATCCAATGTAATTACCTTTGCATGCGCTGAATTTCTCATCGTGCCATGCTAGGTACGTCTAGCTAAACCCTGTAAACCCCGAGGTCCCTAAACCCTAAACCCTAATACACCCTGAACCCTATTTAACCCTGATAAGCCTCATAAGGGCTCCAAACTCCAATTCCCCAGGCGCCCCGCCAGGCACTCAGTGACCGCAAGGGGCGCCCCGTGAAGCAGCGGCCCTGCTGCCGGTCTTATTTGGGGCTTAGGAGCCGGAATCTGTGATCTCTTGGGTTACCCAAATTCCTAAGTAAGCCCCAAACCCTAAACCCTAAACCCCAAATCCTAAACCCCAAACCCTCACCCTAGCTGACGGCTTGCAGGCTTAGGAGCTTCGGTTCGGGACATTGGGTGCGCAGTGAGCAACGAAGAAACGAGGCTGTTGAGGCATCCAGGTCCAATATCAAAATATGGGCATCCTTTGTTGGGTTGGTTCCTTTATCAGGGACCCAGAACCACTACTAATTGCTTAAGAACGCCCCCCCAAAAAACACAAGATCATAATCCCTACGTTGCCCTTGTAAGAAAGAATATCTTTATTTTGGGGAGCTTCTGCCATAAGCCGTGGTTCGGTGGAAGATCTGTAGACGTGTCTGAAAACATGAGAAATCATCTGGGATTTCAGATACCTGGAAGGAAGGTTTAGGGTTTAGGGTTCACGTCATCCGTGAAGAACACCTGGAAACTACGGGCTTCAGGGTTCAGGCAGTACAGCACCCTCTCGTACGTAACAGAAGAAAATCTTGTAGCGTTGTCTTATAGTACCAAAGAACAAAATATGATGACATGTTCCTTGGAGTTTCTACAACGAAAACAACGAACATTCTTTTAAGGTGACTCAAATAAGTGCAATCCAGTTTTCGCACGGCTTAAGCCGCAGACACATCCAAAACAAAAAACTCAAAATCCAAGCCCAAGCCCACAAGCCCACGGATCCTCTCGAGCCTCAGGGAAATGACCCGCAAACCCTCAATCCAGAAACCCTACAGCCCGAACCCCTAAACCGCGCTTCATGGGCCTTCTGTGGCTTGTTCGGCTTTCTGTTTCTGTTCTGTATGCTAGGGCTTGCAGGGTCTATTGGGTTTGTAGAGACTAGGGTAGGTGATAATTAGCGGGTCTAAACCCTGAACCCTGAACCCTAAACTCTGAACCCTAAAACCGAAGGCACCCCTAAACCCTGGGTTTAGGGTTGCGGGTTGAGGGTTTAGGGTTTAGGGCTAAACACTAATCCCTGAACCCTAGACCCTGCATGAAGGTCTATAACAGGGTGTCGCAGGGTCCGGGTCCCTGTTCCACGCGCCCATGGGCCTTCTCAGGCACTTCGAAACCTTCAGGGATTTAGGGATTTCGGGGTTCTTTTGAAACCCTAAACCCTAAACCCCTAAAGGTTTTGGATTTAAGCGTTTGGGCCACTTAGGACTTATAAGGGCTTTGGATTTCAGGGTTTGGGCCACTTCAAGGTTTGGGACTTGTGAGGGTTTTTGGATTTAAGGGTTTAGGCCACTTAAAGCTTTTCGGAAACTAGGGTTCAGGAAGTTAGGGTTTAGTCCTCAGGAGCTTCTTTTTGGCTTGAGCTGCGGGACAGGCTCTGGGCCAAGAACAGGAGGTCCCAAGAGGGACCAGAACTCAGAGCCTAAACCCTAAACCCTAAACCCTAAACCCTAAACCCTAAACCCTGAACCCTGAACCCTAAACCCTAAACCCCTAACCCTAAACCCTACACCTACAAGCCCTCATCCTCCAACCCGCTCCTTCCAGCCGGCACTTGAGGAACATTACAGCTTGAGCCCGCTGATCCACCCTAACCCCCCCAAACTCCAAACCCAAATCCCTAACAAAAACCCGAACCCTAAACCCCAAGCCCGAACCCCAAACCCTAAACCCTATAAACCCCCAAAAAACCCAAACGCTAAGCCCTGGAGCCTCGGCACTGCGGCACCCAGCCCGCCGCACCCTTCCCCAGGAAAGGAGGTGCCGCCTGGATGGTTTAGGGTTTAGGGTTTAGGGTTTAGGGTTTAGGGTTTAGGGTTTAGGGTTCAGGGTTTAGGGTCTAGGGTCTAGGGTTTAGGGTTTAGGGTTTAAGTTTAGTAGGAGACTCTGAAAGTCTGATGGTTAAGGTGTATAGGGAGGGACTCTTAGAAGGGACCCTTAATCTTCTTCCCCCTATATATACCTTTCACATTCCCTATGTACCGAAGTAGCCCCCTAATAGCCCCCAAAACAACCCCTGAGGTCCCCCATAAGGGTCCCAAGAATCTCTTGGGAGAGTGGGTTTTTTGCGCTGTAGGCGCTTAGGGTCTTGTTGCGGGGTTTGCGGGTTAGTTCAGGATTCTTCGCATGCGTTTTAAGGGTAGGGCCGGAGTTCAGGGTGGGGGTTTAGGGGTTGAACTAGGGCCTGAGGCTTTGGGGCTTTGGGGGCTCGAGGGTTTTGAGGGTTTAGGGACACCGCCCTGCACCCCAACACAGACACACAGCCAATCCTACCCCAAATCCTATATCTGAAAGACCAACGCCATGACGTACCTAGTAAAACCGATACACAGTTGAAAAGAATACATCTAACAATCTTTTTCCACACCCAAAACCCTAAAACAACGATTAGTGGAGCAAGTTCTGAGATTTAGAGATCGTCAGGAACCTTACTAAACCCTAAACCCTAAACCAAAAAGGTTCAACAGCCTACGCGGAGGAACTGCTAGCCCGTCACCGTCTAAGCCCCTGCGTAGACACACGGAATCTCGGAGCTCAATCAAAAAAACAAGAGCCGCGACTGCCGATTGACCCGAGAGCACTCCATGCCTTTATAAACACTGATAGCCGACCTCAAAAGCCTAAACACCAAACAAGGTAGGGAACATGTGACTCAACTCTAGGGCCCTGCACCCCTGAAGCACTGAACGTTGGGATGTTCCCCCTGACACTAACTGTCCTTAATCGGGATTCTTATAGCACCCCCTATCACAATCCCTATTTCAGGACTGTTAGTATATTGGGGAGCATCCCAATCTTGAAGTGCTGTGCAGCAAGGCCCCCCTGCGCGGCCGACAGTCAAGTTGTCCCGGCCGCTGCTGTCGCAAGAGCCTAAAACAGTCTTTTGGGACTTAGGGTTGGGATGTCCCTTATACTGACAGTCCTTAACAGGGATTATAGTGCCCCCTATTATCATCCCTATATGATCATACGGGGTACTTTATAAGTTCCTATTCAGGACTCTTGGTATAAGGAAGAACCTCCCAAGTCTTAGGGTTTGTTCAGCTCGACAAGTGGGGATCCTAAAGGGCCTATAAGGGGGTTTTGAAAGGGATTGGCGACGGGATGGGAAACTAGAAAAACAAAAGCCCCACACCCTTAAACCCTTAAACCCTCAAACCCTCAAACCCTCAAACCCTCAAACCCTTAAACCCTTAAACCCTCAACCCTAAACACTACACCCAAGCCGGGTGTGAGATCTGGGGCAAGAAAAGGGAAGCTTCGCTTACTCCCTGATATCGCCAAACCCCCGAACACCGAAACCCCCAAACCTTAAACCCCCAAACCCCTAAACCCCTAAATTCCTAAACCCCTCAACCCCTAAACCCCTAAACCCCAGAACCCTGCGCCGCACCAAGAGGGTCTGGGTTCTGGTCATGCCCATCATCATGAAACCTAAACCGGGCTTCTCGCCATTCTCCCCACGGCCCTACATGCTAAACCCTAAACCCTTAACCCTTAACCCTTAACCCTGAGCCCCAAACCCTGAACCCCAAACCCTAAACCCTGAACCCTAAACACTAAACCCACCTCATGGAACTTTTAATATTCTTCCACATCCAGTCCAACTCGAACCTTTCGCTTACGACACTCGCCTTACAGGGTCCACTTACAGTGCCATTCTGGGACGAGGGTTTGAGGTTGAGGGTTTGAGGTTGAGGGTTTATCGAAGTGGCCATGCTTAGGCTCTATTGTATCCAGCTCCACTCCCTTTAGGGGTGGTCTCTAGCCTTGGCTGGCCCTATAAACCCCTCTTAAAACATCGTCCTCGTCATGTGGCCCGCTAGATTCAGAACATCCCCAGGACCTTCGAGGCTTGCCGGAGTTGGGGGGGCCCCCGCAACCTCCAAGAGCCCTCAAACTCCAAATCCATCAATTCCGGGAGTTTCCTAAACCCTAAACCCTAAAGCCTAAGCTCACCGAATTCAGTGCAGGGGCAGTGGTAGTCGCCCCAAAAGGAAGAGCCGTTCACCACCTCGAGCTCGAGAGTCTCTCGGAAAATGGTTTATAGGGCTTGGGGCTTAGGTGTAGGGTTTCGGGTGAAGGGTTTAGGAATTGGGGTCCAAGGTATATATGTTTCAGGGGTTTGTCAAACTAAGGTTTAGGGTTTAGGGTTTAGGGTCTAGGGTTTAGGGTTTAGGGTCTAGGGTCTAGGGTCTAGGGTCTAGGGTTAGGGTTTAGGGTTTAGGGTTTAGGGTTTAGGGTTTAGGGTTTAGGGTTTAGGGTTTAGGGTTTAGGGTTTAGGGTTTAGGGTTTAGGGTTTAGGGTTTAGGGTTTAGGGTTTAGGGTTTAGGGTTTAGGGTTTAGGTTTAAGGGTTTAGGGTTTAGGGTTTAGGGTTTAGGGTTTAGGGTTTAGGGTTTAGGGTTTAGGGTTTAGGGTTTAGGGTTTAGGGTTTAGGGTTTAGGGTTTAGGGTTTAGGGTTTAGGGTTTAGGGTTTAGGGTCTAGGGGTTGCCTAAGAGACCTTTCTCGGCCCGTTTTGTGCTCCGAGGGGTCCGGGTTGTGAGTTCGTGCGGGGCTTCAGGGCTCCTCCAGCTCCACCAAACGCCAAGAGATCACAACTCAGCCCCCCAGCACCCTGACGAACCCTCATTTAACAACCCCCCAAACCCCTGAAGCACTGCACACACACACACACACGCACGCACGCACGCACGCACGCACGCACGCACGCACACACACACACACACAGAGAAACCCTTATGCCCTTATGCCCTAAACCCTAAACCCTGAACCCTAAACATGAAGCAGCCCAGTGTAAGCACACGGAACCCACCGTCCCAGCTACACCCTAGGCTGAGCAATTCTCGACCTCACGGACACCCAGTCTGATTCGATTTTTGAGGTTTCGGGTTTAGGGCAGTTTAGGGTTTAGGGTTTGGGGTTTGGGGTTTGAGGGTTTGGGGTGATACAACGTGTACACGACACAGGCCTCGGCTTGTTGAGTACACCGGGCAACGAAGTGCGTACCGTTGCTTCAGGTTCGCGGTTCCGGGTTCAGGGTTTGGGGTGATTAAGGGTTCGATGTTCGGGGTTTATACGGTAAGGGTTATGTTGTGGGTTTACGAAAATACGGGGCCCCCAATATAGATTCCCAAATAGTAGTATCCCCTTATAATAAGGACCCCAAGAAGGTACCTCCAACTTCGGAAACCCCCATTTAGTTAGCAATGACCATTTCCATTTTCTAATCATGCACCACCCCCTAGCACCCAAACCATAACAACCTATACCTCAACCTTCAACCAACCCAAGACCCATAGGTAGAACCCTAGGAATAACTCACCCAAAGACCCAAAACCATAACAACCTATACCTCAATGCCCACAAGATAGAACCACTAGAAGAAACCATACACCACCACATAGAAAAATCCCAACCTCAACTCCATACACCCGCACACCCATAGAAAAACCATATTCCCAACCCGAAATCCCTAACCCTTGAAAATGGAAATGGTCATCTTAAATAATTTTACAATAATAGGAATAAGGTTTAGGGATAAGGTTTTAACTATAATATAGTTATAGTCTGTAACAACTTAAGGATTATAACTACATTGTACTTATGACTTTTCAACTGGAACTTCAATAATCACTCTATCCTTATGCTTTCCGAATAGCATAAAGTGATCTTCTAAAAACTCATCATTCATTAGCAACTGATGGACGTGATTGAATACTTTATCAATATCGGGTTTAGGTTTCTCGGGTTCTGGATGTAGTTCATCATCAACAAATTTGTTGGGGAATTGTTCGTTTAGTCGTTTGCGTATTTCCCTTTTCTGCTTTTCGTATTGCGCCTTAATCTCTGCTTGTAATTCGTGGTTTAGTTTGCCTTCTTTCCTTAAATTACCTAGCTTTGTTAAATAACCTTTCATCAATACATTTAGTTCTGAGTTCGGGTGTAACGCATAATGGAAATGGGCATCCCAGTTTTCGTGTTTTATCTTATGCCCGCATTCTTCGCATAATTGGCTCCCTTTTGCCCTCTCTTCTCTTCGTGCTTGGTTATATTCCTTCTGGTTTTTCTTGTAGCATTCTCTTTCGCTTCACGGCACCTATTATCCGTCAAACTCTTCGTCATCTTTTGTAGCACAGCACGATTTACACACTCGTTTTTCCATCTTACTATACTATAAAGTCTAGTCTTTAGGCATGGTTAGACTGAAAAATCTTCTACTATTTTAATTAATATTAGAACATTTGAACGAGCAATGGGCAATACTTGGCCAGGCGAAAGGTGACTGACCCTGTGTGCGAACAAACCAGGAGCCAGGACGGACCGCAAGAAAAGACTGGAATGGCGCCCTTTGTGCCAGTGCCAGAAAGAACAAGGCAAATGCCAGGCCAGCTTTCAAGGCCATCAAGGAATGGCTGCAGGAAGAAATGCCCAGTGAGGCTGCGGTCGAAGCTGAAAGCGGAATTTGGACAAGTAACTCATGCTGTACTGCAAATATCGTTCTAGTCGGTTCGATCTTATTCCTAAACCTTTTTCCTATTTCATAGATATTGTATTTGAGATGATAGAGAGCGTAAGCTCTCCATTAAGGTGTAGCCTTGACCATTTCCATTTTCTAGGGTTAAGGATGTCAGGTTGAGAATATGGTTTGTCTATGGAGGTGCGGGCGTATGGGGTTGAGGTTGGGTTTTTTCTATGGGGTGGTGTGTGAGTCTTCTAATGGTTCTATCTTGTGGGTCTTGCTATGGGTATTTTTGGTGAGGTTAGGGTTGAGGTACAGGTTGTTCTGGTTTTGGGTCTTCATGTGAGTTATTCCTAGGGTTCTACCTATGGGTCTTGGGTGGGTTTAGGGTTGAGGCATAGGTTGTTATGGTTTGGGTGCAGGGGGTGGGGCGTGGTTAGAAAATGGAAATTGTCATTGCTAACTCATTTAGGGTTAAGTTGGGTTTTAGTGTAAACCCTAAACCCTAAACCCTCAACCTTAAGGGACTGCGGTCTGGGATTTAGGGTTGAGACGAGCATCCGGTGGAATGTCATGGTTCCAGCAGCCCTCGGTGGTGGCCTCTGCAGAGGCCAGGCTGGCATGACCCCGGAATCATCGTAGAATCCCCCCCTACTTAAGGCTTGTTTCCCTAAACCCAAAACCCTAAACCCTGAACCCTAAACCCTATAAACCCTAAACCCTGAACCCAGTTCAAGGCGCGGAATTCCCCCCCCAAACGGAGGGGCTTGTTTTGCAGGAACCTTAGGCCTTAGGCCCCATTTGCCTTCTCTAGTCAAGGGGTGGTGATGACGATGATGCGCACGATGTTGCGGGCGATGCTGCCAATCTTCACAAGTGTGAGGCCCCCTCCACAATCCTTGAGGCCTCGAGTAGGTTTTCGAACATCTGCTACCAAGGCCCTCGCGACAGCAGGCGAAGCTGTCAGCTGGCGCAGGGCAGATCTGCTGAGTCTCATGCCCATTTCTTCAGCAGGCTGCCCCTGTGCGTCACAGGGCTTCCATGTATCCATGAACCTGTGAACACGCCCTGTCAAGACCCTGCCGCACCAGCACTTCGTTGTTCGCCAGGCAGTCTGCTGGCATGGTAAATGCACTTTTGACAAAATCAATCGGAACATGGGCCCAAGAATCAGGCCCGAGCTCTAGCGGAGCTCGCCGTCGGTGATTTGTGCAGCAAAGATGAATGTTGGTCAAAGTCGAATCGAGAAAGGAACCCCGCTCCCGTCCAACTCACCCTTCGCCCCTTGCTCAAGAGATGAACGCTACTGTGGAAGAGGATCTCACAAACCCCTAAGACCTTGAACCAATTTAGAGCCCTTCCGGGTTTAGGATGAGGATCCGAATTTGCGCCGTCTGTGCGTCCAATTCAGAGATGCCCCCTGAACACGAAACCTAAACCTCAGACCCTGAACCCTAAACCCTAAACCCCCTAAACCCTAAACCCCAAACCCCCTGAACCCTAAACTCTAAAACCGCAAACCCTTTACACCCATAGCCCCTGAAACCCTCTTTGAAGGCTGCAGCCCAAATGGCGATGATGCAGTTCTGCCCGCAGCTGAAGTTCCTTGGCGCCCCCCGGCCCCCCCGCGCGGGTTTAGGGTTGAGGAGCTCAAGGGCTTTGGGGGATATTTCGGGCCTTTAGGGTTTAGGGTTTAGGGTTCAGGGTTTTTGGGTTTTGGTCAGGGACCTCACCAACCGAGTCTTGTCACAGGGGAGGGATTGAGATTTTTGGGGCCGTTCTGGCTCAGGTTGTAGGGTTTAGGGTCCAGGGTTTTGGGTTCTGATCTAAAAAACTGAGCTTCTAAATCCTTGTACCCGGAGACTTCGAGCGCCACAAGTCTCTCACAAGCACACAACGACTCAGGGTTGAAAGCGCAAAGACTTACAACAGACCAGATAACATCAAGTGTCCAAACCGTCCTGGGGCGCACACCCCCTAAAACCCTTCCTTGGGTTAGTGGGATGTTCTAAAATAGAGACCCCTTATAGGGCTCGTAGGTAACACACAGAAGGGTAGGCATCGGGTGCTTGTATAAACAGGTATACACCACAAACCACCCCAGCCGTGGCTCGACGAATCCATCCACAGAGGATTGTGAAATGGATCCGGTCCCCCGCCTGGCGCTGTGGTTTCGGTTTCAAGGCTTTACTTGCACCAACCCTAAACCCTAAACCCGAAACCCTAAACTACCCTAAACCCTAAACCCTTCAAATAAAGCCTTCGAGAGACCCGGCAGGAATGCCACCGAACTTGGAGGAGCACGTGGAGGGGGGAGGGGTGACCTGAACCGTGGAACCTAGCGCGGTGCGGAGATTGAAGGATCGAACCGCTGCTAAACCCTAGCGGCCTTGGGACTTTAAAAGGCTTGCCAGTGAGTTCAGGGCCCATGAAGCGGTGTCAGCAGGGTTTAGCGCCTATCGGACTTGAAGGTTCACGGGGTTAACAGGCCCTTTGGCAGCCGACGCCTTGCACTGGATTGCACTGCAAGTAGGGGCCGTACCTCAGTTGCCCACCCCCTCCCCCCCCCAAAAAAGCTGGCAACTTCGTTTTCTGAGATAGGGGGCAGGCCCTAAACAAATATGTTTCTAAAGACCGTACTATCGCTGTTACGATCAGCATTTGCACTTTGACTACTGCTACGACTGTGATTCATACCGTCTGACCCCGAACCATGAAAAGCAGGACCCAAGACTGCTCTACTGCTACGCCTGTGATTCATTCCAACTAACCCCAAACCGTGAAAAGTAGGACTCAAGACTGCTCTACGTGTGTTCGGAGCTACTGGCCGTCCACCTCGAGGGTGAAGATGCCGTAGAGATCCTTCCGGAGAATTGTTGGGTTCAGGGTCAAGAAAGAAGGCCCAAACGATTGTGTGACCCCCTGTAGGGTTTCTAGGCTTTAGGGGTTCAGGGCTTTTAGGGTTTAGGGCCGTTTAGGGGCTACCAGAACAGGCAAACTCACTTCAAGCAACGGTAGCATCGGACGGCAGGACCCCACGGACCTCCAAAGCTTGCCAAAGGACACCCACCAAATATCAAGCCCCCAAACACTTTGGCTGTAAGACCGAATAAAGGGGTCGGAATAATTACTGGTCCCTATAGAACTACACCAACCCCCCAAAACGCCGAGGGTTTGGGCCGAAGGTGTATAGGTTGTCAGCCCTCCCCCCCGCCCGCCCCTGCCTTCCCCCCCCCCCCCCCCACTGGCCCCTAAACCATAAACCCTCAGCGACTTGGGCGCTGCGGAATCACCATGCTCACGCGGATGCGCTCGGCCAGGCCGAGGCGGGTCGCGCAGCGTCAAAATTATTGAGGCCAAACCAAAACTCCACCCACTCCCCCCTCTTGAACCAAAGGCCCAAGGCCACAAATACCTCCCCAAAGCCTAAAGCCTAGACCCGAAAGCTCCACAAGAACATCCCAACACCTGGAAAACTCAAAACCGAACGCCCCAAAGACTCTAAATCCCACTTATCGCCCCCTCCCCACCCCCCTCCCCAGAATCTCCTCCGACGCGTCGACGCAGCCGTGTGCTCGGGGATCCTACGGAAGCTTGTGTTCAAGTGGGGGAAGGGGTGGAAGGGTTTAGGTGCTTAGGGTTTCTTGTGTAGATTAGACGCTGGCCGCTTAGGACCGGAAAGGGAACAAGCCACGACCTGCACTTTGCTTTTTGTGACCTCTTCTGATGACGTTATTATCTGGTAACTTCTTGAGATGATCATGAATTTGGAATTCCGAACACGCGGCCTCAGAGATTCAAACGAGTTTGGCTGTTTTAGGGTTTTGGGGCTTTTAGGGCTTAGAGGGGCCAGTCAGGGTGGAGGGGTGAAAAGTTCATGAGATCCTGACGAATCAAAGAGGTTTTGTATAGGGGCCCTGTTTATAACAAAAAAAACGGCGTACTATTACATCCATCTTACGGATTGCAGGGGGCTCCAATCCAGTGTCGCCCCACATGCCAGAATACCACAAAGACATCTGTGTTCTGAGTGCAAGCGGCAGTTGCTCCCCTACGTCCCTGGACCGCGAGCCGACGCCGAGGAGGTAACGTGCGCTTGCAACGGCCGGAAATGCTAAACCCTAAACCCTAAACCCTAAACCCTGCAGCCTCCGCGCAGATGCGCGACATGTTCCTGGACAGCTTGCGGCTCGTTCGGGGGAAGGGGAAGCTTGCCACCCGAAGCCCTACACTCTGTGAGGAGATGCCTTGTTGGGTTTAGGGTTTAGGGTTTAGGGTTTAGGGTTTAGGGTTTAGGGTTTAGGGTTTAGGGTTTAGGGTTTAGGGTCTAGGGTTTAGCGTTTAGGGTAGGATTCTGTGAAGAAGCCGTCCAACTTCCGAAAGCAGCTGGGCAAGTAGTGAACTGGCGCAAGGCTCAGGCAGATCTTCTTCATGGTCCAAGTGCTTGGACATCTGAATTTGGAACGACTCTGCTCTGCATCCCAGCCTGCGACCTTGAACAGGGCCCTCTCCATCATCAACTTTGCAATAAAGGCTGCTCTTAACGAGCCGTTCAAGAGGGGTCACACCTCCCTGGGCGACAGCATGGCCAGATGCCTCACAGCATTGAGGGCTTGTGGACCACCCCACTTCTGAGGGCGGTGCCAGAACAACACATGCGGAGGCACGTACGCCAGACAGAAAGGCCCTCACCCACGCCTACTTCTGAGGGCGGTGCGGGAATAAAACTGCGAATCAAGCAGCTGCACAATTCAGACAAACAAGCTGTCACCGACACCTACTTCTGAGGGCGATGCAGGAACAAAAGTGCAGATAGAAAGACAACTGCGAACTAGTTTAGGGTTTGAGTGTGAGCCTCCAGGCCAGATCCACTACAGTAAGAGCCCTGCACCTTCTGAGATCTTGCGAAACCCCTGGACTGCTCCTAGAGCCCTGAACCCAAACCTCCTACACTCCGATCCTCTAAACTCCTGAAGCTGTTCTGCAATCCTTATCCCAAAATTGCGGCCCTAAGCCCCCATACGCCACGTCCCCAAACTCTGCATTTTAATACTACATCCTAAGCACAAAGCCCCGAGGCCTGAACGACGAAGCCCCTGACTCTCAACCCCAAAACCCCGAAACCCCCTCAACAAGGGTGCTGCCCCGCAGGTCCCAAGAAACCCCGACACCCTCAGCACCCATTAAGACCCTAAACCCCTGGACACGTCACCCTCAACTCTAAAACCACTGAAATCCTTGACCTTGAAGCCAGAGCCATCAAGCCCAAAGCCCAGAACACCCTGCAGCCGCCTTTGTGCCCGAACCTCCGGAGACCCTAAACCCGAGTATTGCAGGACGAAGGTCTTCTTCGAAATCCAGTAGTTGATGTCACCAGATGCATCTCCTTGGCAGGAGAGAGGGATTCGGGCTTCGTGACGGAGCCACTGGCGCTTGTCATAAACTGTCATCAACCCAAGGATCAAAAAAAACTAAAATTACCCTAAAACCCCAAACCCAAAACCCAAAACCCTAAACCCCAAACCCTAAGTAGAGGTCGGAACTTCAGAGGGCGTGTCGTTTGCACTGCAAGCATCCACCTTCAGAGGCCCCTCCCATCTTCGAGGGCACTGCCTCCACAAAAACCCACGCTAAGATCTTGTGCGCCCATGGTTTAGGGTTTAGGTTTAAAGGGTATAGGGTTTAGGGTTTCAGGGTCCCCAAAAACCTTGGCCGCGGTGCCGGTGTTCTTGTTGCGGAGGCCGGTGACCTGGGAAGGAGTGAGAGGGCGGGTTCTCAGAAGCCCAGAGGAAATCTTCACATTACCAAAGGCTCTAGGGCAGATGCCTTGCAAGATGCCTTCAACAGCCTAAACCCTAAACCCTCAGCCCTAAACCCTAAACCCTCAACCCTAAACTGGGTTTAGGGAGAATTTGAGGTTCATCCTCAGCCCTATATACCCTACAAACCCTAAACCCCAAACTCCTACATTGGGTTTCAGGGTTTAATGTTCAAACTCCCCACAGAACCCCCCAAACCCTAAACCCTAAACCCTAAACCCTAAACCCAAACCCTGAACACTGAAACCTCCACAGACTCCCAGAACATCAACCCTCAAGCCGGAGCCATGGGTTTAGGGTTTATAGGGTTTATAGGGTTCATTTCTAAGGCGTTGGGCTGAGCATGAACCCCTGCTGTCTTCGTTCCCGTTAGGATTCCCCCCCCCCCAAGTAAACCAGAATAGACATAGTATAAGTGAAAACAATACGATAACGATCCAAATGCCGATGTTAGCATTTTGGGTGTTCGAGATTTGCGTGCGGCCTGGAGGCATTCAGGGGCGTCAGGCGGTAGAGCGTCACGTTCTCACGCTTGCCAGTGTCGCCTGCAGAGGCATTGTAGAAGCTGCAGCGGTAATTGCCTGGGCGGTGATGCAGGATACTCAAGGTTTAGGGTGCTCAGGCTTTTTTAATCGTGGTGTAGGCTGTCGGCAACTCAAAAAAGAACGCTCGAAATATCTATTCCTCACCTTGTAAAAACCCTCAACCCATGGTCTGAAGGTTACATTCGGATGCATGGAGAAGGAGTGTGAAAGCAGTTGTGCCAAAAAAGTTCACATGCCTGGTACGTTAGAATCACACCAAGAGCCTCGCACCAAGCATTTTTGGGGATCAAAGACCCCCGGGAGGCCCGAGAGTTCGGAGCTGAAATCTTGAGGGCTTTGACCCCGGAAACTGACATTTTAGGGTTTAGGGTTTAGGGCTTAGGGTTTAGGGTTTAGCGTTTAGGGTTTAGGGTTTCAACAGGCTAAGGCTGCAGCCGCTAGCGTGAGACACCCTTGCCCTTACCCCCCGAACTTGAAGCCCTTCAACCCCTGTTGAAGGTATCCAAACTTGAAGGTTGAAGATCTTGTACTACTAATTGCTTAAGAACCCCGAAAGTCAAATATAAAAAAATATTCTTCCTTGTTGAGGGAAATATGGGGACTAACATTTTCCATTCGTTTGGGGTACTTAAGCAAATGGTAGTGTAAAGGGCCCGAGGGTTTAGGGATTGGGGCTTGCGTTTTGGGCTACGGGACTTCAAGGATTCATGTATGCAGGAATGTCTTGGCAATAACGAAGGGATGTATGGTCAGCGTCCAATCTCCGACGTCCGGTGATATGGGGCAAGCAGAGGAGAAGGTTCTCGCCTTGAAGTTTTTGTGATGGATATTACGTGTTTTTGTGAGATCTTGAGTGCGAGATATGATTGTTTTGTTGCCTTCAGTACGCCGCAGTCTGTTTATGATCATATGGGGTATTGTTCAGCAGGTATGAATCAAGGGTCGGCGCCTATCTCTTTCGCCCTCCATGGGCCCCCCTCCCGCGTCTAGGCTTACAGGCTTACAGGGGCTAGCGGGCATTTTCGATTCGGTGTCAAAGTAAAGAATTATGGCATTATGGTTTAGGGATTAGGGTTTCGGGTTTCGGGTTTAGGGTAAGAATGGCGCGTACGTCCTTGTGCATCAGTGTGCCCTTCATGGCGCTGAAGCGCACCCCCAAAACCTAAAAACCGACTTGGCGTGTTTTTGAAAGCGCTTAAAATGGCTTCGGACCATACCTGTTCTTATACATGAAGACGAGGACCTTCTGTACAACCCTAGTGTCCGGCGGGGAGCAGAAGTCGTCACACACATCCTTGGACGGCCGCGACACGTCGCAGGCAGGCAGTGGTGCGGCGTTCCTGCGGTGAAGGCGCGGGCGGTGCCAGGGGTTGGGGTACCAAGCCATGGCCCGAGGAGCCTAACACCACAATCCCCTATAAGACCCCAAACCGAAACCCTTATAAATAACTTATAAGCCTCAACCCCTAAAAATCCTAAACCTCATAATGAAACCCTACATCTTAAACCCAAAAACTACCTCATGACCTCCACTCCTGCGGCAGGCGCCCTCCCACATTTGGGTGTGGAGTGGGGGGGGTGGGGGGGGGGGGCAGGGGATAGAGTGCAGACTCTGCTGCTGGTCGATTGGACTCCCCATGTTGAGGCGAGTTGCACACCCAGCCACCCAAGCAACGCTGTCAGAACTAGGCCGGCCATGGCGAAGACGGCTTTGCTTTTTTTTGGGTTGATGCGTGGGTTTGGACTGTCGCGATTCCTCACAATTCCAAGCCTTTCAGGGCTTCAGAGAGCTCAGGGACGTGAAGCCGAGGGTGTGGGTCTTCTAGGTATCGGGTCTAGGTTCAAGACGATGCGGAAGTTTCCGATTCATGTCTAGCCGCCTCTTCATGGATGCTGCTCAAGTCCGAAAGGGCTGCAGGTGTCACAGATGCGGTGGTCACCATCCTAGCAAACCGCAAGAGGCAGGAAGCCAATAGACTAACAGCCTGCGGCGCCCTTATCAACTCTCGAGACCAGAAACCCAAAAATTGCAACCATATCCTTTCTAGGGCTGATAGGGAGTACCCTATAAGCCCTAAGATGATCAACCACAAATGAAATGCGAAGGACTGACCTCGGAAAGGCCCTGATGAATTAATCTCCTCCGCTTAGGCGGGTCTTGGGTTCTGGGGCTTACAGATGCTTAGGGGCTTAGGGTTTCAAGCCTCAACCGTGCGGGGAGCGACACCCTAAACCCGCAGGGTACTGGAGAAACGCAGGATCATGAGACTGAACTTCAGGAAGCAGGCTGCTAGACCGAACTTCCGACCCGATTGCGAGGTTCAGGCTGGCTCCTGCGCCCGTGAAGCCACCCCTAAAACTCCCTCTTGCAAGTTTGAGGGCTTAGGGTTGGGGCTTGGGAGGCGGGGATGAGGGATGTGTATAGGGCTCTTACACTTTAGGGGTTGGGGGAGTGAGTTTATATGGTTTCGAATCGAACTGTATAGGGTTCTGAGTGGGCTCAGATGCGGCTTGAGCTGAGGTGGCCGGCTTCCGTCGCGCATCGGAGCCCTTCCGGAAGACCACGATCTCCTCTTTTGTCGGATTCTGCGGGCTTTTAGGGCTTCAGGCTTTAGGGTGTTGAGGGCCTCTCTGGCGGACTCTGTTGTGTTGATTGCTGATTGCTGCATGTCCTCACATTCCATCAATATTGAAACTTACATTGCGGAATACATGTAAAATACGAGCTTGAGCAGCTTCGGGTTAACTATAGTTAGTTTAGGCTTTAAGGACGTAATCTGCGTCTCCTGATGAAGTGCAGATTTTGCTGTTTCCCAAAATGGCGGACCCTATTAAGATCGACTATTCTGGGATCCGTACTTTGGGTGTTGAGCCCTCTGCCAAGCCCTCTGAATCCTAAACCCTAAACCCTAAACCCTAAACCCCAAAGCCCCAAATCACCCCAAAAAACGCCCCTTCAGCTCGCACTCCTCGGTGTGGTCCCGCGCGGAGGCGAAGGCCCAGACTGACCGGCGGCCGAAGTGGACCTGGCTGGGGTTTAGGATTTAGGGCTTAGGGCTTAGGGCTTAGGGCTTAAGGCTTAGGGCTTAAAGCTTAAGGCTTAGGGCTTAGGGCTTAGGGTTTGGGTTTAGGGTTCCCTAGACTCTGAGCCCCAGAAACCTGAACACCAAGGACTGACTCCTAAGCACCCAACGCTGCAGCCCTAGCTCCCGAACGGGGGGGGGCGGTGTTATTGGAAAACTGACCGTGAGCACCTGGTACCCTGCACCCACCTCCGATCTTTCCAAACCCAATCCTAAACACAAGGAAGGGGCTTCGGGTTCAGTGCTCCCAGAGATTCCAATACGATTCCAATACCCCTGAATGATATGGAATTTACCTTAGGCGCCTTAAACTCTACACGGACCCTTGGTACGGTTTGATGCAGATTCCATGAAGCCGTATGCGGCTCTCTGAATTCAGGGCTTGGGCAAACCTTCTCAAGCGGCAACCTGAACGGCTGGGTTCCGCAAGCAGCCAAGGCACAAAAAGGCTGCCCATTTGCAACCCGCAAGTGCGATCTTTAACCCTTAATCCTGCACCCTAGACCCTAAACCACCCCAAACCCTAAACCCTGAACCCTAAGCCCTAAACTCTAAACTCTCTAAACCCTAAACTTACCCTAAACCCGAAGGGAACCCTGCAGCCACAACTCTCAGTCCCAGGCCTTCTGGGCTACCCTGAACCCAACCCTCAGGGTTCAGGGTTCGTAGGGGTTTAGAATTTGCAGGGGTTTAGAGTTTATGGGGTTTATAAGGGTTTATAGGTCTTGGGTTTAGGGTTTAATTGCCCCATCCGCAAGCCTACATAGACTCTAAAGCCCTGATATGTTAAGGGCTTTAGCCCCGCGAAACATCAGCCAAAAGCATGTCGACCCGGACCTCGCGCAATCCAGGGGCGTTGGGCCCACTATACCTCGGCGGGTACGGGCTGCAGGGGTTTGGGCCTAACCAAAAACACTGTATACGGAACCCTAAACCTCAAATCCGTACTTAGGTCATTGTGTGCGCCGCGTGTCAATTTGCAGTACGACTGCAGGGCTCTTCACCTTCTCTAAGCAACCCCAAGCCCTAAGCCCCAAACCCTGAACCCTGAGTCCTAAACCCTAAACCCTGACCCAATTTGGGAAACTCCATGCGACTCTTGGACACTAAGTCCGAGAGCCTATACGCAGGCCCTTCGACCTCGACTCCGGTGACCCTAAAGCAACTTTAAGCCCCAAACCTATGCAT